>BGZK01001112.1:0-209216 GCA_005406025.1 Eumeta japonica | reverse complement strand
AGATTCAACAGGTTTCTCTATTCGGATTGGATACTGGACCATGCTAATTTTCTATACGCATTCTGTTTTAAATATAAATTTGGAATATAATGAAAGGTCTAGTGGATTGGACTTTGCAAGATTGTTGATACAAACAAAATCGTCAATGATCATTAACCTATAATATTGATAAAAGATTTACCGTTACGAAGCGTAATCAATACTGCGAGATCATTAAAAAAAAATTGGTAATACTTTTCCCAGATATACGTTACAATTAAAATTAGCACTTAGTGGCACCCGCATTCAGCACAATACCGCCGCCGACGACTGATATATCAGGCGATTAACGTGCGACTAATTTGTCGTGACACTTCGACCGGGAAATCTACTATTTATTTCTGTAGTACATTGTCCGCGCTATGACAAGAGAGATCATTTTATTATTTTGTATTTCAGCCGTACGTCCGCAAACGCACAGACCGCCTACCTCCGGCGTTAATCATCGGGCGATGAAACGACAACGATCCCCCGAAATAGCTCGCGAGTCGTGAAGATGTTCGGCTGTCGTGCGACTAGACGGAAATTGATGTCCATCGGGACAGTGAAAAACGCGGAATCGTCCGTGTCGCGTGGCCGCTATAAATAGTCGCGCGCAGCTGTCGCGTCGCGTCGGGGTCGCGGCGCGTCCTGTCGCGCGAAATCGACCGGACATTTTTCAACAGCCACGGGACGTGCAGCACGTCGCCCGCGACAGCGCCGGCGACTCTGCTCTGTGGATTCGTTACTAATAATCTACACATTGATTTGATTACATTTTCACTCCATTCTACGCCTCTGCTTTCGGTCGGGAGCGCTCTTCTGTACAGCTTCTGAAAGTCCTGTCATCTGTTCTTTTTTCATATCCTCGCGGATCAAGGTCGATCAAGTATGCTTAAAATTTATGTGCCTCTTCAAATATCTATGACAAAACCCAGTAAAGTACAGTGATATTTCAAAACTTTCAAATGTTAATACAAGGTTCTGGTCGGTTTACTCACACCTTAATTACTTAAAATCCTTACTGACAATTCGTTACAAACAGAGCGGCACATAAATGTTTTCTTGATTACCAAACATGATTGAAAAATCAAAGCATGGCAGACGGTTCAAACGCAGGTCAGTGCCGTACTGCTGAGGCACGATGACAATACATCAACGCCCAGGCGTCGTAAACGCAAGCGTCCACGGCCCGTCCGCGGGCTCGACCGCGCGAAGTACCAGCCCTAAGGCTGTCCCTGTGGTTATGCCTAGTCGTGGTGACCTTTTCACATTGTATTTTATATAGTTCGAAATGTTCTATAGGTTATTTTGTAATGCTTATTCAGCAATGTATAGCTCAAAATTATGTAACTAATATCGTACAACTCTCACTGAAATTAATGTCAAATCGCTCATTAGGTACCTACTTATATTTTAAAGTTTGTTGTGACCACGTTTTATATTAAGTTCACTGAAAACAGCATGCGATCAAACAAGTCTATAGGTAACCTACGTAAAACCCTGTACTCATTTCAAGCAATGCGATCCATCTAATGAGTAAGTTCCGGAACTAACGACTAATCATTTGAATAGTTACATCAGAACAATTTTTCATGTAAAGTAAATATTAAAAACTTTTCATGTTTAAACACAAATTATTGTAGAAAAGACATCCCTCGTCGACATCTGATAATCAAAGCAAAAAAAATGCAAAACCTGGCAAATAATTATAATTTCGCATATCCGTAGGTTTCTGTGCTCTTTACATCCCGCAATAAACACACAGATACGCCAGTGCTACGTATTGCCTCATACCCGATTAACAATCAGTGATCGAGGAAATTGTAATAGTTTAAGTTTCTTTAGAAAGATAGTACGAACAATTTGCATGAACGAGCTATGACATTCAAGGTAGCGCGGCTTTGGGCGACATTTATCCGTCCTTAGCATTTCATGATTTCACAGTGACGTGACGGCCGATCTGATACCGAACGCCGATCGGCGAGCGTAATGAATTTGGACTATCACGTTTGAGCTCTTGATAATAATTTGTTTGTTGCCAACCTCGTTCCTTGGCTTGCGAATGAGAACTGTCTTCGATTTAAATATGTTTTAAGAGTTTCAGGTTTCAATTCTGAAGTGCTTTTAAGAGGAACAAAGATACGAAAGAAAATTAGAAATAGAACTATTTTAACAAAATCTTTTCGAATTCTATTAATATAGGAAATTTTCCGAAATTTTCAATGTAGTCGAAAAACAGATAGTCTTTTTATAAATTATAGTTTTAGTCAAAAGCCAAAAGTTACGAATAGTTGAATACATTTTTTTCTATGACAATCGTCAACAATCTAAAGTTAGATAGGTATGTATCATTTGTCCAAATTTGTTCAATAAGTGGTAGTACTTCGAGTAAATGTTAAAGAAAAATTTGCATTTGATCTCTATGTAGGCCCTAGGTAAAATAGTGTGACAAATTGTATCCTAAGTTAAGCAATTGATCACTGCTAATAAAACACAAAAAAGTTTGTCCAAATCGGACCAGAAGTTTTAGCTGCTTCAACAAGCAAACAAACAAGAATTTTAAAAGCAACTGTTGTGAGATGTGTATTATACATATAGCGCTTACCGTTTACTTTTTTCAAAAATACTTAATGTACAGATTTGACTTCCTTTTAATTTTATTATATGTGTAAACTCTTGCTCTTGCCCGCAGCTGCTCCCGTGTATACAGAAAATGGATTCTTTCACCTCGTATCTCGCCTCATCACAAAACCAAGGCCCCGATCGCTGCCCCATTCTTGATTTTGAACCCGGTCTTGTTCTCGATATCGATTTCCTTCTTTCTCGATTCCGATTGCGATCACGCTTTTGATTTTGACTCCAGTCTTGGTGTACGGAGATTTCTATTCCCTTTTCGATGCCGGTTCAGCTTTGAATTTTGATCTCAGCATCCGGTTCCGGTCACGCTCTTTATTCCAATTTTGGTCCCACACTCGATTTCCACCTTGGTCTTATTCACGATTTCGATCCCGGTCTCGACGTTCAATTCTATTTCTTGTCCCAAGCGCAATTTCGATTCTGCTACCGACTACAGTTCAGATTTTGACGAAGGTGTAGAAAAATGCTAGTAATATCAAAATATAGCATCTTGTTCGCGTCTACACATACCCAGTTTCACAATAACTGAAAGTAGGCAAATAAATAACGAACAAATTACACATTGATTTTCCACAAAATATTTCATCGATTTATATAACCCTTTTAGATCTATTTTCCCAAAATTAATACATGTCGTTAATTTTATTTGTAATGAGCAACTAAAATGTAAGTGTTGTTGTCAATGGCTTCGGCGATTTTTTTTTTATGTAAAAATTTCAACCACTATTTTACGTCTTTTAGGGATACTTTAGAACGATACTTATTTTTTATTAGTAATGATTTGCTAAAATATATTTTTTATATAAATACCTTCAGCGGTTTCGATTTTCCGACGATATTTCATCCCTTAATTTACCCCCTTCAAGGACAGATTTAGATCAGTTTATTATGGATGTATTTCGTATGATCCTTTGAATAAGAATATTCTTTTTATCGGAGGATTTATGGACTTCAAAATTCCTTTTTGCTATGTTAGTAATAACACACACCAGGTTAGCGGTACCGACACGTGAACATCACAGCACAACCGTGCTCGTTAGAAAGCGATCTAGCAGCGAGGTAGACGGTTATTATTGATAGGTTCGTATATACCGGGATTGTGACAGCAACCATGATTCGAAGCGGAATTAGAACCAAAGGCGGGGAGCCGGCATCAAAACTAAGAACGACAACAAGATCACAACCGAGAATGACATCGGAATCGAGATCAAGGCGTCGGCGACAGTGGTATTTACACAAGTATTTACAAGAACGTACATGAAATAAAAGTATTCCATGAGGGTGCAGCTACCGAGCGTGCAATGAGTATTAAAAATTATCGTAATAGAGAGCGGGACTGAGAGGAATCGAAATCAGGAGTTTGAGTGGGATCGAGAATGAGGTCAAATTCGGGACAGATGGTGGAATCCGAATTTAAATTTAGAATAAAACCGGAATCAGAAGTACGATTGGGAAAAAAAAAGTATTTTAATAAAAGATTAAGGAATTAATTCTATGTCCAGGCAGGCAAACCGCGGTCGAACATAAGTGTACTAAGAAGAGCCGCGATAGTTTACAAATGGATAAATACGTGTTAATTATATATTTAATTGGTATGTCGTATGCAATGTACCTACGACTAAATTGTCATGTTCGTAAGCTGAAAAGAAAATATTTTTGTCTGGCCGCCTCCACGGCTTCAGCGGCCACTATCACTCTAGTGATGCACTGTGCTGCTGGACTTCGCCACTGAAATTAAGTGGCGGTTTAATTTCAGTGGTGGCCTTAAGTTCAGGTGTAAAGGTTGTCCTAACAAAAATAAATCATAATGCAGTAGAGGAAACTTTTTTAAAGTATTTTATTTTTTTCAAAATTAGGTATAGAAACCTTATGTAAAAAAATGATTTAGATGCATTGCTTTAACTAAGCGTTTTTGAAATCGTTATTTAATAGTCACTAGTAAATGTATTTAAACAGCAGCTAGAAAAACTAATATTTGTAAGAGTGATCCGTCATATAAACGCATTAATCGTCATTTTGTCACACTAATTCTATAGTTTACGACGAACAAACGCTGGTACGACTTTTTGTAGAACGATAGCACCTTGCCGGTGTTATTGTCATTAGGTGTACCACAACAGTAAATAATGTTCAACAATAAAGAATAATGTTAATTGGTGGAAGTTGCCAATATGTACTATTTCCTTTACATTCAATAAAATAGATATTTCACTTGACAATCATAAGTTTTTAGAGCAGGTATATGCATTCAGATAGAAAGAAAAACGATGTAGCGTTATCGATAAATGTTACTGTTTTTTAATAATTTCGTGCAGTTCATTTAAGATTGTATTTTTATACCAATTTGATATATAGAAATAATTAATTTATTATCTTTATATTATCGTAATACATACATATTTTATATACGACAAATTACTTACTTTAACATTTAATGCTAGTATAACTTAGCTGGCGCAATAGGTATTTTTTAGGATTTCCTAAAAGACTAAGCAGGACCTAAAAGGTTTTTCGTTACCTTGTACTAACATCGATATATTGTTGACAAATTCGCGAATTACATTCATAAAAAAGTAGATGACGGGACAGGGCTTTATTATTTGCAATGGAAGTGCAAATGTGGTCTTTTTATTTCTGGTTATTTCTTTGATGAACATGAGAAGTAACATCTTTGTGACCTTATTTATAATTAAGGATGATATACTTTCACTTTAATATTTAAGGAACGTTCTAGATCAGTTGTTCACGGGTATATACAGGAGGTTTCGGACGTAGAGAGTTTAGTTCTCGTAGAGACCGGTGTATCACCAAACAAATACAATAAATAAAAATATTCTACTATTTCTCTAGGGCGTTTTTGTGCTACACCGTGGTTGATTATACATTTTGTTTGTTTTGGCATTAATTTTTCAAATTAAGTTTATACACTGACAATGGTAAATAAGAAAAATTATTCAAAAATTATTGCTAGCACATACGAGTCCAATTTTGATCATGTGAGTGCAGTGCCGGTTCATTTATTATATATCGCGCAAAAGTCTTCCGAAGTTATAAATATTTAGATAACTAAAAATGGTTTAATTCCACGTTCAGCGCAAGGGCAAATATTCTCAGACGGGTACTCCCATATGATTACGACTACACGACTGTATCACCTAGAGTACATCGACTCTGAGTTCGATATCAATGCAGCCCGATATATTAAATTTGAGCATTACTTTATTTTTTCACGGATAACAAAAATGATAATTCCCCTATCCAAACGGCATACCCACGAGGACAAAATGAGATTCTTACAGACGGAAGCCATCGCAATAAGTCCCCGAAGTTCCTATGGCGACAGTTCCACCGGCGGAGTCGACAAATATCGCAAAGTTCGAGCAGCATTACCATCCCCATGTTTCAGTTTTATGATAGTTATAAAAAGCGGCGGCGTTCGGCCTTCCGCGGCGGCGTCAATCGCGCGGCGCAGTCGCCGCTTTCATTGTGAGCTTTTAATAAACCATCCCGCGGGAGATATTTCTAGCTGTTTTATAGCAGTTTTGACATATTTGTGATGGGCCGTGAGGCGCGCGGCTCCGGCGCCCGATTTATACGTTCCGGGCCATTTCTCCGCGGAGTTTCTTTGTTGGGCTCGTTTTGTTTTGGAGCGCCGCCGTGTGAACGGGCCGAGCGCCGACCGCACGGAACTAAGTTTATCGCTGACAGAATTAAATTTTCAAGGAAGATAGCGTCTTATCGTGTTGACGTGTAATTGCAAGCGCATCAAAGCAAACACAAATTTTATGGTTGTTAAAGCAGACCCAATCTAAAGGGAAAGTGATTTCTCAAATTCAAATTACATGCAATAAGTGGCACAGTGCATTGTACATCACTGCAGTAGATTTTAAGATCGAAATTTACACAAATACGCAAATCTACCTATAAGCTGAATCGAAAATAATTCGAATACCTCGTTTATATAACATTTTTCAGTCTATAAGAAGCCACAAACATCAGAACTTAAATATGAAAAAACAGTTTTCACAAAATTAGGGTTGCACTATCTAGATGGTAACATTCAGTAAATATGGACAGGGGCTACTGGACTGGTATTGCAAATCACAATTTGAAAACATTGCCTGATAAAAAGGTGTTGAGCGTTTTTATTCCCTAATAAAAATGGTGTTGAACCTGACAATTATAATAATGGCACAGTTAAAGCATGCCCTTCCACATTTTTTTTTTAATTTCAGACCGAAGGGCGTAGCCTTCGAGCTCTGCGGCCCGCTAACAGCCGTCGTCGTCGACGCGGTGACCACCTTCGCGACTGACGGCCTAACTGTGCTCCGCGGCACAAAACGAAGCGATAAAAAGTCAAACCTTCAAAGACCAAACCTTCTGTTTCGTGGCGCCGGTCTGGATGACTGAGCTGTCACCGTTAAAAAAAATATTTACATATTAGTAACTGAACAGTTCATAAAATAATGAACTGACCAAAACAAAAGGGTTCTATAAAGTATGTGTTTAATGATCCATATATTTAATTGTTTTTCGTCAAGTGTCAGTAACAACAAATTCCATATTACTCTTTTAATCGATCAGAGGAAATCGATATAACCAATATGTTTCTACGGCCGCCCCTTTATCTATCAGATCTTAGTGACGAAAATGATGTTCACTTTGCGCTTTGTAGAATGTAACGACTTTTCAGTCAACCCAGTCATTTGCTAATTTTACAATAACGGATAAAGATTTTCAAAAAAAAAACATGTCCACTTAATATATATTTCTTATAATATAGTGCCTTAAAATTAGAATAGAAAGTGTAAATACCACTGTAAATACCATTTCTCTTTCTTTATGTAAAGCCTCTATATCTCAAAAAGACATCACTATTTAGTGAAATTCGTTTTAAACAAACCTAATTCCACATTATTTTATACAATAGGGTGATCGTTAAAAATTAAATTTCTTGCAACGCCCCTTAAAAAGCTTCCTTTTGATGAAAAAACACTGGGAATTTTTTTTTTAACTAAAAATAACACGTGCCTCAAGACGTCCAAGTTAATTTTTGAGCATAATTTTGTTTTTCTGGAATTATCGTATTAAATATGAAATAATAATTATTTTAAAATTGAAACAGTATTAACAACGAAAAACCTTCAGTATTATCATTAAAGTGATGGATTTACAGTTATAGCTTCATAAAAAGTTTAAAATATTTCGTCATTTAAGCTTGTCTTGAGGCACGTGTTATTTTGAGTAAAAAAAAAAAAAAAAAATTTTCCCACCATTTTTCATCAAAAGGAAGGTTTTAAGGGGGCGTCGCAAAAAATTTAATTCTAACGACCACTCTATTATACAATCATAACTCACTATGAAATGAATGAATCATAAATACAGACGATACTGCGCATCCTTCAAATGGGTGAACGACAAAAGTGCAACCGAAAAATTGCAGTTATCTTATTGCACTAAAATTTTCAATCGAATTAAAAGCGAATATCGACTGCCGCGCCCGCTGGAGGTCGTCAACGACAAACGCGGTACACGAGCAACTCGAGCGGTGTTAATTTACTCGGCGAAATCGTCATCACGGCTAAGTGATCGTTGCGCATCACGGCGACCTCTGGTGTCGTATTTCAGAACTTTAACTGCACCGTTTGACCGCTACTCGATGCGTTTTTTCGAACGGGAAGGCGAGATTACGACCCGCACGGCCGCAATAACTGCCTACGCGCATCGGCTTTCATTTATTTTGTTTTTTCAATAGCGACAATTTCGAGAAATCGCGTCGATATTTGCCAATCGATGTGGTCTTATCATAAAAAAAATAATACAAGGAGCACGAAGCAAATAAACGGAACATTAAAATCATATAAACGGTTAATAATAGCGGGTCTTAATTAAATTACCATAAATTGTGCAAAGTCATACTTCGCTTTCGATTGCGCCAGTCGTACGCGCACTTAATCGAGCGGTCACGGCATGGCGATGTGGGCATCTGCGCTTTAATATGCACTTTCAATTTTAACCGATCCTGTAGCTAAATTTTATATGTCGAACAAATTATTGCTATGTAACAATAGGCGTTATGTAAACACGAATTAATACAATCTTAAAAGTTTTCAATTTTTTTTTAAATAAATGTAATATTCTTAAATAAATTATATGTCGTCAGTACATAGCAATACATTGCACTGTTAAGTGGCCAGTTGTTAATTTAGCATTTTACACTACCTAAGGTCGCAGAACTTGTTATTTGAATAAAAACGTTCGTTCTTAATGTGATCTTTTTCAGTTTTAAGCGCTTACGATTTTATCATACATACTTACGATATTTAGTCACAACTACAGAAAACATTACATATTTTAAATACGTAAGTATTGTACTTATTTTATTTACTAATAACGTCACATTGTTGTTTTTAATTTTTGTAATGGAATTAATATCAATCTTATACAAAGCATGAGAATAGAATGTCATTCAATAGATTTTGTGCAAAATTTTGTAATTAATTATTATATACTTTTTATTTATAACATTCTATTTATAATTATCATATTGATTTTAAAATATAATTTGAGAAGTTATTTACATTGATTCAATATGAAAAAAAATGTAACTTAATTACCCATCGCCATTAATCAAGCATTTAAATGAACTACTGTGGCCCGTACACGTACGTGCGCGCTCGAAGATGAGTAACTCCCGCGTAAACCAGATCCAGAGCGCACTGGCCGCGGGTACCTCCGGCGCATTCGCGCGGCGCAGCGAGGTCGGCGCGTGGACGCGCTCGTCGTCCCTAATGAGAGGACGCACGGCGCCCTCGGCTCGTCCGCGAAGGGCATTAATTAAGGCACCTAATTAATTATGCAGACATGATTTTCCGGTTAAGGCTGCTGCTCAGCTCGCCCGTGCACTATTTCTGCCGGTGTGAAAACCTCGGGTATTGTTCACTCGGAGACCATTACCGGGGAGCCGCCAGCGCACGATTTAATTTGTTTTCATCCTGCCTTACCGTGAAAAACATTACTGTAATTATTTTAATTAGAAGTCAAGTTTATTTGAGTGGAAGAATCTTTTGAATCTGCATTCCATAAAAAAGACACTGAATTGAAGTTAAGTAAGTTTAGTATTCATTATTGATTTAATCATATATATACATACACACACACACTTCATTCCAAGTGCATTGACTACATATTAACTTTTATGAAGTATCTACTATTTTGTATTATACGACAAATCAATTACGTTTTCCAAATAGATACATCTACGTACAAACGATATAGTCTAAAGTATAGACAATGAGCAGTCACAACGGCGCAGGCGGGCACGCTCGTCAGGGCAGTAAATATGTAACGAGAACGTCATGTCGCGTCACGTCGCGGTCGTCACGGCGCCTCACCTGTCACTCGTCACGTGTCGCGTGTCACGGCGAACGCGTCTCTTTGTCGCATCCCCGGCCGGAACGCGCTTCTCGTGATAAATTGGATCGCAAATGGTTAATATTTGTTCAGAGTTACGTGACCCGAAAGCGAAGTTTTAACTTGACGCGACGTCGCCCCGAACGCGACGAGCGGTGACGGACCGATCGGTGTATTTCTTTCCAATCAAATGGTCTCAGTTTCGTTTCTGACCACGAACAAGTTACCAATAATTTTTTTACTGAGTCAAACTAAGGCTCTCGCTCCGGGTCTGTGAGTAGCCGTAAGCCGTCCCGGACGTCGTTGGTGCTCGCCGACCTGCACTGAGCAAACGGAATTGCTTGACCTTCATTGAAGTAAAAGATTATGTGAGGTCATGCTTTCGTATAACCATAAAAGCCTGTGACATGTTTCACTTTAATTTTCCATAACGATATAGGAAATGGAATACACTGCTTGTTACTACTTTGGTTTAGCGTAGTCTGGCGTTCGACATCGTACCTTTTCAAAAGTTTTGGAAAGTCACAGGCGCTGAAGACTTCGAATAACATGTTTTTATAGCGAATCTAATGAAATATCAAATTAATCAAATAAATGTTTAAAAAACATTATTTTTAAAAACCCGTAATAAAATATCGGTAATGGAATTGCTTAAAATTGTCTAAAACAATTACTGTGGTGGTTAATTTTCGAAAGGACTTACAAATCAAAAAAAAAAAAAAACAATAAAAATCTTGAAACTCAGTTTCACGTCAAAGGAAACTATTTCGTGATACTGAATAATTTAACTTTGATTATTATTTCATATCATAGTAATAACTTCGTTGCTCCTTTATACCCTTCAAAATCCCTGCCTACAATAGAAGTCGCACAATCCGCATACAGATCGTACCCCACAACTCGTCGACAGAGCGCGGCGATCGACCAAGGGTTAATACCCAACTGACTCCTGCCTTCGTAGACGAGGTTCATCTTCAACGATTTGACAATAGATGGCACGGTTTCATCAAAGATCGATAAAAAAATACACTTAAATATCTCTAAAAAGCTTTATCACAAAGAAGCATTGATATACACACATCTGCGCGTGGCCCAACATGCACTTGGCCGATATTTTTCTCCTCCTCTTCTTAAACATTTTTTCTTAACAAGTTAATTAATCGAAACAGGAATAGAAAATCGTCAATCATACTTACACATAAATTATACACTACCGTTGAGTAGTCCAATATGAAAATGTGTTGCTAATTTTGATAAACTTAATGAAATCTGATTATTTTCCTAAGTTTAAGAAACTGATTGTATTAATTAATAATTCTCACAATATTTAAACAGTTTTAAACAATAGTATGCAATTAAACGAGGAATTTATTGGCCAATAAATGTACTGTAAACATCGAATTAAGAGCGATTTTAAATAAGTATGGGAGCTGTTACACTCCCCCAGAACCTTCGTGAGAGCCTGCCCAAGAACCGGACAGTTTAGAGGCACCAACTCTACGACACGCCGATTACATAATACGATACTTTCGAAACTTATCCAACAAGAATAAGAAGCATTTTTCCTTATCGTTGCCAGGTTTCTCTTTCACAATCTTTTTCGTTGTTCTAGACGGAGAGATTGCGTCCGCTCAGTAGTCGAGAGCGTCGCCTTCGAACCGCAAAATTCCAGGTTTGGCCCTGACCACGAGTCGACCGATGAATTTTTAACTTGAGTCAAACTTAAACACTTGCTCTGTGCCTCAGGGAGAAAGTCAAACAGTCGATTCCGGTAACTGCCAGTTGACGACGATCGTCAGCGGCCGCCAACCTGCAGCCGGCATGGGCTTGAGGGCAAAGTCCCTAAATTAAAAAAAAAATGGTTTTTGTCTTATTATCCGACCTTTTTTTAAAAATGCTACGATGTTAGCCTAATAATAAAATATATATTTTTTATGTTAACATGTTCTTTTTTATCTCGTATTTATGTAATAGTAACCTTGCATAAAATTTACAGAGAACTCGTTTTTGCTTTTAGAAATTTCTTAACCAAATTTTAATTGCTTATGATAATAAACATATTTATAATATAAACAAATATACATGTAAACCAAATTGCTTTTCATTTCAATATACACATAAAGAACATAAATTCACAGTAAATGAAATAAAACTTTAACAGGTTGAAATCAATACACTAAATATACATTAAAACTTTCGACTACGTATAGAAAACGTTATTATCGATACAGAAAAAAATCTGTCTGTCTGTATCTCGTCCGTGTTTCACGCTGAAGCTACTAGGTGAATTTGAATGACATTTGATGTACTTTTAACATGCCTGCAATGGATTAACGTCGTATATAAAGAATATACATTCAGTAAATCGATATGGTACCCGTAAGATAGACGATTAAAAGTTAAAAAAGCGTTCAGCGCATTACGCTGAAAACACTGAAAGAATTGCAATGAAACTTTAGTATGATTATAATGAATACTATGTATTTAAATAATATGCTCGTTTATGCTGTAAATCAATATTCCCGTGGGAAAGATGATAAAAGTCGAGTTTATTGTCATGGAAATACCACATTATTAAATCTAAGAGAACACTAACTTTTAGACAAATCAAAGGAAAAATATAGGTAGAAAATTTAGATAGCTAAAATTCCTCTGGGATCCGAATCTAACAAGGAAAGCGTCCGAACCTTAGCTCACAGATTTGTCTTACACAGTGTAAGTTGAAGAAAGTACCTCTTTCAACGTTCTAATAATCTCGCCTGATAATCTACACGGTGAATGAGCGGGTGAGAGGACGAGTGGATACCCGGATGGATGGGTGGATGATCGGACGGATGACTGACTATGTAGGTGGATCCTTTGAGTGAACTGGCCGGTTCTCTAGATAACCGGTAGATCGGTTGGCGGATGATCGGACGGGTAAGAAACGGATGTTCAAGAGGTCTTCACAAGATTTTTCTGCAAGCAACATCGAAACTTTATTATTTATCAAAATCCAAGACGATCAGAAAATATTAACGCGTACGCAGGGTCTTAGCTAATTGATATATAAAATTACAAATTACGCTACAAGGCAATGAACGTTAAATTGTTCATCGTACGGCAAATAAGCAAACACAAATTAGCCGTCACGCCGCATCAAAGTTTGTGGAAAACGATTTTCCCGTAATTCGGTAGTGCGCCGGCGGGAGGGGCGCGGGGCGGGCGCGGCGCGGCGCCTTCGAAGCGGCTAACGAGCGCTGATTGTCCGCTGAAATAACGTGACGGGACGGGACGCGGACGTGCCGCGGCCCGCGCGATATTACGGCCGCGTCGAAAAAAAAATTCTGTTACAAACACTTTTTAAGAAAGCTATGCCTTTACATGCTCATGTTCCAATGTTACTACTGCAAAATACTTTACTTTTATTTCATTATTAAGCTGTGAACTAAAATTGAATAATCGACACGTTACTGTAATAAGATGTATGGTTTCTTATTCGAAGTTGTATGTGATTAATTCTCGAACGAGAAGACAGCATTTTTTTGCATCTTCCGCAATTATTTGTATCCCCTCAAGAGCTTTAAGTGACCTGAGTCAGCATCTCTATCCAACTGAAGCACATACACCAATTTTAGAACTTATTCATATGGTAGCGAATCCATTTTTAGTTACCTAAAGAATGTCAACGGGACCCTATTACTAAGCCTTCGCTATCCATCTGTCTGTTAGATAGTTGTATCTTATAAACCGTAATAAGTAGAGAGTTGAAATTTTCATAAAGTTCTGTGTATTTCTATTGCCATATTAACAACAAGTAATAGAAATAAAATTGAAATCAAAATGAAAGGGGAAACCCATATGAAAAATGTGTTTTTTTAAGGTTCATTGCTCAATTTTAATAACGGCCATAGGTAGACGCTTAAAGTGTTCACACTGTTTATTACTGTAGTCGCCATAAGAACAAATGAAAAAAATAAAATAATGTAAAAAATTAAAAGGGACACTCAGCATGCTTTTTTTGTTCAATCCTAACTATTGTTTTGGTTTTTCATTGGTATGTAGTATTCAATATTGTATAACAGCACGGAGTCCTTCGTGCGCGAATTCGGCTCGCACTTGATCAATTTTTCTACAAATCAGGAATGTATCTAAGTATACATCGCTAAGCACTATATAGTTACATAACAGTTTAAAGTATTACAAAAACAATTGAGATACGCACATTTGGAATTTCCAGTGAGACAAGAGGAACACTAGGAAACTATGGCGAATTTCGTGATAAGGTTATATAAGATTTTAGACACCATTTTGCAAGATAGAGATAGCAAACAATCTTTGATGTTTATTAATTAATGTAATTAGATGTTTTTTATTCGATGTCAGCTTTGATATAATTTTTTTTTTCTAATCCCATTCAGTTCACTTATAGGCAAATCTCTAGTATTCTCAGTATAAATCGACTACTCTGTTCAGAAACGTCACACGATTGTAGGATATCTATCGATGGCCCCATCTTCGCTACGGTCTGCAACAGCGAACATTCCCCAATTGTTAACATGATTACCCCGTGCTGCGCGAACCCAGGTCCCGTGGCTTTTTAGTTCTTACATGTGTTATCCGGTTTTATACACTGATAAGTAGAAAGTTTTTAACTTCCCGCTATGAAGATTGAAAAATTTTCAAAAATTGGGAATTTACTGTGTGCTGTTTGTGTAAACTGAGATTTACACAAATATTATTTATTTACATAAATAAATTTGTTAATCGATACAGAAACTACTCATAGTCTCTGGATGGATTAACCGATTGGCGTGCGGTCTGCGACTTTCGAAAGAAGGTCACTCAACTTAGGTCACTGAAAATTTGGACCGATTCAGCTTGGTAGATTTTAAGAAATCTTAAGAATAGAATTTTCACAAAAATTTCATTGACGTGAAATATCTTTCAAATCCCACTGACACATACACCAGGCCTGAAAATGGAAAGTGACGAAAAAACCTATATAGCTTCACCTTAAGAACTGCAAGACTACTAGTTTTAGAAACATAAATTCAGTATCATTATTTAGTTTATATTGTCAGCTCGCTGCTACGGCCTTGAGTTTTGGTCGGGGCCGAGCGCAGTGGTACGGGAGGAGCGCTGCGCAAAATAACAGCAACCCGCGCTCTCGCTTCTTTCTATTCAATATACCTGACGATTTAATATGACGGCCTCAGTCCGTTCTAGAGACAGTCGCAAATATAAAAAACACTATCATCATCGGAAAGAGGTTATGGGACACGCATGGGTAGCCCGAGCCGAGTGAGCGAAGTGGTTCCAGGATTGACGCGAAGCCGCCGCGGCGCGCTTTGTGGACGACGCCGACTCCCAGAGCTCTACCTGCGCCTCTGCCGAACCTGTTACCATGCAGTGTGTTTTATGTTGAAACGTTTAAAACGGATTCATTCTTGTTTTCATTTCAATGTTCAAAAGCGTTTCGCGTTAAACCGACGGCCGTATGGCCTGACATGGCTCCACCTGATTTTTTTGCAATGACGTTTAGACCGCTGTACAGATCGATATGAAAATCTAATTACATCTTCTCTCCAAAAATTTAAATTGTATAAAAATCGATGGATTTTTTCAAGAGATACCGTTGGTGAAAATATTTTCAAAAAGTGTTTTTTGAAATAATTTTTGAACTACAAGTTCCAAAATCTTATCAGTTTTTCTCTTCGAAAAACAACGTCGATCGCAGTAAGCTGCATCACAATGCAACGTTGATTCGTTCGAGAGATATCGTTAACGAAAAATTTGCAAAAAAATGTTACAAGTAACTTATAAGATTCTTGAAGGATTAATGTTCGGTACTCAGTCTTCTCTTCCTTCTTAAAAAAACTACGTCAAATGCCACAAATCAGATCAAAATCTAACAATGCTTTCGCGTTGTACACGTGGATATCGTTTTAGTATTGAAAATTATATTTTTAAAAGATATATTGAAATTTTTGAACTCAAAGAACTCAAAACGTATTAACAGTACACAAAATAAACGTATTAGAGTACTCAAAAAGTACTGAACCCGATTTTCTAAATTCGAAGCGTTCAATAATTTACTACTAGACGCTTATACATTTTAATTTAAGTTGTAGGGATGACCTGATAGATCTACCGTCTTTTGATTTTTGGAGCCCGAAATGCTCAAAAACTTATAGACATCTATACTTTTGAACTCGAGGAGCTCAAAAACATTACAATCATAGTGAGAATTTTAAAGATGTTCTGCAGGGTGAACTGTTTTTCAATTTTTTTTTTTGTCAAAATCTAACGATAGTTTTTTAGTTTTGTAAAATATGCATAATATTGGATGAAATTTAATTAATGGAAGTAATGAATAATAGCTGTTAATAACATGACTAATAATTATTGAAAATTTAACAATATTGATACATTTTTTTTTTAATATTTCAGATATTGACATGTTTAATATCTTGAAAATTATTTTAAATTATTAATACCAAGTCAAAAAACTTTTGTAGATGTACCTACGTTTTATTCAGTAAGTATGATCTGTCGAAAAAACCTGCAGTTGTCCGATGTTATTACTCAATATTCAACTCTAAAAACCTAAACTTGCAATCTCGATCTATTATATGTAAATATAAGCTGAATCATTAAGTTCTTTACACCAAATATTAGGTAATAAGTATATTTTCCGCATCAGTACTGTAGAGAATCTTAAAAAGATCTCTTATATTTTTTTCCGTTTTTTATTTAACACATTAACGCCCATTTTTTTTTATTATATTATTTCTAATTATTGAGTAGCGATATATGAACGCATCAAGAAGACCTAATGCTATATAATAATTTGTGTTACATAATTTTTGAGAAAACAACTCTCTGTGACCAAAGCTTAAAGGGATACTAGAGTAACCTAGCAAGGGTTCTGTTCTTGGAGTTTATCCCTTAAGAATTGATTTTCAAATACTGCAGCCTGTGATGCATAAATTAAATGAAGAGCGAAATCGAGTGTTACAAAAATGAAGTTGTATTTTGTAACACACTAATGGACAAGTGTAACGTTGTTTCTATTAAAGTATGAATAATTTAGTAGGTTTAAGAAAGAGAATTAGAAATAATCGTTTTAGAAATCATGTACCATGATTTCTAAAACATCAAATACCATGAACGTTTTCTGCCATGTGAACATTCTTCGTTACCGATTTTCAACAAAATTTTATCTCCCCTCAGAAAGTTAGTGAAGCACCTGCCCGATGCTGTCAGGAGCGCGTCGGTGTCCTATTCCAGACGCGACGGCAGCCGCTCAGCGTATGATTTGTGGGGATCAGCGTCGCGTCGGCCGCGGCTCCAGAACCGTACTTATCTTCTGCTAACGAGAACGTGACGAGCTGCAGTCAAACTTTTAAAGATCGAGGTCGCCATTCATTTCGTAGACGTTTCTGACAAAATAAGATTGCGATCCTGTCGGAATTTACGTATGGTGTCATAGGTATCATGAAATCACTATCAAATAGGTGTCTTATTGCACAAAATACATTTCTTTTGTAAAAACATAGTATCTACAAGCTTTCACTGTTTGTATATTCAATAAGTAGAAATACAGATTCAACACCGAGTCCTGACATGCTTTTTCAGTAAAATCATAAAACACTGACGCTGGTTTTAGTTGCAGGCGCCTATGATCACGCAGCGGAGCCACTTTTGCGACATACTTGCGACTCCGTGCTCCGGGCCGACCTCCGTGGCCATTCAGATTCTGTAAGGAGCGTCGCCCGTGCATAGCCCGCTTTATCTTTATTATCAGTCTGCGGAGAGGAATTATGACAACTGCAGAGGCGTGCCCGCCGCGTCCCGCTCAGGCGCGCGGCCGCCGCCGCCGTCCCGCTCGCGCGCGCCGCGTGCAGTCGGCCCGGTGCAGAGATTCGCGGCTGATGATCGCCCGGGGAGCGCGGCCCGCGCTTTATCGCGCCTGCGGGGCCGACTCCGGAACTTTCCCGATCCTCGCTCTCTAGCTCCCATGCAAAAAATATAAGACTATTCCTAGCTCTATCTGTAAATTGTTCAGAGTAATTGTGTAGGTCGCGAACGTCGATGTCTTGTGCGAACGCCAAACGAGCGATAACATCTACAAGCAATGGACTATTAAGAAGTTTCAATACATCAATGCGATTACTCTAAATGTCAAGCGATCCGCATCACCGGATTAATGAAGCAACTCATTCAGCAGAAGAATTAATTGCATACTTTTACTTAGAAGGAACCTCACCTTCATGTGTTTTCAGTCTTTGTATTTACGTATCTGAATATGTGTCTCATGATTATGTTACAACTCTCAGATTCAGATTAAGCGGATTAGAATTAATTAAAATATAGAATTGAGACTTAATCATATAAGATAAAAAAAGCCCTATTCAAATTTGATTTATCCCGATAACTACATTATCATTAATATTGTGTCAAGTGTATAACTAACTTCGAATGACTATTGAAAGAAATTTTTAGAAAAAATACATATTGATATAATTTGAATAAAACTTTGATATATCAATTTCACAAACAAGATTTTATAAAGTAGGTTTTCTTCAAAATTAATTATCCTCACCTTTCAGGGTTACGATCCCGCTTGAGGTTTCGATCTCAGTTGCAGTCTTCAACACGGTTCGATGTCGATCGTCTGAGTCTTATACCGACATTGTTCAACTCCTGATTTTTGACTAGAAGTAAAGTTTCATTTCACTAATTGCAGTTTTGATCATGACCGACATCCCGATATCGTTCGCAGTTTTAATCTCAGTTCAGATATCGAACTTCTATCGGTCGATATCATTACAAAATATTAAAATTCTTTGACTGTCAAATGTCTAAAGTAGTTCCTACGATTACCTTTTCATTATTTTTTCACTATACTGAAGCAAAACTTTGATATTTTTTACATATCCTGTGCCCTGTTTTGGACTCCATGTCATTTCACCACAAAATTACATCGTATGCCTCGCTAATTTAAGAATCAAAGTTTCATATTCTGTCGAGAACAATGGGTAGAAACAAAATGGTAATTACTTAACTTATGTGGAGTATAACTAGTTTTCATAGTCACAAATCAAAATTGATCAATCAATCAAATCAAAAATGAATCAAAAACCAATCAACGACAGAAGTACTGTACAAATTTTCACCCCTATTGCAACCAACTTTGGGAAATGATTTCCAAAAATTCTTTTTCGATGGCATAAAGAAGTATGTCTGTCATAGACCAAACCTACTACCAGATCAAATACCATAAAAAGCAAAGAGTCAAACTATACTTCTTGAAGTGTTGTTATGCCAAATGACAACTTGACATGTGGTCAATACAGGTAGTGGTTTCAGCTCGGCGATGATGAATCAACCACAGCTTTACTATGCAAAACTTTCAAATCTCAATTTATTACGATATCTACATGTCGAATTTCCTAATTATGTGTATCCTAAGCTGATTTCAGGGACACTACCTACAATCTATGTGTCTTCAAAGTCAATAACAACAATAATTTTTTAGATAGTTTCGTACAAAGATTTTTTATTCTATATAGTCGACTTATGGATACCATTTGCTAATAGTAAATTTATTTAATTGTTTAAAACTTTAAAATCACAAGCTGACATTTCTACGTTATTCACAATACAGCGAACACATCCGCCCGCTCAGTGCGTATTTCTAAATGTACTTATATCACACCATAATACTACATGAGAAATCTTAATTTTACGTTGCTTCTGATCACTAAAACTAAAATTAAATATTTTTTTTTTATATTGCCTAATTTTATATTATCTGAGAGAACTATCAAATAAGAAATCTCTCCGATCGGCGGAGCAGAGCGCGGGGCCGGAGCGCCCTCAGCAGTCGACACTTTATCACGTGCAGATTAAAGTCGGGCCGGCCATCGAGCGCGCGCATGACTAATGCACCACTTTGCCGGAGTAATGAATATCCAAAGACGCGGCGTCGGGATATACCCTCAGAAATTATGCACTTTTTAATACGAATATATGGGGATCATTTTGCTTACAGCTGACCGAACTATTCCGTGCGAAATCTATAACGTGGGCTGCGAAATCAGATTCTCAATTAATGTTAATTTCTACTAGCCAATTTGGTTACGTACAGCACAAAATTGAATGTGACCTCTCTTATAAAATAAAACCCAAAAAGACGTGTCAGCGTTTGACAATTTTCTGATTTATTTATATGTCGTTCATAGAAATTACACGTGTCAGTCCTCTTAAATCAGCCGCAGTAACGATTCTATTCTTTTATACATATAAAACTGTAAGTAAATTAATTTCAAATTACTTTCATATTTTTCATAGCGTTTCATAAATTCTAACTGTGAACCTTTATCATCATAAATAAAAAAATTAAAACATTTTTCCGACCATTAACTACAGTGGACTAAAGTAAAATCCGAATCGAAAAAAGATTTACTCCAAGTTCAGACATTGACGAGCAACTAATAAAGTTCACAGAACGTCAGTCGTTAAGTTTGTCGACAGATCAGATAATATTAAAAAGAAATTCCGTCCAGCTGAATGGGAGGAAAGTGAAATTTCTTATCTGCTGATTGACAGCTCATGGACGTCGGTCACGAAATTCGTTGAATATTATATTTTATTCAGGGTTGAAACAGCGGCGGCCGAAAGGGGCGCGGGGAAGGGCCCGCCTCCTGTTTATGTTTTAATTTGCATACTAATGGTTCGCATAAATTATTGGATGAAAACGGAAAATTTGGATGACGCCAGAGCGACCGCGGAGACGATTGAAAGGATTTTTGTAGATGTAAACTTTTTTTTAAGAGATCACTGCGTATTGTCATAGGAGAATTAACTTAATACGATTTAGTGTAAACCGACAGGAATAATTCAAAGCATCTACTTAATATCACTGCTTTCAATTATGAACAACTCGATGAGATCGTTTCAGAAATAATAATTTCAGATTGGCGTAAGTTATTTATGAAGTTTTCATGAGAATCTTATTTGTCACTAAATTCCTGTTTAAAATTGCATTTAAGAAAAAATGGCCACCCTTTTAAACGCTCACAACAGTGAACTCAGCTCTTCGAACATTCCCAATCGAATGAGATTATATTATAAAATGATTAGCTGTGCCTACTATGACACCTATTCGATTAGCTTATTAAAATCATACCACATTATTGAGTTTTCTTTTCAATTCTTTTATAAGTTATTTTATTCCTGTAAAGCCAGCACCGGAACGGCGACTTAGACTTTGGACTATAAACGCAAAGAGCAAAAATCACAAATTTTGTGAAATCGGAAGACGATTTTTTTTCTAATAATCACTGATTACACCTAATACGATTGCCAAACCTCTACTTTACAGAGGCTTTGAAAGGACCGTGACTGACAGAACGCACACGCACGATAACACAAAGGATCCCGTTTTCCCCAATATTGATATATACGATACACAAACAAAAGGTTAGAAATTATGTAGGCAATTCCAGAAAATTATTTCTCAGAACATTTTTTTACAATTGAATAACTCAAGGCGATTTATATCGTCAACGTTAGAATAAACATGCAACTGACATGGATTACTGACACAAATCAAAGCACGAGAAGCCATTGTGCTTTGTACTAATATTTTAACATTTCTTCACCCTGTCCGCATAAATTAGACAGTTAATAAACAAATAAATAAAGAAACGAAAAACAATAAATAAATTATCACGACACCGTATTTTATTAGACAGATTAGGTTTTATTATCTTTTAGTGTTTCATGTCTAGAGCATACAAACAAAAACCTGCTTTTGAGCCAAGTTTTAAGTCACGTAAGTTACAAATTTAAATACAAGCCCCGTTCCAAAATCTATAGACATATTTAAAACTAATGCGGTTGTAACATAAACCAGCGTCCATTATGTGCAACGTTTTAAATAGACATTTGGAATATGACATGATAGAGCTATTTTCGTTGGAAGTCGTTCTTACCTTATTGCTGTATATTAAAAAATTACGACGTGCAAACCTATCAATTTTATTAATTAATGATAGTTATGCGACTATTTACACTATTTACTATCTAACTAATCAGAATTTCCTTTAAAATTGAAGACATAAATGTCGGAACTCAGTTTTTGATCACTGTTTCTATTTTAGTCATAAACAAGAACATTGCCTGTGTACAATATTCGCGTGTTATAAAAAAAAATTAATGACTTATTATTTTATTTAAAATAATTTATACTGAAAATTCTCATTCAGCTTTTTCATTTAATAATATACTTCGTTACAATCACCGACCAAACCTATATATGATTGGTTCTTTTCATTTTAAATGATGAAATAAAAGATACTTTCGATGTCTTATTTAGATATTATTTTATTTTTAAACAATACTATCCACAAGCTTGTTTGAAGGAGGTTAAACAATACTAAAAACCTCAACAGAAAAATTTTATTTTATGATTTTTCGCCCATTGATTAACGATAGACAAGCCTAATAAATATCTGGAAAATAAATACCTTTTCGTTTATCTATAATTTCTCTAATTCACTTTTGTATTTTTATTGTAGTAAATCTTTTGCTCTTCCTACGTTTTGACAATTATGTATCTACGGATTTGACTTTTTATTTTAACTACACTTAGTCAATTGTGTAACACATGAAATCGTCTCAATAATCAGACTGGAATCCTTTGCAACTATATTTTATGTTAATCACAAGCCTCGGTTTAGAGAATACTAGATTTCAGACACAAATCCAGAATTTCCCCCGACTCGGCGTCTGGCGGCTGCCGTCCGCTCATCAATATAATAATTCGAGACATCAGCGCGCCGCAAGCGGGACTTTGACGAGTCAGACGTCTTGAATATGCATAAAGCCATCGACAGTCTAGGGGTGAGGAACAAACTCAAATGCCGGCCGACGTCCGCGCTCCTCTTGACACTAATATCAAAATTTTGTCTCGGGAACATAAGACGCAATGTAGTAATTTGTTCGGGGAAATTATCCGAAATCTTAAATCACGCGCTGTGATGGAGCATTAAACAATTTCTAATCTTTTCCCGTGAATGTCGTGGAAGTAACTAAGATAAGGCGTTATTTTTTCATATTTTTTGGACATACGGTTTAGAAAGTAGAGGGAGCACAATCTCTGCCAATTTCGGAGCGATTATTTCCGAAATTATTCACGAAATATGTGCAATACGTTGATGTTCGCTGAAAAATTTTTTTTTAGATCCTATTGAACGTATGGAGTGCCTCCCTAGAAATATTTGTTTTTCTTATTTAATTAAATAACTAAGTAGCGAATTATACAATACACCTACACTATAAATTTTACCAGTATATGTTTTATAGTTTTTGAATAAAATGCCTGTGACATACGGACGGACGGACAGGACGAACCTATAAGGGTTACGTTTTTGCCATTTTGGCTCATAACCCTAAAAAAAGTAAACGCGGACCAAAAGCACATTATATTAAAAAATAAATTTAAGAGTACGTATTCTTGATAGAATACGTAGAATTAGAGACGGGCTTCCGCCGAGGCGCCGGCCCACATTCTGGATTTCAGTTCACACGATATTTAGAGGCTAATTCCCTAATACAAATAGTGCGAGTGTACGCATGCGGTTTGATGCCGCGGCACATATCTATACACGTCATCCTACTTCTTAATACGAGCTGACCGATTTTGGGATCAAGACATTTAAAAGATCTATTGTGTATTAGTATGGAATTATATTATTAATTTACTTGGAGTTTATATACATAATAAAACATGCACAACAGTGTCAGGAAGGAATAAAATAACAATGAACCGTAAAATCAGGCCTGTAGAAAATATAACTGGTATAATTTAATCAAACAGCCAGTAATGGATCCACGAGGGTTATCGGGATCATGACCCCCTGGGCTGGATCTTTGTTTTACTATTGTAATCGAATCAAAGCTATATCTGACTGTACCTCGTATGTGTGACCCCCCTTCCTCGAAAACTGAATCCGTCTTGCATACAGCTACTAATAATATTAATTAATTATGGGAAAACATACATTATTAAAAAATGTAGTATATTCCTTAAATTTTTATAAATATCTTTACTGGAGACAGATTTTGATGCAGTTTTCAGTCTCAGTTAGAAACTTTTGCAAGGAAGGCTCGTATATGTATTATATTTTCTTACTATGCTTTTCATATGCTTTTAAAAAATCAATATTTCGTAATCACTCGGTCATATGCTAATCCTTAAACATCAACTTAACTACTAAAGAATTACAGTTCTTCAAAAACACTAGAAACATCTCTATCTCCTATGGTTGACTCTCAGTAACCATTTTTCACTTTAATATTTTACTTTAAAATATTACGGTTATTTGCTACGCTATTATCTCTTATTCGCTATGAATCACTATCCAGATAAATATTTTAGTAGCCTTAAATATAGATTATATCAAATTTATCTTTAGAGTGGCATAGTTGCCATTCTAAACAATACTAGTCAAAATTACGCGCCATTGAAAAAATAACTCGTAGCCGCAGCTAAACCAAAGTAATATACCCGATATTTTATTTTGATACTGTATAGCACTTACTTGGCTGCATACAAATTAATCGTGAATCGTGAGCAGTATCGGAATTAACACCGGGAAGGGCAAGAGAAAGCCAGGATCGAGACCAAAATTAAGAGCGTGAAACGAAATCAAGAACTACCGGAATCAGAATTGAAACCCGGACCAAGAGTGGGATTGACAGCGGGGTTTTTCGTATAAAAGATGAAGGAATACATTCTATGTTCACGCGGGTAAAGCTGCGGACGAAAAACTAGTGACAAATAATTCAGTTAAGAAAGATTTGAGGTTAATTTTCAATTTTGTCCATCACTCATTTCACATAGATGACGTATGATAATGAAAATATTACATCTAGATAAAATATAACGTCTTCAAAAGGTGATTGATTTCCTTCTTGGCGCATAGCTTGATTCATTCATTTAATACAATTGTTGTAGGATAACGGAAATCAAGCGATCTATAGTTATTAAACCAGCTTGACTCTATTGAATGATATTATTGTAAAGAACGGCTAATACAATTTAATAAAACATTCATTACATGTGCGGTGTACTACTGCTGTTCGACAATTGTACATACATAGTATAGTAACCATGACGTAATCGGTGACGTAACGGGATTATGACGTCACTGCGGCGACTGTGGCGACAATATCATGTCAACACGTCGATGAATGGACTGCCGGGTTACCGAATCGATTTGTTTACGTACCACTATCGAAGGAACTGAATAGCCACGTATCGACAGAAATGAAAGTCGTATTAAAATTTCTAATCTGATCCTTTTATCATTATTTCGTCTAACACTCTGAAAGTTATTAACCAATATTTCTATTTTATACTTTAAAACTTTAATTAGTCACTGTCTGTTGTATATCCATTTACTAAACAAAAAACAAATCTATAAAAATTATTGTGTTACAGTTTCTATAATACATAAAAAAAATGCAAAATCCACAAAAAAAAATAAAAAAACGCGTTGAACTCTTTCCTTCCATTTTAGTCGCCGTGTCGTATTAGGAATGTCTGAGCGGCAGGAGTCGAGAACATTGTCGTGACGTCACTGGCGCGCCGACCCGCGGGCCGAGTTCATTAACACAATGGGACTCGTCGCTAAAATGCTTCGGATCGCTGAACAGGAGCGACGCGAGGTTAAGGGGGCCACAACACGCGGGCTAATTAAACAAATAGTTTTAAGTAAACTTATGAATTTTGTGAATACATGCAATACATTTTTTAACAGATATATATCACTGTTACGTCTATGACTTAATACACATTGGAATAATTAATACATTATTTTTATGTTACAGAAAAGGACTATAACGTTTAGTTTAAAAATATATATTTCAAACAAAACTATACGATAATTCGCGATGTGAGAATAATTTCATCTACATCATTATTTATTTCACTTAATAACACACGATATCAAAGAAAATGTAAATATATTAAAAAAATTGAAAATAGTTGAGCACCCACACGTGATTGATACGTCTGATTGTGTGTGACGCGCCATGACGCGTTTGCCGTTCTCACGAGTTGCGCTTGCGCATTGTACTGAGGTAGGTTAACGCGCCGAAGAAACGTTTCGGTTCACATTCTTGCTTCCGCGAATGAATATATAACTTAAAAAAACATTAATTTAGATATAGATGTCCACTATTACAATTCCAAATTTTAATACTATACATTTTAATGATAGGAATTAGAATATTATTTTAAAAATAGTACAAAATGACGTATTTTTTTTAGTCCACAGTGATAGTTTTCTTCTGTAAATATCAAATAGGACTGTGTAATTGTCGATATTAAAAAGGACTGAAAACTAAAAATATCTTATTTATTATTCTAAAAAAATATAGTTATTTTATTTGCTTTTGTTAAAATAAAAATCTAATGACTTATAAGTATTGTTTACATTCATTTGCAGTAAAGATTACAGCAAATATCAAATCAACATAATTATTCAATACATTGTAAACTGTAGCAAAATAAAATATAAAAAGCATGACTTCACTGATTCAGCAATTTCAAATTATTGGTAATTTATTGTTAAAAACATAAAAGTCAGTTTCCACTGAATAAGTTTAGTTTGTTTAATATGATAATTAAATCTAACTTTCGTTAATTAAAAACATTTACTTTTTGACTTCCATGCCCTCTTCACCTTTTCTTTTTCTTGTGTGTTAGTAGTAATATATTTTTATATCACAGTTTTAGCTTAATCTATAATGACATTTCTTAACAAATAAGAGCGGCCAAATTGATATGTTGTCAGATTCTTCAAAAAAATCTTCCTAATGTATTCCTATAAAGTTTTACTTATCTAAAAAGTAACAGCAAGCAAAAGTTTAAAAAAATTCAAACAGTTTGGTATTACGCATTCATTATTTATAAATATGTATGTATATATATATATATATATATATATATATATACATTGATAATATTTCCTGAGGCATAAGTAGGCTCACCTTTGTCTTTTTGTTATAAAATGTATCTACATGTTACTACGTACATTTATGAAGGTACTTATATAAGTTTGCCAATAAGGTAATTAAACAGACCAAGAAACCAGCAACACACAAGACAATATTCTAGCTATATTCACTCAATTTTTCATTTCAATAATGAAAAATCTTATTACG
Source organism: Eumeta japonica (assembly GCA_005406025.1). Taxonomy (NCBI): domain Eukaryota; kingdom Metazoa; phylum Arthropoda; class Insecta; order Lepidoptera; family Psychidae; genus Eumeta; species Eumeta japonica. The sequence continues at coordinate 181,922 of BGZK01001112.1, read as the reverse complement.
CTATAATTTTCATATATATATATATATATATATATATGTATATACATATCATAAATAAAGAAAATTTGCTTATTTTATGTATGAATGATGAAAAACTTATATTGATTATATTTTGTGTGAAATATAAATATATAAATTCAGCGTGTGTTTAATACCTTTTGAGAACAGATTTTATCTACCTAGCAGTCGGGTTTTTATTTTGCCATCCATGAGATCTAAGGGTGAAGACCATATTTCGGAACATAAGAAATTTTATACATGAAATAATATGTTAATATGTGATTATGAAAAATTAATAACCCTTTCATGCTTTCCATACATTATATTATTAGACTCATAAAACCAATTGTCCTTTTGTTGTGTACAATTAATGTACCATTTATAATTGTATACAATTTATGAAATAGTGTATCAATAAGTGATAAAATTATCAACCTTTTGTGACACATCACTGATATCAGCAAGCAACAAACACAAATTGATGGCACATCTAAGCATTTTCATAAGCGAATACCGAACAAGCGATACGCAACCTTCACAGTTCACGACTAAATTTATATCCCATCCAAAAGCGTCGAATTAACCTTATGCCACGACAGAGGTATCCTACGTCCATGACTTTCTCTATTTTCGATACCATTACAGGTTAGATATTGGAATTACAAATTTTATGTGTTTCTTCTATCAATTTTTTTTTCAAATGTTTAAGTATTAAAGTTGTTGAGGAATTTTAAATTGGTATAAAAGGGAGTTAAAAAATGTTTACCCATACATGGGCCTGCATCAGGGTTTACAGTTCAACTGTAAAAATCAGTTTGTGAAAGCGAAAAAAAATGTGATGTTACTATAAATTATTGATTTTAGATTTTTTCCTTCAATTGTGTTTTGCCAAAATTCATGATCCCGGGTCAACGGGAAGTGCCCTACAGGATTTATATGCGAGTGCGCCGATACGTAATGACCGTACTTTATGATTGCATTGACTTAGAAGCTTAGTGTGAAATGTCTTGAGGGACAAATAAACAAGCGGACAACACAGTGATTCTACAAAGTTTCCTTTTACGGTATAGAACTTTAAGACTTAATAAAGAAAACAAGTTATTTTTAGTTCTTTAATATTACCCAGCCCTCATTGATATATTACAATAAAATGGAATACACTCTCTCCTTTAGGAAAAATTCGAATGATCTTGAATAGTTTTAAGGAAAATTTGAAAAAGTATTGACAGTGAAATTCGAGAAAGCTCAAGCGCCGGCGCCGCCCACGGCCGTGTGCCGCCGGCGTAAGCGGTCGAAGATCGACTTCACTTAATTACCACAACTTACGCTGCGCAGACGCATAGGGCGCTCTGCACTTACAGGTTTATTTGACTTAAAAAGTGGTGTTGAACGGAACATATGTTAGCGTTTTCTTAATATTTAAAATATTTTAATTCGCTTCCACGCACTTATAAAGGCTTGTTAATAGAACTTTAGAAAGCTTCCCAAAAAAAAAATGTACGACGTAGGAACTAGGTAACGATTTGTTCCATATGGTCGATTAAAACACAAGAGTGTGGCCACGTAAATTTTGCATAATTTGTTCGATCGTGTCAGCCAGGAAACAATGCTTGGACTTCAGCATGCTATTGTAAATACAGTACCCGCAGTCGCCACGGCGATAATAAATACTTGAGGGCTTATTTAAATGTAACACCTGCGTTAACTATTAATTATGTCTTCCATTAACAATATCAAAAGACATTTATATGATACAATCAGTAATAGTTGTAATATGCAAAGTACATTATCCATTCTAATATTAAAGTCAGTTCACGGCGGTGGTCAGTCGTGATCACTTTAGCAAGTTTTCAACATTTTCAGGTTTTAATCGATAATTTATTTTACTTTAACTTAAAATTCAATTCATTCAAATTATTCTATTATACTTACGTCACAAACACAATAAAAAAAACTTTTAGGTAGTAAAATGAAAATAACGCAAAGATATATACCAATACTATCGAATGGGTAAACACTATTTATGCTTTAATAATGTTTTTTTTTAAAGTCCCTAATTTATTTATGATTTTCGTAATGAACACTAAAAACTGAGTGGGCCGGATATTTACTTTCCTTTGTATCAATCGTAAATATAACGATGGAATGGCAATTACATCAATAATTATATTATTGCCATATAATTTTTATAAAATCTAAGGTTAAAGTGCAGAATTTATTTTTGGATAATGTACGCAAAAATGTAAATGTGGCGGCAGTAATCCAAAATGCATAACTATCGATTATAATCAATATGACCGGCACGAAATTTAAAATAATAAAAGGCGAACACGCGTACCTTTCTTGGATATACTTTTATAAAAATCATAATTTTGTGCTAATTTATCAACAAGACATGAGTAAAAATTATTTTTAATGAAAATCTTTCGTTATAAAATTAGTCGGCGTTCATAAGGCGGGCTTTTTAATTAGAACTGGTGAAACAAAAGGGAATAAGGGAACAGGTGAACGGGCGGAGTGGGGGCGGAGGGAGGTGGAGGGCAGTCGTTCAACTCACTGAATTTTAATCACCGGTCTTCGAAGACGGACACGACGTGAAAATCGATAACGTTCGATGAAAACTGCATGGCTGTACTGGGACCGAATCGTTGCGTTGTACGTCATTTATGTTTTAAGACGTTAAATTTAGACTCACCGATCGTTTCGAAGCGTGAAATAAATAGTTCAACATACCTGTAACAAAAAAGAAAGAAAATATTAGACAAAGAACGACTTTTCCACTTTTCAACAGAACGGAAAAGTTACTTTTAGTATGTAAAAATATATTTGACGACAGGTTTTATCACCCCAATCTGAGGACACACCGTCCCACGATCTTATTTCGGATTGAGGGGTTCGGCTCAGCGCAGAGTGGGTGTTGTTAACTACCTTTCCAACCAGCGGAATGATAATGGCCAGGACTGATGGCTTAATATACTCTTCGAAATAAAAAAAGAGTACTTTGATTTGACTTAAGGCAAAAAACTTATCGGCTACTTCGCCTGTAGTCAAGCATCGAACCTGGATACTCTCGATTTAAAAATCAACGCGATGATCACTCGCCACCGCCACACATATAACAGAATCTTTATAGAATCACTATCGTGTTTTTGTGTGTCTGTCTGTCACAACTATTTTTTTCACTAACAAAAACTATTTTTTCCGAATCTACCAAACGGAAAAAAGTGCAATTTGGTTTAAGTTGAATGACCAATCATAACCATCTAGCATAAATAAACAAATTATGACTTTGGGGATAAATTTTAGAGCTACAGCAGAAAAATTAAAAAGGAATGTATTAATCATGACATATATCAAATGAATTTGTCTTGCAAAATCTTTTTTTCATTCTAAAATCGTATTAAAAAAAATATATGAAAATATATGTAAATTGACCGTACCTCCGTTAATCTCCAAAACTAAGCTTAACTCGTAGTTTATAGGGAAACTTAAATGTAAGTTTTTCTGTAAATGTGTAAAATTGTAAATCACAAAGTGGGTGTGCCTTCATAATGGGGTGACAAAACAATCCAAAAAAAGAATCTGCCTGGATTTTTCTTAAATTATATTCTAAAATAAATTGACCTACCTGCTGAAATAGCAACATATTTTTAGGAAAAACCTTGCCATTCTAAACTTTGGAAAAATTTTATTTTTGTTTGTTTACTTAAAACATATTTTATTTGTCGACTACGACTACGCAGTCAAGGAAAATTTTGAAAAGATTAAAAAGTATGATTTATTTACTTTTATACTTTCATTTAATTAAGTAGATTAAAAAGAACATATAGTTTGAATTGTTTTTGTTAGATTTTATTCTAAGCATTTTTGATTAAAAAAAAATACATCCATATGCAGATGAGTATAATCCTCGCCAACAAAAAGAAATGTCAATTTTCAATCGGAATGGACGAAGACAGAGGAGCGGGTCGCCGGGGCGGCACAAAACGTAAAACCTCAGCGCGCCGCACGCGCCTTTAATTAAAGCCAAGAGGGGAACAGGGGGAGAGCCGGGTCCACTTCCGGACGTGGCGTACGTGGGGCCACTTCATTTAAAGGCTGACGAGGAAAAAGGAAAAGCAAGTGGGCGAGAGACGTCTCCGATGACTGGACATCTGTATAACTGAGCTAGCACGGCTACTTGATAGGCGTTTGTTTAAAATTTCTTTCTTTCCGTGTTTTGTTTGTTTACAATTATCAGTCAGGGTACGGTTTACCCTCAAATTTGAATAATAACAATTACTATTATAAAAAAATCAAAGTACAGATACCTGCGGAGGTATAATATCACAAACATGCAACTACAAGAATATATTTTTATTTTTGATGTGAAACATCTATTGGCGCGCTTTGGCAGTAAAATCAACTTGAACGCCGTGACAGATGACTCATGCCGTCACGCCCCTCGCTACGCGGCCGCGCTCGACTCTTGAGTGTGCGCGCGTATACTGCACACTCTTATACTTCTCTGTGAGCTGCGTTCCTATGTTTCTATTCGACTATAATATACTTGATACGTATACCGTTTGCATACAGGCGTCATATTGTTGTTTACTATATAATTGCTTTTAAAGCGTTTAACCCTTTCGAATCAGTTATAATATTATCTATATGATATATGAGTGACGGTAACTAGCAATGTTGATCAAAATGCAGGCTGCAGTGAAATGTTTAATACGTATCCATAACGTTTGCGTCACGGAGCACAATCTACTGATTCAAAACCAAATCATAATTAAAAATCTTTAGTTATAGTTTTTTTATTGATTATGAAACCTAACAATATGTTAATGTTAGGTTTCATAACGACTAAAATTTATGTTTCACATCTGGCGGGCGTCCCGTGACGGTCATCCTTTTTTTCAAATAATATTAAAAATCCTCTTGCGATGTCGTTGTAATGAACATGACGACATTACATAATAATTTAATTCATAATTTTAGTAATAAAACTGAATGGATTGAGGATTATCTAAATCTGCTTTTAATAAATATCTCGATCATCTTTGAAGGATGTTATTACTAATGCAATACGATTAATTTTAGTTTAAGACATGTATGTCTTCTGATACTTTTGGAATAAACCACAAATTTGGAAAAAAAAAATCTTTTTCAAAGACGGGTAAATAAATCAAATTAAACTTGATCACTTTACACAAACAAATAAAGACTACGTGTAAGCAAATTCAAAAATATCAAAGTCTACAAGAAACGTAATGACTGATGTCATTATTTTTTTTTTCGTTATTTAAGTATATATTGAAAAGGTTTATCAACTTAATAGCATACAGTTTGATATCCTGTGTCATTGTTTCTTGGCTTAATTATTACATGTTAACCAATAACATGCACAGAGTTTTAAGTGGTATAAGGCAACGTAATAAAGAATTTGAAGTTAAAAACTAAATCGATTACCAAATAATGAGCATTTTAGATTCAAAAACGTTTCGGAAATCGAAATCAAAGAAATTCAATAAGTAATTGTAATTCAGAGTTTAGACGAATGGTTGTACAGGAGAGCATACTGGGCTGCAAGGGACTAAGTTGTATTATATAGGGGTCCATTTAATATCATAGCAAATGGATAACGTGAATATTTATAAGTTACATTAATATTGATTTGGTGAATATATGAGTATATTTCGAAATCGTGTATATCCTCTGGACGACATAGACGGCGATCATCAACAGTCATTTTGAAGTACGGTGTAGCCTTCGAGTATTCAAAACCATTATGAGATAATCGATCAGGTAATAGGAAATGAAAGTTCCTGTGTAATACACGTAAAAACTCCACTTTTTGAGAAGGAGTATATCAGTACATATGCATCAGATTAAAAAGTACACTAAGAAATTTAAAATCTGAACCAAATCATTGGCACCAGTATTGCCCTTTGAGGGTCCAATAAAACACAGAAATTTTGTTGCTTGGGCTATTGTATAACGTCACATGGATTATATAAATCTTATTAATTTTCTTATTAGTTGTCTTTTGTTATTCCTATTCTAAAACCACAAACTTTCCAGTGCCTTTAAGAACACACGAACACTAATCTCATATAATTTTTTGAATAATATACGAAGAAAATAAAAAAAAATCGATTATATTTAATTTTAAACGCCATGTACACTAATTATTTTCTCGTAAAACATTGTACGAGCGCCGAGATCAAAAGTCAAACACGGTCGCCTGTTATCGCGAACAAATTGCACATTGCCAACGCCCACGCATGCAAGATGCAATTTTTAACAGGTCTAATAAAGCGTGGCGTGGGCGTGACGGACGACATCCATAAACGTAACTGTCAAGCGGACGGACGTCACCTTGTATGGATGCGGTATCTGAGCGCCGGCTCTTTCGCCGTCACTGATTGCTCCGTGGCGATTTCACGCACACACATTGTCGGTCGTACCTTTATACATTATACTAGCTGCCGCCCGTGACTTTTTGACGTGACAACGTCTTAAATTAGGTTGCGGCTGGGAGTCACTTATGAAAAAGTGTAACGCTCGGTAACGTTACGATGAGTCACCGAACGAGAGAGAGGCCCGCCGAATGCCTTGCGTCTCTCTCCCACTCAACTATGATCGGTCTGCCGCGCGCAGCTAGAGAATTAGTGCATAGCTTGCAAATGTATTGCAAGTTATTGTATGTATATTTGTATATAAATACGTATGTATGTGTAAAGGTAAAAATAAAATTTTGTTAATATGAAATTCAGTGCGAGATTCTTTGTATAAATTAATGTTTTAAATATAATTCTTTGTATAAATAAATGTTTTAAATTGTTACTATTATTTCATCCTTCTTCCTACTATACGAATGAATATTCACATTAAAATGATTTTACCATTCAAAGTCGTTGTCACGTAAAACTTTCGCCCGTATACCGACTTTACAGGCAACCAATTTTTTTGCTTACATTTTGTTCCCATGGGTATTAGATATTTTACCGCAATAAAGAGTAAGTCTTTGGGGATTTATAATATCTATCTCAATATTTTCAATAGCGAATTTCGTCAAGATTAAATTATTGATTGCCTCCTCACTAACATTATAAGCTGTATTTAACTTTCTCTATCTGTACTCCACCTTTTCAAGACTAAACCAGTTTATCGAATGTAATGAGTTATGACAAAGAATTAGTCTGTGAATGGCATAATAAAGACGGTTTTTTACTGAATCGGAACATCTTACCGCGACAAATAAATGTAAGCAAACGAAATCGCGAGAAATAGCTAGTCGCAAAAATATTCAAATATGTAACAGTTAAGTATCTAACTATTTCGGTAAAGTATTAAAAAAAAACGAATCGACAGCATGCAAAAATGCAACACGACAGACAGCGACGTCTGCCCTTACGCGTTTGCTTGCACTTTCGGGCTACTCGCAGAATTTCTTCGGCATTCAATTACAACAAACTATGTTCAGTAATGTTTTCTTCTTTTCGTATGGCTTCGATGGACCCACACCCCGTCATCAGCAGCATCGCACGGCGTTCAATTTGCCTACAATTCGCAAAAATAATTGACGTTTATGATTACTGTTGCGGCTTCCGGGGTCATAGCGTGATGTGATATAGCCTACAGCATAAACGGACTATGTAATACAGAAACATTTACTGAAATCCGACTAATAGTTCCCGAGATTAACGCGTTCAAACCATCAAAGTCATCCGCTGTGTTATACTAGTATAAATACTACACATTTATTAGTACCCGCTATAATGAAATATATAATTTTCGCTTAGGATACACATTATTTTAGTTTAATAATTCAATTAAATAGCCAGCAATATGACGTTTTGAGTCATTGAAATAGTAATTTGTATTACGATGAAACTCAACATATTATGACAATATTAAGATTGTCATAATATGATGCATCCTATTAATTTGACTGCCTATCAATTATTCTCTTGACAACAACTGTGTATTAGATAAAAAGTAAAATACTATGTACTTTAAAAATGAAGATAAAACGTATCAATATATCGTTTCAACGGAAGATGGAGAGGCTGTGCTGAGGGGAGGACGGAGAATCGAATGTAATTACCGCGCACCGAGTAACAAAGTTAAGAACACCGTGATCGTAATTCGATGAAGCATTCCAACATAGTGGACGTCTCCGGGCATCGATACTGAGCGCGACGGGCTGGCGCTATAACTATAATTGCACTGCAGCTATGAATTTCGAATTGTTGATTAGTATTAGCAAATTGAAAAATATATATACTTTAGCGCACATTTTGAGCATTTAGTATTACATCACAAGAAATACTTACAACTTTCAAATACGTATTAAAAAACGCCAATTATAAAAGGTTTGCCTGCAAAATTGTTTCCAAAAAAAATGAGTCCCTATATAATGACATTTTCAATTTCCCTAAATAATAAAATTGTCTTCTAAAAAGACTGAAGTGAAGTAGTAAGTATATATTACTACAACAAAATCAAAATCTAAAATGAAAGTAATAAAAAAGTGTTTTGCTGTGAAAAACGTAAAAATATTTTTCAGCTTTTTTATATTTTGTGATGTATTTCTTTTAAGGTATTTTTTCAATATATTTCTATTAGAAGAATTAACTTTTACATTTCTAACGCTAGTTTTGTAAAAGTTATACACCGTTGTTATTTTTTTTTATCACATTTTTATCACCTTACTACCACTGAGTTTATACTCTTGTGGGTACAATCTTTTGTTTAAGGTTAGGACCTAGGGTGCTTTGACATTAAGCCCTCCATGTTGGTCTAACAGGGGTTGAGGGGCTGTTAACGACGTCTGTAACCATTGTTAGGGTAACGACTATGCCACTGAGGTTTAATATGACGTAAGTCAAAAATTCGTTAGTCGATTCACTTGTGGTTAGGATTCAACTCAGTACCTCCTGATTCACTTTTAACCACGATACCACCACCATTTGGTCTTTGACTTATGTATGAGAAGGATCAAACGGGCACATCGTGATAAATTAAAAGTTCCACTCAGCTGCACCAATGTTGATATACACGTTTTGCACGTCGCAACACGACTGTACATTACAGTCGGTCAGCAGACAATTGAAGCCTTACTCAACTTTACCATTTTCACTAATAATATACTTATTTGGTGTAAAAAGTACACTACTATAAAGAGAAACCTTCATTCTTCAAACTTTTTATTATTTGAAGTCTCTCAAGAGATATCCTTATAATAACAAATCTCATTGAAAAAATATTGCTTAGGCCGTCAATTGACCTGTAGTTGGTCCGTGAGGACATAACCACGATTTAGCCATTGATCTATAGAGAAGATGCACAGTCCCGCGCTCAAAACGGCAGCAGTAAATGAGTGCTAAAACAGTCAGTTTACCAAACATTGTATTTAATGTAATTTCGTCGCACTTTCCGTAACGACATCTAAGTGTTCTATTAAAAATGCAAATATAACACGTAAAAAGTTATGAAAAACAATGGTATTTCATATTTTCGATAAGAAAAATTTAGTCTGTTTACAATAGGCGCTAAATGACGTATTATAATGAGTATTCGATGACTTTTTATATTTCTTCACTTAAAGTAACATCAAAAAACCTAGATTAAGCCGACTTAAAAGAAATAGACCTAAGCAATATTGGTCTCTTATTTCTTGCCGTGTCACATTATTCGGTCGCTTAACAAAATACACTTTGTTATTATTCTAATGGAATAGCCTTTTTTTTTATTTAATATTTGTTTTAATTTTATACAAATCTTAAATTTACCTCTGAAAGGAAATCATACAATAGATTAAACCTATTCCAAAAAAGAAAAAAAAATAAGTTTATAATACGAGGGGCGGCTGATAAGACCGCGGCCTAAGGCATTAAATGAAAGAAAAGTACGAGTATTTTATTTTTATTTTTCAATATAGTCTCCCTCTAGCGAAATACATTTTTCACATCTGGTGTATAACGCCTTCAAACCGCTCAAAAAATATTCCTTTTCTTTGCAGTCAAAATGGCTTTCTACAGCCATCTTCATTTGATTGTCATCAACAAATCTACGACCACGTAACTCCTTTTTTAAATTGGAAAAAAAAGGAAATAGTCGCTGGGAGCCAGATCTGGGCTGTAGGGTGGGTGGTCAATTTCCGAGAAGCCCGTGTCCTTCAGGGCCTGCCTCGAAACACGCGCCGTGTGGACAGATGCATTGTCTTGTAAAAACAGCACTCCGCGCGATAACTTCCCACGTCGCTTCTGTACGACTGCCTCTCGTGCCTGAGCGAATAAATTCGCGTAATATTGGCCATTCATAGTAGTCCCCTTTGGCAAGTAATCAATTAGTAAAACACCTTCATTATCCCAAAAAATTGTCGCCATAAGCTTCGATGCTGACTTTTGAACCTTGAATTTCTTCGGCGGCCTTTCTCCTTTTTTCGTCCATTGCATGGACTCCTATTTAGATTCCGGATCGTATTGACGAACCCAGGTTTCATCCACGGTTACAATTCGGTCGCAAATTTCGTCTATATTATCCCCGACTAACTCCAAAAAATCCTTACTTGTCTGAAGTCGCCGCTGCTTGTCAAACGGCGTTAGCATTTTTGGTACCCAACGCGCACTGATTTTTCTCATATTCATATGCTCGTGTATAATTTCTCCAACTCGTTCTTTACTAATCTGCAACTCTTCAGCTATCTGCCATAATTTTATTCTTCGGTCGGCCAGTATTAATTTTTCGATTTTTCGAATATTTTCCTCCGTCACTACTGTCACAGGACGCCCAGGGCGAGGATCATCTTCACAGCTCTCTCGTCCTTGTTTAAATAAGCGAGTCCATTTTTTGACCATCGTATACGAAGGCGCAGATTCCTGAAGAACTGATACCATGTCTTCAAAAATTTCTTTGGGCGTTTTTCCTTTCTTTACGAAATACTTTATTACGGCGCGATGTTCAATATTACTGAGATTTGACGATTCGGCTGACATGATGACGTTTGTGCTTCGACAGATAATTTGTTAATGACTTTAATAACGAAAGGAAGCTATATTTATACTAACAAGAAGTGTCGCAATTAGTGGTAATAGTTGTGAAATAATGAGTCATCGCTAAGTACCTTGAGCCGCGGACTTATCAGCCGCCCCTCGTATTTGAATTTGTTTTTTATCAAATTATTTATAAGTATTATGTTTATCAAAAGTGTTAACGTTTAATTAATTGTCATATTATATTAATATATAAATAATAAAAAAGTTTTATATTACTATAGTATACACTTTAGAAATTATAAATTTCTTTCATGTATACTTTCATTGTCATTATGAAATTGAAGATTCATATTAATTTTAATCTTAAATGATTACTATATTAAGCTTTATTATGAAGAAATATATACTATGATTCTTTTCAGACATTCAATCATAAAAACAATAATAAAGATTTAAAATAATATTAAACCACTCCACTGATGTTTTGTTTTAGAACAGCACGTGCAAATTATAAAAAAAAAATAGGATTTATTGTATACCAATAACAAAATGATCCTTCCTTGTTCTCTTTGCATTTAAAAATGAACCTTATGTTATGACATTTCGGTTGAAATGTCAGATGATAAATAATGTTTCTTCCCTTCTTTTTCTTTAGCACTGCAAAATGGCATCATATGTGAGACAGGGATAAAATTTATACTTAGAGCCATTTTTCGCCGTCGAAATAGTACGCTACAGTGCATCTTCTCTTTTTTATACATCTGTGGATTTAGCTCGGTTGTTTTATTTATTATCTGATAACATCAAAAATAAAATAAATATCTTTAATTAACTGAATTCATTATACGAAATTTAAAACATCGATTATTTTTTCATAAAATATAGTGGATACAAACTAGTTTGCCTAGTGGTTACCTAACAATTAAATACCAAAATTAATTTATTAACGTGGTATAATTACGAAATTCCGACAAAAACAAGACGAGTGGCATTTCCCGGTAACAGCGCGATAAGGACGATACACGGTGCGCGCGCGCAGAACAATGGGCCTTCGCGTGCTAACTACGGGTAAACAACGCAACCTTAAACTAAATAAGGCCTAAATAAACACGAGGACTTGCTAGATTTTATAACCGATGCCACTATTAAATTTGTTTACTTTCTAAAACTGGCAACGCTGTGAAATGTAAAATTGTATTTATAAAATGATAACATTTCCATTAATTTACTAAATTTAGAGCCTCTTCCACTATCTCCTTTTAAATTAACATTTAACAAAAAGTCATTTTTAAAATTAAATTTGTGTTGCTCCTATTAACGGTTGTTTGGGATAAAATCCCTTAAAACGAAGACATGGAACGCAAAAATAATTTTAAAAGTGAATGTTGGTTAAAAATAAGTTTAAAAGGACGCGGTAGAAAAGGCCCCTGATCCTACAAATTTAAAAGAAATAGAGCTTTTTACAGAAAGACCGTTATATAGAAAATAATACAAAAATATGTAGAAAGAAGTTATAGCACACCATGCTCGTTTCCATAACTTATTAGTTCGGGTGTTACTTCGACGTAATAATACGTATATTAAATTCATTACGAAATTTTTCATTTAAAAAGGACAAAATCATTGGTATTTTAACATTGGTCCTGCGTTAAATCTGCCCACCATAGCCAAAATGCCGCATCTGCCGTGCGCGGTCGGCGCCTCGCTCGGCGGCGCGGCCGGCCGTGGGCCGCGCAGGGCCGGCCGTTTGCGTTTTGTGATTTGCGCCGCGCTACCGACCGTTTGAATAATTTCACTCGGACGCGGCTCAGTTTCTGCGGGCTAACGCGCGCGGCTGACTGACGCTGTTTAAGGTAAGCCGAGAAAGTTGTTTTTACTAATAGGTACTTGTTCTACAAGTATTTGCAGTTGTATTTGCCGTATTAATGGCTATGAATAGTATTTTCGTTAGAACAATGAGAACTAATTTTTGAGAAAAAAATGTATATACAAAAAGGCATAAATACAATCCGCCCGTCAGGTATTGGAGCACAGATAAACTGGTCCTGTTGTGTCGGAAACTTGTACATAAAGGTGGGAAGATAATCTGTTACGTTGAATTCAATTACCTGCAAAACGTGGATGTGCATCGAACGTATCACCTCTACCTACTCCATTTTAAAAAGTGCCGTATAATTATAAAGGTATAAAAATATATAGGCAAATATCAGTATTACTTAATACGACATTAAGCACTGAACGAAATAGACCATTTTAGCGTACTAAACAATCTTTTTAGTTTGATTTTTAAATAAATATCTGTTAGATTGCACAATAATACAAATTTTAACGTATTTATCAAGGTTTGTTCCACATATTTATGTTTTTTTTTTTTATTATTTTTTATACAATAGAAATATATTTCAATTATTCAATCGTAATTCATTCTCTACACAGAAACGTGACAACAAAAAAAAAGTGATCAAAATATAAAACTGCAAGTATGCACGTTGATAATTTACATTGCATATTAATCGTAATTTACAAATAACACATACTAGGTCGTATATCGCATCGCATATCAACTTCAACGCTATATATCAGCCGTCTAAGCGGCTACGCGTCACATTCGTGCTTGACAGCGTTGTGGCAGTGGGCGGCTATGCACGTCTTTGTCGCGGCGCTATCACGATATATTCAAACTGTATCAAGAAGGCTCTATTAAAAAGCCTTCCAGGGAGCTACATTGGTCGAGAATGGAATGCATGTGAAAGACATTTAATAATATCTTAAATTTATAAACGCAAAAAAATTAAATGAGAGACCAGACAATTTCCTGAACATTACTTAATGTCATTGAGTGGAAAAATCGAATAAACTTATCAAATCGGTGTAATAGTGACATATTAAATATTCTCTCTTGATAACATTGTTAGTGTATGACATCTATAGACAACGACAATTTTGTATGTCTCATAGACAAGAGTATAGGACACCGATGCACATTTCGAATATATGTCTTACATTGTAATCATTAGAGTATCAGTTGTATTTTCCTGTTTTAGCGCAGTACGTATCAGACGAACAGTATTTATAAATTATGCTTCTCAATGAATTTTATAACCTTGCTCCGACGCGCTTGCTAATACCTACTGACCAATAACAACGACTGGAAAAGTTTACAAACACAGGCTGATTTCTATAGTTGTTGTTGGCCTTCACTTTGAATACTTTACATGTATGTGCAACTTTAGACACTAATAAACTAGTTTCAAAAGGGCTCCGAGTACAATCGTTACTCGCTTATCTGTGAAGCACAAGGCTCTCTGCACAAAAGTGCAATAGCTCAGTAAATAGATCCGACAACAAAACCTCTCACAATACGGCGATAAATAGCTGTGATTTGACACTTCGTAAGGCGGTGCACGCGTTATCAATGCGCGCGCCCCGCGCTTCCGCCCCTGAATGCGGCCCTAATGCAGCCGACCAGATAATAAATAAGCGGTCATCATTTACATTGTGCTGGGGTCTTCACTCTCGGCCCGCGTTAGCGACGCCCACGCCCGATCTCGACGTCCTCCGTCGCTTCTTAGGACCACACGTCCGCTAGCATGTTTAAAAGGCAAAATATTTTACTGGACCCGATACTATTTTCATTACTAGTTGGACTAATTAAAATCTGATTTTATTATTAAAACTTTTGTATCATTTATGTTATGTAAGTAAAAATTTAAGAGTCATTGTATAACTTCCAATTTTCTGTTTTTATTTTTTTTTTTAATACCAACATATCATAACATAACATAATTTCATTGAACAATATCTTCATTTATGTAATATGTTTGTTGTAACTCCACTGAGCAGGGGAATTACTTTTCCAAATTTTTTTTTTATATCAGATCAAGAAACTTAGACGTTAAGTCACTTTGGACTAGTGTGAGTCGGAGGTTATTAACGACCATGGCTATCAGCACACCAACGTGCTAAAAACATTCGACACTCAGTTACGAAATGAGTATTTTAATTCGACTTAAATTAAAAACCCATTGCTCAAAATTATTCACTCGCAGTCAGAGTTCGAACTCTACCTTCTGATTGCAACGTAAGGCGCCGACTATTCGGACAATACCGTCCAATAATATTTAAACAGATGTCAAATCAACATATGATTAAACAAATTCTGTGCCCTGGGTATACTATCCTGTCCGTGGACGAAGCCTATTTCAACATGGTGGTCAACAGGCCATCGGATGACAGAGATTTTCAAGATGCATCAAATTTACTTTTACTACGCTAATTAAGTACTAATCACATATTTATCTCGCTATTATACGCTTCCCGGTTTCATTCATAAACTATGAGCTGTGGGAATATTTTGCAAGGTTATTACTTTTCCTAAACAATTTTTTTCTAAACAATTTCTGTTATTTAGATACTCGTAAGATAATTGTACTGACGCAATTCATACAAAACGTTCATACATAAGCACATCGAACTGCATATAAGAATATTTATTACCGAAAATAAATATTCCATGAACGAAGTGTAATTATAGCCTATTTAAGAAGCGGATTATCATAATAATTTGATCACTACCATTATGTAAGAAGTATAAAAATTCACAATAATAAAAAAGTAAGCTACACCAAAAAACGATCACTACGTTATCCGACAGCGCAGTGACACTATCGGACGAGGCGTCTCGATCGATGGCTCTTTCGATACAGTCGGCGACGCGCGTCGCTCGCGCCGGCGACAATGCGCGAGCCCATCGCGCCAGCCGTCGGCGGCGGACAGATCTGCTGACTGACGATACAAAAGCACGAGGCCGTTTAAGGCTCAAGGATAACGGGGCTAACTAACTGAACGATGTGTCTACTAAACTAACGATAATATGACATTTTAATCTTACGAAAGACATAAAAATTAACCGGAATTAGATATATTACTTATATACGACGGTAAAACGACCGGTTGATTTCTAAAATGAAACAAATGCACTATAAACTTTCTTCGACGAAATAAAAACGTTTGTTTGATACAGTTAAATAGACGATGATGTGAGTGATGACTGACCATGTGCCTTTAATTATTCACATTGAACAGAACTAACACGATTTCTACTATACACACTACCTACTAGTCGAAGGAAGTCAACACAAAAAAACAAATACAGGGTTGACCTGACCAAGTAATTTAATGTTTCAGCATATAAACTGGAATATGGCAAATATTATTAACACAATGTGCTTAGGCATGTATTGATCTTATATTGTTAAAATATCGTCTTTTACGATTTCAATGACAGAACATAATGAAGTTGAAATATCTGCAATCGATTTTATAGAGTTTGATAGTGAAATATGTCCTTATTGTGATTATTGACGAAAATAGAGAGGTAGACACGATTGCTGGCGTTAGTAGGTAAGTTCGATTATATTCATTCATAAATAAAATCGGATTTCATTTATGCGAAATTTTGATGACAAATTTTAGAAAAATGGGTGTTCAATTCCATTATAATCCAATAATACCTGCAATTTACTTTTTAAATTTGCATTATGTTTATAGTACACACTATTATTCGATGACCAGTGCAATAATTACATTCCTGGGACTCGATCCAACAAAGAACAATTTTTGCATCTGCTCAATTAGCGCGCGGTGCAGGGCGCAGGGCCGCGGCAGGCGCCGGCCGCCGTCATTACGGCCCATAAAAGTCGGGAATAGGCCCTGATTATCGGTTGGGAGCCGCAGCGCTGATGGATCGGCGCGGGTGGCTTGTTTTCGCGTGCTTTATTTGCCCAGTTCGATTGGACAGCGCGCGTCGGCCGCCCCGCACGTAATTATAGCTACGTGACAAACGACTGCCAATTCTAACCTCTGTTAGTGTAAAATTTAGATTTAACATATTCTATGGCTCTTTATATACAACGAAAAATAATTTTCTAATTACAACAAATATTCTTATAACAAGGGACTAATTTTTTTGACCAGCTTTCGTGTGTAGCTTCGCCCACGCCGAAAGAAAACGAATTATTTAAAGTTTTACATCAAGTAATCTGTTTTACAATCGAGATCCTGATCAGGATCCCACTGTCGACTCCTTGCTTTGATTCTGACTTCATACTCGATCTCGATTCCGAGCCCGGTCTTGCCTGCATCGGTTATACTGATCACAGTTTCACTTTGAGTGGAGCATTATTAAACTTAGGTTTTATTTGAATCCCACGGAAACTATGTATTTTAACGCGGTAAAAGCATCTTAAAGAAAATTTTAATATTAAACTAGTCCATAAACCAAATTTTATACAGATCAATGTACCATTTACAAAGTTAGGTTTTACTTACATTAAACTATTTCTATGCAAAAAAACACAGCAATCCATAGCTTCGTTGGTTCGTGAAAGAAGGATGAACCAACACAAACGCTTTTGCATTAGTTTGTATTTCACATAATATCAGAAGGATTGTAAGATGTTAGAAAATTCCAACCACCTTGAAAGACAGTACGAGGTATGTAAAGGAAATGTAGCGATTTGTAGTCTTTGATTTCCCCTTTGTGAAAAAAGCGTGAGCTTATAATATCTAAAATAATAATAATAGTAAAAAAATAAATTTAAAAAGAACTAAAAAACACGACTCTAAAGCACATCAAACTAAAAAGTGAAAAATAATTCTTAATATGAGCTGAAAAAAATAATGAACAATGACGAAAAACACTAGTATTATTGTGGAAAAAGCGTGGGGCGCTCTATATACGAAAAATGTGGCACAAAGCGCCCCACGCTTTTTCACAATAGTAGTAGTATTTTTCGTCATTGTTAATTATTTTTTTCAGCTCATATAAAGGATTATTTTTCACTTTTTAGTTCGATTGATTGTTAAAAATTTGTAATTTTCAACAATACAACAAGAGTTTAATTAATAAATTTTGCTTATTACTGTTACTAAATTCTATTACACAACAGTAATAGAATTTATTTAGTAACAGTAATAAGCCACTTGCTCTCACGCAGACGATACGTGACGAAATCATTCGATCCTGGCGATCCTAATCAGGATAATGAGATAAACTTATCAGATTATTGTATTGTCATTGGGATACGTATGAAAAGTTTCAAATTAATCAGACTTCTGGAAATGAGTGAAAATTATGTTCAAAGATTCCATTACATACATACATAGATACAACCCAAGCTTAAAGCGTGTTAAAAACTTGTATGTGTACGCACGTAAGAAGTTATAGTTCTTTGGTCTAGCAATACAAAAATAACTCCAAAAATTTAATTCCGCATGTAGTGTGTAAAAACATGTGCATAAAATTAATTAATTTTCTACATATCTGTATACGGAATCAATCAATATATCAAAAGTAATTAGAATAAACTATTTATTAAGTAATAATATTAATAATGTATAATGTCAATAAATAACTCAATAACAAATGTCGACAATATTATTAACCTAAAATCTATAAACATATTTAAAAAAAATAATGATATCAAAAACCAATTTTAACACCAGTATTCACATTACATTATCAAGAAATATTCATCGCCATATACAATTTAAAAACGCACGCACGCACGCACGCGCGCAAACACACAAACATATTCATATATAAATATATTTTATTCATATTAATATTAAACACGTCCTATAGATTCAAAAATATTTGTATATCTACCTTGAATATAATTATCAGTTCTCACGCGCACGTAATTTAGATGTCGATTTAGATATTGCTATGCGCGCGAACTTCGTGCTGTTGATTTGGATGTCGGTGTGCGCGCACCGTATTTCACTTTCATCATTTTTCTCTAATGCGCCGAAAGAAGTATGACTATAAAAGCTTGTAATAAAAAGTTTTAACAAGAAAAAAATCTTGTTCATATATGGGAAACATGATAGAATATTTTTATTGGAACTATTTATTTAAATTATCGAAAGAACTCCTTATGGTGAGACTTCAGTGTTTGTTTGTCCGTCGGTTGGAAGTCATTGTAATTTTTCTTAGTGACTTAAAAGCCACCAGCTCGCACCCGCGTTGCGAAAGAAATTTATATTCTTTTATTAGCATTTAAATACGGATAATTGCAAATTCTTTGAGAATATTATTTTGTTTGTTATTTAATGAAAACTATGTATTTGGAATTCAAAATGTATATTTCTAAGATCTATAGTAGTTTTAGTTCTTGACTTTGCAGATGTGCATAAGATACCGTTTTCTTTCTTATTTCAAAGTTTAAAAGCTAAACGGACCGTAACTAATAAATACAGAAAATTGATAGACAAGAAAATTAAAAAAAAAATACATTTTGTAATTTAAAAAAAATCGTAATTTTATGCCTCTTAAACTCCTAAATTTATGAAATACTAATGATCAAATGCGATGTATTTGTAAATATGTATTATACGAAACCTTAACGTGCAAATTTGACTCGATGTTTGTTCGTAGGTTTTCGACTAGGTTTTGTACAAATTCAGGTAAAATTTGGCTTAATCGCATGTTGTACTGACAAAGGTTCGAAGTCAATATCGGCACATCACAATTTCTGCATAAAGAAAGCTCGCTGTCACTAAAATCGATACAGAAATACGACCAGTCTAAGACCAAATTAGGCTTTACGTCACACCTAACTGTCAGCCGCTGAGGCGCTGTAATGGAGATTGACGGGTCGCAGGTAGTTAGACAAGTTGTGACCGCACAGCGCCGCAGCGCTTCACGGGCCGACGTCGTTATACAAGATAGACACGTCACAGAGATTGAATGGTTACACAAATAATTTATTTCCAGTTATTCCTTTAACACAACTAACAAGTAACGAAGAATACAAGCATTAGTCAACACACCTTTCGTTCTCATTATTATCATGATTTACCACAAAACTCTGTTCTATTTTTTCTGCTGCAGAATTATTATCGACAACTGTAGTGGATACTCTTCTATATTCTTCTTATATTAAATATACCTTATTACAACCTAAGGAAACAAATGTTATTAATTAAGTTTTATATTAGTTTTCGATCGCGACTCCGCCTACAGATTTCATGGATGTCACACCAATGTCAAATGTAGTTCATTTTTTATCATGCTGCATAGTTTCATCATATTACCACATATAATTCTCTTGGTATACAAACCGTATATAGGCAGGCATCACAAAAACTTATTGATATCATCACTAAAGTATTTTTTTGTCGCGTAAGAATTTATGAAATACAGATACAATATATGTAACAGATAACAGACGTATTATTTTATTTAGCTGATTTTCATTAAAGTTACACATCTAATCTCAAACGTTAAATAAATATCGTTAATACATCGCAATCGTTCTTGTCACGTTTTTATCACCCCACTGCTGAGGCGCTCTTTCACAACCTTTTTATGCCGAACTGAGGGGCTCGGACTTGAGCTCTCCAAGCAGTCCCAGTGCGATATCAGGACCGCCAACGACCACCAACGCGACGACAACATACGGGACCGCTTACGGCTTAAGTACTCTCCGAAACACATAGCATGTGCTACAATTTAACGTATGTTAACGATTTGTGAAAAGTTTGCTACCGGTCAAAATTCTAAGCCATTGACTCCCGGTTCGAAGACAAGGTTTTTTTATCTTCGAACAGCAGCACCGCTCGATATCACAATCGAATATTAGTTAATTTACAGGAACTTGAGGCAGATATACGAGTGCTCTGTATCGACGTAGAATCCGACTTCAGGCCGGCATCGAGTAGACGGTGCGTATGTTCCGCGTTATGATGGTATCGCAGTTGCAGCGGATGGGAGCCGGTGACTTATGGACCGCCGCCGAGTGACGGCCCGGCCGGAGTACGTACTGCGCGGACGCCGAGGCCGTGATCTATTGGATGCTGTCTAGATAAACGAAACGTTGATAACAATGTAACACTGAGAATAATTTTCTTGTAACCGACGTTTCCTCGACTCGGATAAATCTTAGAGAAAGAAATTGACCATTACGCATTAGACGGAGTCTTTATAACGACTGTTTTCATGACACGTTTCTACCTATTTTTTAACGTTTATCATATCATAATATCGTAATTAGTATACTAACATTTACCCGCAACTTACTTATATGAATACAATATATTCTTACTTTCGGTTCCGATCTCGTTATCGATTGCAAAACCATTCCCGATGTTATCTCGTTATTCGCCTCAATGAATAGTATAAAAAACTATTCTAATATAGCTTCACTATAATTGTCTATAAAATTACTTCAAAATCTTGAATTTTTTTTCTCAAAATAATTTTTCGTCTATTACCAAGAAGTCACGCGCGGCTGTGGCTTGAAGTCCATTACGTCACGGAGCTCATTTTGATGTCCTCCACATAGTAATATACTTGAATTCAATCTGGGCTTAAACAATTAATATTACTAATTCAATAAGGCTACCAACAATGAACGATTAAAGAAAATAAACAAATCGTGTTTGGTGATAATATTAAAATTTATATTCATTTAGATATATTTACATGAGTGTTAGGGATCGTCATAATCCATATTAAAGAGCAAATTTTACACAACCGTACCCACGAAGAGGAACACGCGATCGTCATCTGAGCACACTTTACGTAACTCACTTTCCGCATGTCAATAAATTATATTTATTACACAAACAGAATACAAAGAAAGAAACAAATCAGCGGGTACGCTATCAGCGGATAATCAAAGGCGAGGAACAGAGATTTATACCGACTGCGGCGGCGGCGCGGGACATTCCCTGAACTATCACGAGTGTGCCGGCCGCCTAGGGTTATCAGTTATTTGGACTTCTATCATTTTCTGAGTCCCGATTAGAAATAAAACGCCGGTGAACGTTGTGTTATTTAGAGATGTCAACGACACACGTTTTGAATGTAGTGTATACATCTATCAAACAATACACGTTGTGGCGAAATTTAAATCTATGTAAGTTCTAATAAGTATTTTTAAGAAACACTCTTTTGTCTTGCCTAGCTTTCTGTCTCAAAATCTATCTACATTGCGTAAGCGCAGAATGTATTCCTATTCTGCTTTCACTTTTCTACGAGACGCATTACATGCAATAAAACATACACCGTTATTTTAATTCAATACAAGTGTGAAAATTCCGTTGTATTTCGTGCGATAATTTTTGTGTGATGCGCGTGAAAACGTACATAGACAGAGAAATAAGTTACGAAGTATGACAACTCTTGTGTCAAATTCTCTTGTCTAATTCTTAAGACCCCACACGTCAATTTTTTCAGTTACCCATACCGTTAACTGAAAGTTTTATTAAATTATGTACAAGTCAAAACAGATTGCATTAAAAATTCATGAAATATTTTTGATTTGCATTACAAATAAATTATTTGAGAGAACCAAAATCACAAAGTTATGAAATTAGACTTATTAATAATTAAAAACCTTTTCAGTAATATTAAAATATTATAAGACGGAAAATAAATTTTGTTTATTGTGTTATTATTGAACTCACTAAAAATATTGATATAACTTCTAACTAAACTCTGTTTTTAAGAAATCCAGGTCTATTTCTTTTTTTTAGTTTTACGCGAGAGAAAAGGAAAAAAGAAATACTGTACATTTTAAGGAATATCAATTTTTGTGACGAATGAATTTATAATTCTCTCGAGTAAGTCTTAACATGCATCATATACATTGATTAAGTACTGCATTTGCTAATTATGGTGACGAATAGATGAAAAAAAAAATTTGGTTGCCTGTAAAGTCGGTATACGGGCGAAAGTTTTACGTGACAACGACTTTGAATGGTAAAATCATTTTAATGTGAATATTCATTCGTATAGTAGGAAGAAGGATGAAATAATAGTAACAATTTAAAACATTTATTTATACAAAGAATTATATTTAAAACATTAATTTATACAAAGAATCTCGCACTGAATTTCATATTAACAAAATTTTATTTTTACCTTTACACATACATACGTATTTATATACAAATATACATACAATAACTTGCAATACATTTGCAAGCTATGCACTAATTCTCTAGTGCTGCGCGCGCGGCAGACCGATCATAGTTGAGTGGGAGAGAGACGCAAGGCATTCGGCGGGCCTCTCTCTCGTTCGGTGACTCATCGTTACGTTACCGAGCGTTACACTTTTTCAAAGTGACTCCCAGCCGCAACCTAATTTAAGACGTTGTCACGTCAAAATGAAGAACACATGTAATCAAATAAGAGAAAATATTGAAGAAGAAAAAGAAATAGTGCAAAAGTATACATCAAAATAATCGTGCATCATTTCTGCATCGTCGAACGTTCATTAAACGTATCTCAAAATGAATTTTTTTAGAACGTTTATGATGGAATATACACGAGATGGATACAAATTTCTTTTTCTTGGATAAGTCCAAGTTTCTGCCCTCGCGTACAAGTCACACTCTCGTGTACGACACTAAGTCAATGCCTACGGACCGCGCCGTGTCGACAACCTTAGCGGAATATTTAGCGACAACTGCACGGGCGCAGATTTATGATCGCGCGTCAATTTGTACGGCGACGCGCCGGCCGCGGGCCGCGGGCCGGCTTTCGCGGCGCGCCGTTGTGAAACCCGTCGCGGGCCCGTTGCATGTCCCGAGGCCCGTGACGTCGAAGCTGATCGGCTATTTGTAATGCCGAGATGTTAACGACTACGAAACGCCGACAAACTAACGAAAAACATGCCTCGTCGCAGACACACAGATATAGGTTCAAATATACTAGTCCACACTACAGGAACCCTTTTATTATTATTATTATTATTACCAACTAGCCGATTGTTCGTGAATAGTTTTGTTTTGACGAGAGACGTTCAACTTTTCTCTCTGCGAAAATTGTCGATAATGAGAGTAAAATGTGGGCAAGAGCAAAACGAGTCGAATTCGAAATGGATGGTTTGACCGGAGCATCCCCCACTCCCGACGTATCAAAATAATGAGATTATAAAATTATTACGATCGATTTTTAACTGTTGATTAGTATAATTTTACTTAATTAAATGACCACATTGTCCTACACACAAAATAATACAGTTTTCACGAAAATTGTCAGTTTTACAATGAAATTTTTGTCATTATTAACAATCTAATTTTCCTCCTATTTTTGGGAATAAAATGTGGAACACGATTTTACTATAAAGGTACTACAATGCTATAAAAAAGTGGTGGATCAATATTAATAATCCTATGAATAAATTTTACTTCGACATTTGAACCTTAAAATTGTGGATGAACAATAATTACGGGCAGGTATGATTGCCGTTCTCGTTCCATGTTCCTCAAAGTCCGTGTTTAGACTGACCCTTTGCTGACCTTTAAGATTATCTATATTAATACTTTTTTTGACTTATTCATTATTCTGCGATTTATATTGTTATTATTATTTTTGCATAGACGTGCACTAAGTAACGGACTAGTCGCTCGAGCTTGCGTAAGGCGTATTAGAACGTATATATTAAAGTTCGTATCTATGTTTAAATGTCAAATATGAACCGAAACCACAGAGTTTTACAGAACGCGCACACCCGTACTCAGCCAGTTACTTTCAAGTACAGTTCTGTCACTCTGACCCCCTATGTTACTTATGACATAAACACATAGTATGTTTGCGGGCCGCTGAAGGCTCCTCTCAGTTTCGAGCTCCTAAATCAGCAGGTAGTCGGCACGCGGCGCCCGCCCGCGCGGCCGCGATTGACAGCACTTCGGCGGTCGCTTCAGCGCAGCACACTCGCTGATTGAATTTATCAGGCGGAGTTGAGGCGCGGTGGAGCGCGTCACGACGCGTTATAATCACCGCTCTCACCTGCCTCCCCGCGCCCCGCGCCTGCTGCCAGTTCATCCGACGTCGTGTAAACACATAGATACATCACTTCAAACTTTTATCATGGCAAATCCGACTGGTGTAGCGACGATGTGATTAGAAAATAATATTACAATGTGCTTCAAAGAAAACTACACCAAAAAGGCATCTCCTGCCACAACAATTTTGCTTAAAAAAATTGTATACATCGTACGTATAAACATACAATGTTTATGAAAAAAATAACGATTAATTACGATTCCAAAAATACTTCTCTTGTATTTATTTGTAACAAAATCTAAAATAAATAATAATAAAAAAATCAAATTCGTATTTATTACAAATATTGGAACTCAATATATTTGTTGCATCGGATGATGATTTTTTTCGCTGAATAAAGAATGATTTGCATGGACAACTAAAATATTGAAAATGCAAAAATGCCATAATGTTTTGTAAAACCGACCCAAAGTTAACTGAAAAGCAACACACAGTCACAGTAGTCATTAGAAATTATTTTGAAGAATGTGTCAATATTGACAATGCATTTAATTTGGTGTATTTATATACAAATTTTTAATAAAACCCAGTGAAAAAAAAATCAAAATGGGATAAATATGATTATAAATAATACCTGTATCAAGTGTTTGGTTAAATCTAAAACCAAAAAAATTGGTTGTTTGTATAGTCGGTTTACGGACGATAATTTTACGTGATCATGTCATAAAAACATTGATAAAAAATTGCATTCTTTTATCAATGGAATTGAAATATTATCACTGAATTATCATTATTTTGTATAATACAAAGGAGTTAATTGACAATGACAATGTTTTCGATAACATTTATTTGTACTCGTTAATTCAAATAATTTTCTACTTAAATTATACAGTGAAGAGATAGATGCGTCACAAGCCGAACGCTTAGGCCGATAGTGCCTCTCCATTGTTCCACGCTCTCGCTCGCACGTTCGGCTCAGGCGGAATGCGACAATGAGTCATGCTTTTTCGCGCGTGTAGCCGGCGTGAATCGATTTATAAGACGTTATCATGTCAAAAAAATCATTAGAGTATTTCTGTTTAGTGCTTTCATTAAAAAGATTCACAAAAGCAAACGGCGTTCATACCTCAGTAGATATAACAAGTTATTAAATGTTCATAAACAGTTTTCTAGCAAAGTAACAGTCCTCTATAAAATTCCACCCCCTTGTGGTATAAGTACAATGGAGTGCAACAAGCGATCGCAGCCACAGGTGGCGGGGGTGGCGCGACACGCCCCTCCACTACCCTCACCCCCACACTCTAAGCGATGTAAAAATTATCTGTCAATTATTAAAATTTATCAATGCTAAGTCATATGTTAGCCCTTGTTAAGTTATTTAATGTGCATTCGACATATGTCTGATGACTTCCACGACGTAGTACGTGTAGTTTGTTGAAAAGTAGTTTAGATTCAATTTTAAATTCACGTTACTTTCGTAAAATTACTTTTACTAACGTATCTAAATCTGTCTAACTTTTCTAACTATCTAAACGTATCTGACAATACGTTTGTACGCAGACCAGATCGAAAAAAGCTATAAGGCAATCGCCAATACTGCAATATTGGGTTCTTAGTGTTAATCGCATGCACTGTCAAATTATTTAAAAAAAAATTATACTCTGGTCCAGTGCGTTAACATTTTTGCCCAACATATACAATGTAAATTGAAGTTTAGAGGATAATGATACAAAGCAAAAGTTAATCGCAGATGAAATTGTAAAGGATTCGAGAATGAAAATTTTTACATCTATTTACTTTCCGAATATTATTAACATTTTAAATACTACACAGTCGGTTCCCTATAGAGCGTTCAGATGAAAATCAAATTTAAATAAAAAGCTTCGTACATTATTAAGAGCCAAAACGAACAACCGTAATCACAACGAAAAAAAAACAAATCAACCATAAAGTTATTATTTTTAAATATGGTTTACTATTTCAGATCTTATGACTTCTTCAAGGACGTATTTAAGTACTGTTTAAAATCGAACTACTTCTTGTGCTTTACTTGTAGCTTAGAGCAAAAAGTAACACGCAATGAAACAGATAAAGCTAAACCTTACTGACACTAAGATGACAACATATTTAAAAGTTAGGGGTGCTTTTGTTATACAAATACTTAATTACATTTTAATAATAAATACATTCAAGAAAGTCAAAAATATGTCGTTACTTTTTTATATGGAAACATTTATTCTAATACAATTATAGTTTTGTATTAACATATAAACTTTCACCATTCCCATATAATTTAAATTGGATCCATCGATTCCTATTGATCTCATTATATTAATTTATGCTTTTAATTGACGCTCGTTCGCAACATTCGGCATGTTTCTTTATGTATAATTTTCTGGGCAAGCTACGTAATACATATATCATATCGCCAAACGGTTAATTAATGGCAATTCATTATGAATATATAACTTATGAATATATAACTTATAACTTATGAAGCTAAAATAAATATTTATGTCAATATAAAAAATTTACATTTTCCGATCTATTTCATCATACACTGGATTTCTTATATATATGTACATACATGGTTAAGGGTAATTTAAAATATATTGCAAAGCGGCACAAACATCTCTTCAAGCTCGTCTTCAGATTCTGTTAATCCAAATGTCAAAGAAACTGATGTTGTGCTTGATAAAATATTATTTTCTTTATGGCATGAAACAGTGAAAATAACACTCGAACCTATTCCATTAAATTCCTATACACCTAATAACTTCTATTTCTACACGATAATTTTAAATTCCGATGCACAATTCAATCCATTATTCCATTCACATAAGACGTGCGTTACGTATAATTAGTCTGATATAATTATTAATCATTTTATTTTACGCAAATTTAATTGTTCTGCCGTTTTGTATTCGGAGACCACGACATTGCTCGCTGACGACGGTCGTCGCCGCTGAACGCCCCCGCCGTATGGACGGCGTGGCCTATTCTCCGAAACACCGAGCACGTGCTTTAGTTTGACCCAGTGAAAAACCCACCAGTCAGTCCGCTATCATCGGGGATCTAGTGGAAGACTGATTTGAACGTTGACCACCCGACCACTGCCGCTTCTTGATCTGTTGCATTGAGTCGATATAGTTTAGTAACATATTAAATGGTTAATTTCTGATTATTCTAATCATTAAATTTATGAGCGATTATGATAGAAATTCAATTGTCAAAATACCAATTTGTAATTCGAACAAAATGTAAACCATATTTTTGCAGTAATATATCCTGCAGTTGTGACTATATGTAAGTCAGTCGACGGGCACGTCTTGAGCCGTATTACGTACACTAATGTTTGATCGACTATTGACTTGGCGAACTATAAATATAATCGACTTCCAAATATAAAGACCCGCACCTTCGGTTTCCATGTCGGTAGGAAGGGCGTTCAC
The DNA here is from genome assembly GCA_005406025.1 of Eumeta japonica. Lineage (NCBI taxonomy): Eukaryota > Metazoa > Arthropoda > Insecta > Lepidoptera > Psychidae > Eumeta > Eumeta japonica. The sequence goes on along the minus strand of BGZK01001112.1, from coordinate 153,681 downwards.
TATAAAATGAGAATGAGATACAAACTCTTCGAAACTAAAAAAGTGAATCCTGGCTGGTAAAGCTACAATATTGATTAGATTTTAAAAATGAAAATAATTTTAATATCTTTACATCTAAAAGTGGATTTTTTTTGTTTGCAGTCTGTCGTAGCGTGTTGTTGAAAATGGAAATAATTGAATTGTGCACAGTTATTAAGTACCTGTGCTGGAAAAATTTCTCTTCACAACAAGTTAAACAAGACTTACAGAATACTTTACGAAGAAATGCGCCAGCGTTTACTACAGCTTCCCGCTGGTGTGCTGAATTTAAAAGTGAAGAAACATCCACCAAAGATAACCCTCGCTTGGGTCGCCTAACGACGGCGAAGACGGAAGAAATAATAAGAAAGAGTCGAAAAAATTGTTTTAGCAGATCGTCGTGTAACGATACATTTTATAGCTGAAGAAACAAAAACTTTCGACTGATACTGTAGCACTTGACACAAACGTTTGAGGATGAAATAATATCCGCGCACGGGGTCTCCAGAATACTTGCCGACGTATAATACAAAAATGAACTAGGCTGAACATTTCTCAAGCTTCTTTGTAACTGTTACTACGAGGTCCCGATAGTTTTTTGGTTGGATTTATAACCATGGATAAAGCGTGGTTTGACCATTACGATCCGGTAATAAAAGTATGTAATTTGGAAAAGACCATCATCTCTTAGCCACTAGTAAATTTAAGACGAGTAGTTCTACCGGAAAGATCATGGGCTCTCTTTTTTGGGATAGTAAAGCGATGGTCATGATAGAATATCTCTACCGTGGACTACTGTTACGGGCTTTTGTATGCAGAATAAATAAAAACATTGCAGACAAACTAGCAAAATTTGATTTGTTCCATCAAGATCATGCCTCGGCTCACAGTTTCGCCATTGCTGCAATGATTGCAATGGCTGCAATTCAAGATATGTACTGATTTAGAGCTACTTTAGCACTCTCTATATTCACCCAATCTTGCCCCGAGTGATTTCTATCTACTTATAAGATTGAAACAGTATCTGAAAGGATAGAGATTCGAAGAAGATGGAGCAGTAGTTGCTACAGTGTAGGAACTTTTAAATGCTCAGGATTCAGAGTTTTTTAAGAACTGAATTTAAAACTTAAAAAAAAAAGATATGCCAAGAGTGTTATAAGGCCACTATGTCGAAAAATAAAATGAAGTTTAATAAAAGATACCGACAACGTAATGATTCTGACTTTTTGTTGAATGCTCGTCTTCTATCGAAGCTTGTATTTAGACAGAGAAGTAAACCTCATGAATACCCGGGACCTGGGGACGGCCAACCGAGTTATATCGGACCCTTACCGAATGAAACCCTATGGGGTGCTTCTCACAGCCTTATACTGAAGACTCGGGTACGCTCGCTCATTAACGCGTACCCTGTAACCACCGCCGCTGCCACAGCTGCGTTAATCCCTTCTATACGAAGAAGCCCTTCATCTTGCGATCGGCCTTGACGGCTAAAGAGATAGCGTCTAAGAATACGCGCCAAGTCATTACATGCTCATAGTTGGACGATAGACTTCCCCAAATCCATCGACCTCGGGCATATGCTGGAAGGGCGGGGGAATTAGTGACGGTTTCAAGAAAAGTATTTTCTTCGCGTTTTTGTTCTGCCGGTTCCTTCTATGACATTATTTTTTCACAAAAGGTCCGTACCGTCTTCCATAACTGGTCATTACCGATCATCCCCTTCACTTTGCAATAACGAGAAGTCATCCCTTACCCATCCCATCCCAGGGCCAAAGGCTACGCTACTCAGACAGGAAATATCTCCAGCGTATATTAAGTAGTGTCTTCGAGACTACCCTTTGAATACCGAAGCCTCCTCGTTGAAAAACCAGCAGGTTCGGGAAAAAGCGTCGTACCGAACTTGCGATAGATGACATAACCCGATCTCATCAGCCGAATTCTATATACTATTCACTACCCCATATTCCAAGAATTATTCATCAGAGACTTCTCCAACAAACAATTTCAGTGGCACTTAAAACGAGCTGATACAAGCTGCAGTCAGCGAGTTGCCTCTGACCGCCATAAACGCGTTCGCTCGTTGACATAATGCGCCGGCGCCGATAATGAAACCGCCCATAACCTGAGGTAGTAAAAATTTTACAACCCCTAATCATTTACGTCGCAATAAAATCATTCATAACCGATAGCGTATCGATAGGAAAAACTTGTTTTGCAAGTTACAATTTTAACGTAATGTTATGTTATGCATTGGATTATCAACATTAAATTACTAAGAATTAAATATGTGAGTACGATAGATAATAGGAGTAAATTTAACACAACAGAAAATATTTAAAAAAATGGTTTATTGATCGTAAATAAAACTAAAATGACTTTAAAGACGAACCAAAGTTCTAAAGCTTCCAATAAAAAAAAAACAAAGAAGAGAACAATTAAAAAAGCCGTGATGAAACGTGCATTTCAACTATATGTGAACTTTCCAACGGTCTCGAGTTAGCGTACAGACCGTAGCCTAATATCCTTTTTAGAGGACAGCCGTACCTAATGGTGCGGCGAACATTATATAACTTCGTACAAGTACAAACAAAGATGCCCAGGTTTTTCGCACTTAGGTTATTAATGAATGTGCAAAAAAAAGAAGGTAAAGCATATTAGTACTGAATGTAGTGATTTCGCATATTTCAAACAATATGAAAACTTTCACGGTCAGTGAGTCTCACTGTAGCACAACCATCAACTGTAGACCGCACCGAAGAATAATATATACTCGTGTAGTACATTAATTTACGAGTGCTTCTCCTCATTTTTCGTTACGTATTTCTGTCGCATTACTGTCGTTTTTTGGCGTAATAATAACCAAATAATCTGAATATCAAAAGTAAATGTTAGGAGAACCTAGACCGAATTTTAAATCCACTAGAAAGTCGAACACCAGAAAGACTAGAACACAAAACGTCAATCTTAAATATACATTATATTCAGGGTTGAAGAAACATTTTATCATAATTTTACTTACCTTTTTCCTAATCATAAATGCTATGTTCAGTTCATCACAAAAACATTGCGACCGTTGGGAATATTTAAAAAACAATTTTAAATAAAACGGCTTTAATGCGTCAACGCCATGAACCCATTCGGTAACGACCGCTACTAAAAATGGATCGTTGAGACAATAGTGTCCATAAATGAGTATCATAATATGTAGATTTGAAACACAATGGGATTCTTTAATTGTATAATTTGATTCCTAAAAAATATCAGTTTCGACAAACATGTTATACAATATCAAAAAAAAAAAACATAAGAACCTTTTTCTCAAACATTCTGCATTTAGCACATCACACCGCTACGATATCAATCAGTGTCGCCATTGAACAAACATCTTAAACTCGTATTTCGCTTTCAAATTCTCACGAGACAATAAGTCTTTAAAATTTATAGCGAAGACGCCCACAATAAAATGGGTTTGAAACAGTGGTCCGCGGCGTTTCTCGATCGCGTTGTGAGGGGGCGCATCAATGGAAGTGTCATCGAAATGAGCATTAAAATTTTGCTCATTTGCAATCGTGGTCCGCTTCGACTAATGCCATCACTAATACTAATAGAAAATTCACTAGTACATAAAGAGTCGGTGCGATCGTGTAATGAAAAATCAAACGAAATTCAACTACCTGAAGTTCGATGATCATTATGCGTTGTCCATTGCACAAAGATGATTATATTATTATATAAACACTAAAATAATATGTATTCGGAACACTACAACGATTATACGTATTACATTTACCAACTTCAGCCTGTCCAATGTATATTTCTTCATTCCATTCATAGAGCTTACTTGATTTCTCAATTTGGGGGCATGAAAAAGGAAAAGGGCAGTAGTGCTCGCTTAATTTTTTATTATAAGTAGTCGCTCGCAACTCGATGATTATATTATTATTCACTTTCAGATGTTTGTAGTAGCTGTGCAAACAAGTAATACATATGATATTTGTAAATAAATTACAATGCATATGTATCTGTTTTACAATTTTAAACATTAAATTTTTAGCAATCCACAGGAAATGTGCAAAATTTTGACTTCCTGAATTATTAATTTCCGTAAAGTAAAATTTTGCAAAGGTTTTAGAGGAGCTAGACCAGCTTACAGTCCTTATTACATCGATATTAATGGTTAATTTGTATGTTGTCGCGGACACTTCTACTTAATCCACCTACTGAGAGTCTGACATGATACTGCCTTTACAGGCTTTCTAAAAAATTACAAAAATATCTATGTGCTTTGGTAATTTTCAAACAATATTTATTTCAGACCATTACGGATTTTTTCTTTATAGTAAGTTAATTTTAAAATAGGTTGAGATTTATTCAAACCTGATGTCTTTATTTGATCAGGGATTTAAACTACAATTTTTGCTTAATATACATATATGTTTCTAATTTCAATGAAAGCCAAAGTTTGGACTCTATGGTCCGTTACAAGAACTAATAAGATTATCGTTTTCTAGTTAGAAGTTCTAGAGATATTTATTAATTTTCTAAATTACCTAAGTGGTTCAAAATTATTGACGGATCACAAGTGAATATTTATTAGATGATAAGGGCAATCATAACTTAAATAGTCTTTTTAAAAATCTTTTTATTCAGTCGTCATTTATAACTCTTTAATATGAAAGCTAAGCCGATTTTGGAGTTATAGTACCATATTTAGTACCCCTTTCAAAAATAAAGGAAAGGAAATGTAATATTTGTTGTAAAGAAGCTTCTAAATAATCTATTTTTTGATGTTGACAAAATAAATATCACTGCTTCAAACTGAAATCATATTGTTAACTAATACTGGAGACAAATATGGTGTTTGGTTGAAGCGCTAAAGATGCTTCTACATTATTTTCAACCTGTTCTTTATTAGGTTGATTTGAGTTCATATTAGACGCTATCGTCGGAGAAAGAGGTAATTCACATTCAATTTGGAATTCTTGAATGTAATTAATAGATGTAATAAATATAACAGGAGTAATCGCACGGACTGCTTACAGCAATAAATTAAAAGAAAGTGAACTCTCGGGACACTGTCATGCCACATCGTATTTACTTTACTTTTGATTTTGAAAAAAACATGGATTATAAAATATGTAATATTTAGGTATATAATATGCTCACGGAACATTCGTAGTAGCTGTTTATGTATGCATCAGCCTCCCGGAATGAACTCTAAATACTAATTTATGCATTGGACAATAAGAAAGGACAGCAATTACAAAATAAGTACTTTCATTGTATGAAAAATCCAGCGACGAACATTTGTCAGCTCCCTTATTCTCATTTTTATCAGAATCTGAGTCTAACATAGATTGCTGTGAGCACGTATTCTTGTGTTCTACTTGTCTATTTTTTTTTGTAAATACGTGCATTATTATATTTACGTTCCTGCATTTTATGTTTCAACCAAAAACTTATTAAACATAAACTAAATACATTTTTTTAATGTATTTAAAGACAAAAAACATGTAAAAAGATGGCGTCGACAAAACATGAAATGAAGAAATATAGGTTGGACAGATTGAGGTTGGTAGTCAATATATAACACAGCTCTACAAAAAAAAAATTTTTTTTTGTTGCTCTGGATATTTTAGCCAATTTTGATATTTTTAAGTACCCAGATTACGAATTTATTCATAAAAGTATTGAATGTGCTCTTGTTTTTATGATTATTGCATACCTTATATTTTGATCAATTATCGGCTTGTTAGTAATAATATTTAATTTTCCAGTCATGATTACGGTTCTGCGCAGTTTTTTTGCGCATACAAACATCACGTGATCCTCTCTCTCAGGCCCTTTACTCCACAGAACAGCTGAGATCTTAGTTATTTTAATATATTGAAGTATTTACACGTGAATATGTATGTATAAGTTGTCATGTGTCAACACATTGTTTTATTTACTAAATGTTCATTTAAATATATTTGTTTTGTCTTTTAAAACATGAGTTCATCAGAAAGAAATTGAGAAATTGTTTCAATTACATTTGTAGAAAATTTCCGAAGCTTAGTATGGAAAAGCTGAAAGGTGGAATATTTGATGGACCCCAAATACTTAATGAAAGATACCGATTTTATCAAAGTTATGACTGTTTCGGAAACTGATGCTTGGAAAAGTTTTGTGTTGGTAGTCGAAAATTTCCTAGGTAACCATAAAGCACCAAATTATGAAGAAATTGTGCAAAATATGTTGACAAACTTTCAGACATTAGGAGCAAATATGAGTATCAAATTACACTATCTCCGCAATCATCTGGATAAATTTCCGGATAACTTAGGAAATTATAGTGAGGAACAGGGGGAACGGTTCCACCAGGATCTGAAAGTGATGGAAGAAAGGTATCAGGGTCGGTGGGATTGTCACATGATGGCAGATTATTGCTGGTCTTTAAAAAGAGATTGTCCCCTTAAAAATTATAAAAGAAAAGCTCATAAACGGCGTTTTATTGAAATATAAAATATGTTTTCGACATTGTTCTCTTTTTTTCGATGTACCTTTATTTTTCAAAACAAAACTGACATTATAAATATACCTGATATTTTGTTTTATGTTTTCCGATTTTTGTAATGTAAAATGAAAATAAAGATTAAAAAAAAAACCAGAGCAAATCTTAGAAAATTATTGATAGTTTCATGAATTGTGAGCATAAATATATCCAAAATCGATGTTATATCTAGAGCAACAAAATCACTGTTGACCAGTGTAATCGATGTAATATTTCGAATACATATTTTTTTGTTTTTAGTGCTTGTTTTCAGATATAAACTTTTTATGAAATCATACTTTAACTAGCAAAGATGCCTCGGAGTACACGATACTACAAGTGAAAATAACATGAGTTGCGAGGGACAACACAATATCGTTGCATGAGTAAATGACATAGTACCAACAACAAGTATGAAGTTTTTTTAACCAAAAATAAATCTAACATTTTTTAAAAAAACCTCCATATTTCTTATTATTGGTACGTTAGTATAAATACTGAACTACAAGTCATATTTTGAATTTACCATATATACGTATCTACTATTTACAGATTACTTTTTAAAATGTGGCATTTCTTAGTTTTACGGTTTCGTACATTTGATGAAAAATTCAACCTTTTTTGAATCACTCTCGTGTCAATCTGACTTGTTATATGTTTGCCTAGTTTACATGAATATACAAAACAAAATCAAATTTATAATGTTTACAAGTTTTAGATATTCAAAAGAATATGAGAAACCCTATAAAACTGAGCTTTGAAATAAAAGTTCTTAGAATAACACTATAGGTACCTACTTAAATATGAAAATATCCGAATGTCATTACGTAGAAAAAGGTGCATGGAGATAAGATATTCGCAGTTAGCGCTTAAAAAGTGATAAATGGCAACTTTTTGACGCTATTTAACGTATAAGCAATTTCGGGATCTTCTATCACAGCTATTAAATGGCTATTTTGTATATTTCGGTGTTATGTCATTGTTGTATGGCCACAAATAAACAAAAAAAAAACATTCTCTTCAATCGCAAACTGTGTTGTGTGGTGATAACATTAGATTAGGGCAGAATGTATAAACTTAGCGGCGCCGTAGCTGCCCTAACAAAGTGTCATCTCCCTTGAATACCGACTCATAATTGAAAACGCTAATTGAGAGGACCGTATTCGGTGCTTAGAATTATAAATAGTTTTACGATATTTTTACAGCATAACTTATGGCTCGGAATCGTGACCTACACTTTTATGAATATTAACGCGTCTCGGGATTCTACTTAGACGATTTTATGGCGTTTGACGCATAATACTGATTTTATTTATGTGTTATCTGTTTTCGTTGAACGGATAACATTCTTTAGAACCGGTTAAATGTAAATTGATGATTCCGCAGCAACAGTCAGAATGGTGTAAACAAAAATATATTGGTTTTTAACTGATGCCGAATGATATCATTTTTTATTTATTTAATTATTATACTATTATCTTAAGTAGAAAGCTCTGGTTCGATGTCCGATCGGACAACACGATCGTTCACGAATATATTTAATGTTCTTAGATTTAATCATCTCTGATGGTCCACTATTTTATATAAGTAAATATTTCTAGTTGCATAAAAATAGTTCATAGTTTTAAACAAGCCCGACCGATATGCTTAAATTAGTAAACAATAGGGAGCGGTGGTGGCTGCAGTTCAAGGCGTTGCCTTCGAACCAGGAGGTAGTGGGGCGCGATGCCGACCATGGGCGAAATAGCCGATGAGTTGCTAACTTAGGTCATTCTAAAACCACTCGCTCCGTGCCTCAGAGGGCACGTTAAGCTGTCGGGCCCAGGCGTCGTCATCGCATCGCTAACGACGGTTATCGGCACAGCCCGACCGGCACGGGGCCAGCGTGGAGAGCCTACGGTCTGTCTAAGCCTATCATTCCGAGATAAAAAGGTTGTGGATAAGAATAAAAAATAAATAAACCCGTTAAATATTCACGACGACAACACTGCAAGCGTGAAGCATTGCCGTCGGCAAAAGCATTCCTTTTCTCCGGACGGACTAAAAGGAGTCCACGAGGGCCGCGGTCGGCCGCCGCGCCCGCGCCACTTAACATTGTTCCGCGTGCGGGCGCACCGGCGTCGTCGTGCGTCTCCCGCCTCGCCCCGACCCCCTGGAGATAATAATAGGATGCGGAGACCCACGTCGACACCATTACGATTTTTGATAATTCGCCGACGGAAAATTTGCAAATTCCTATGGGAAGTTTGAAATTGTGCGAGAAGGATCGTATAATCGAACCGCAATTGAAAATGAACTGCAATGTGTGCATGTATTCTATATAAAATAACAACAACATTTATAGCTTTTTGAAATACAGGTTAACAAAATATGCCTAAATAAAGACATAAAAGAGCAATTATTGAAAAAAGAAATGATGGAAAAATTTAAAAACAATCCGATTTCCTAAGAATGAACTAAAAAGATGGAAATAAGATCATCGAATATGCATTAAAAATATTTTAAAATTTTTCATTTGTATGCACCCACCAGATGGATTTAGTAAAAAAAAAATTCAAACACCACTATACGATCGTCGCATTTTTAATGTACCAAGCGGTACTCGCACCAATAAGAGAAATCTAACTACGCACAACTTATTGCATACTGTTGTGCATATAGTGACAAAATAACATAGAAACGGATACACAGGTGAAACACATAATTCTCCTTTTGAGTTTCGTAAAATAAATGACAGAACATGATTATAAAAAAACGCTCTGTGACGAAAACGGCCGTGATATACAATACACAGACAACGCACAGGTGTTACGATAAGGGTTCGTTTTGACATTTTCAATACGTTATCTTATAATTCATTTTAAAACCTTAATAATAAAATAATAACACAATACGTTAAACGTTGTCGGCTTATAAAGACAGGACAACAAATTTGTCATATTGTAGATTCTACCGCACGCACGACGTTGTGGAGAAAAATCTATTATTATGATATAGAAAATGTAATTAGCGATTTGTAAAATTCGCGACGATATCTGAGAAAAAAACAGTTCAAGGCGATCGCGGCGTCGTGTTAAAAACGATGCACTCGATAAATCCGTGACAGACGCACGTCTTGGCTTTGGAGCGACAATCCCGCGGGAATCGTCCAACCTAGCGGCTAAAAATACACCGTCCATCAAGCACTTAAGCTATATTTACGAGTATTTGAAAGAAAAACCGAGATAAATGGCCGTCTTTATCCGACGCGCGAACACAGAGCTCGGAACGCGCAGAGCGGGCAGCTGCCGCGGCGCCCGCCGGCCGCGACGAGCATCTCGCGCCGGCGACAGCTCTCGATGCCGACGCGCTGTACTTGGTGCTAGAGCATTAGCAAAACCTATACATATCGATCAGTTATTAGGAAGAATATCTTGAAAAACTATGATTAACGGTTTTTGTAGACATATGGACTTTTATATACACTCACGCATTAATGAACAATGTAATACATTATCATAAAAATATTACAAAGAATGAGACTTCGCCAGACCATTCTTGAAAAAAAAATGACTTAATATTACGCTACCGCTTATTACCATAAATTTTAATACACAAAAGATTAATAACATTTTAAAGATTTAACAACCAACGATATCTTAAACAAACCAGCCAACTCGGTTAACGATTTTAATTATCGATTTTAAATAAATGAATACATCCGGCGTGGAGTCGATTCGGCGTGTCCCCGCGCGTCGGTAGCGCGGCGCCGGCGCGCGTAAATCACGACATCATATTTGCATAATCGACATCGTGGAATTCGAATAACGAAAATATATATAATTTCTCGAGACGACGGTTGCCGCGGCGTCGGCCAGTCGACGCCGATTATCATAACGCTCATAGCTAATTAATCGATCCGCGTCGGCGCGCGCGGACGTCTGCGCGGTCGGCCCCGCGCGCGACATGTTTATTAGCGCGTCCTAAATATCGCTATAAATTATTTAAATTCGCCCACGGCTCGTATAAATTCCATCACGCGGCGACATTCTGATACGATTCTCTCTCTCGGATAGTTCGGGGAAACGGAATTCGATTCAATAAACGACTCGGTTCGAACCGAATATATTGTTATGGCGACGACGACTAATGGCGCCGGCCGACGGCACCCGCGGCCGCGGGCGCTCGACCTGACGTTAGCACAAAGCGTACATATTTCAACACATGACTTACTGTTACGTCCAATAAAAATAAATTCCTTTAAGTGATAATATTGGCCATACAGAAAGTTAGTTGAGTGTACTTTTTAGGTCTATCATAATGCACGAAGCGTACTTTATTTCAAACACTACTAGCAAACTTTAAACTCATAATCCACAGGACTTTGTTGAACTTCACCTAAACAAATTCCCGATATTATATCACGATTCTAAAATTATCTACGAATAAAAGGAAAACTTTCACGTAAAGGAAATGAAACACAATACAAATACTCAGACTTCGGAAAAAACTCTAACCCATGCTATGAAACGAAGCAACCGCGACATGTTACATTGTAAAAACATATACGTATAAACCTTAAAGATACTTTTTAATCTAACAGTCAACATGACATATCAAATTAACATCAAAAACTATATAATTGTTTATATGTGATTTATAACGAGTAACACAAGAAACAAATTGAAATTAGTCACCGATATTACCTTTCACATAAATGTAACCTATTTATTGTCTGACACTCCTTACTACTGGTACTTACTACCAGTAATATCTACTCATAATCACGTTATTCGTACACATGTGAATATCATTGTTTTCTTTTCTATCATCCTCAGTGCTGCTTCTTCTTCCTGACCTATTTCATCTCAATCTTATATATCTGCTGTTTGTTGTTTTGTGTTGTTTACATTAATGGCTTTTATCATTTTAATTTGGTTCATAAAAACAAAAACTTAACAATAAACAATAGTTTTTCTTCATATTACTTCCGTTCTTGCTAATTTTAACCATTCAACTTCTTTTTGAGAATACGAATGTGAGTTTCAGAGATTCGTTTTCAATTGAAATATAGTAGTGTACATTTTTGGCCAGGTAAACTAAGAAAAATTTGAATGCACCAAAATCAAATTCATTAAATATTTGGCTCCAACAATAATATTTTAATGTCTTCCATTCCTCCAAATAAAACGGTCAAACCATTAAGAGTACAAATAAGTTTCTGGCGTTTGAGAGAGATGGCACGGCTCGAGGCTTACGTTAGAATTCACAGATGATAGTCGGCTTGAAAATTAGGTTGCTCATTCAAGAACAACATAACTCTATCATATTAGCATCATATATTTTTGTTTATCCAAAAATGTCTAAATTTAAGCCAAATAAGCGTCATTTGTGGGAACTTTTAATTTACTTCTTTGATTTAAAAAAATCTGCAGCTGAGGCACATCGATTGCTCATAGAAGCATATAATGAGGCTGCCTTGAGTGAGGTAACACGTCGTGAATGATTTTAAGTTTAAAAACGGCGACTTTGACGTAGAAGATAAAGATCGCAGTTGAAGGCCAAAAATCTATGAGGATACAGAATTGGAGGAATTATTGGAAGATTTTTCTCAAACACAAAAGGAATTTGCACTTACTTTAGAAGTCAAGCAGTCTCGCAACATTTAAAACCGTTAGGAATGTTTCATAAGCAAGGTAATTGGGTTCCGTATGAATTAAAGCCGAGAGATGTTGAACGCCGATTATGTGTGAGTGAAATGCTGCTAGCTAGATACAAAACAATAAGTTTTTCTCGTTGAATCGTCACTGGTGATGAAAAGTGAATACATTATGAGAATCCAAAAAAAGAAAATCATGGGGACTACCTGGCCACGCGTCAACATCCACAGCAAAACCGAATATTCATGGAAAAAACTCATGAACTCAAGCTGTGTATTTGGTGGGATCAGCTGGGTGTTTTATATTACGAGTTGCTTAATCCGAGCGAAACAATCACTTGAACTCTATACCGAACGCAGATGATTGAAATGAACAAAGCTCTGAAGGAAAAAGGCCCTCAATACTACTCCAGACACGACAAAATTATTCTCCTACAAGATAATGCTCGTCCGCATGTAGCGGTGACGGTGAAAAACTCTTTGAAAACACTTGATTGGGAAGTACTACCCCACCCGCCGCATTCACCGGACGTTGCGCCGGCCGACTAACATCTGTTCCAGTCAATGGCACATGCTCTGTCAGAGCAGCGGTTCTCATCATATGAAGATACCAAAAATTGAGTTGATTCGTGGATAGCCTCAAAAGATAAGAAGTTCTTCAGACTTGGAATCCGAACGCTGCCTGAAAGATGGAAAAAAGTAGTCGCTAGTGATGGACAATACTTCGATTAAAATTAAATTACCGTTCTTTAATAATAAATATTATTTTATTGACAAAAACGGCGCAAACTTATTTGTACTCCTAATAATATTTAATTTTATTTACTGTTAAATCGAGATCAAACAAAATGATTCATCGTCATTTCGCCTAGAAATCAATTTAATAGACATTTTTTTTTATTTGCGTCATAAATATACAAAATCTTTATACGACATTACAGTGTTAATTTATTGTCGTCGAATTCATTCAAAGCGATGGAACATAAATCGTAAGAAAAACAAGAAATCATTTATTTTGGCTAAGTATGACTAGAAAGTATCTATTAGATTAAGTAGTAAGTACCTATTGGATTATTTCATACCGCTACTAGACTTGTCTTTTTCATTTAATATAAATTAGTTAAATTTGTAAGCTAAGTTTTCTTGTGTAATTATAAAATCGATTGTATAGAGGAACTGTAGCTGGTAACCCCGAAATCGACGCACAATCCCTAGTGGTGCCGATGAGGTTTGCAAATTTATTTGAAGAAAAAATAAATTAATGATTATGATTTTACATAACATTTATAAAAGTTGTACTAATAATAAATTATCAAATAGGTATGGTTTTTATATTTTGTCCTAGAAATCATGCCACAATAGCGCACACATCGTGAATTCGTGACATAAAATAGTTTTTTTTAATTTAAATTAATAAAAAATAATTTAATTCAAACAATGACTTCATGACCATATATGAAATTCAGAACTGTGTTTATTTGATTTCTTTTCATAGTAACTACTGACTCAATTTTATTGAAACTTAATAGAGAGGGAGACTCATGCCTGGAAAAAGAATGAAAGTGTATTTTTCGATTCTTACGAAATATGATTAAAATTAGAGGAGAAATAAAAAATTAACAACTACCGAAGTTAATTAATTGAAAAATATAAGTACACCTGCGAGAAACTCCTTAAGAACTAATGGTGCATATTTAAGTGCCTATTCACCGACGCCCCATACAAAGTAGTACGCAATAAAATTTTTTCGTCACTCAGTTTTATCTATGAAAAGCTATAGCTATTTTTTTAGGTTCTATACAAAAAAAAAAAGGAACCATTATAGGTTCAATACGTTGTCGGTCTGTTAATATCTTTTCCTCCAGAATGGGTTAAGGAATCAAGTTGAAATAAACATCAAATTCATGCAAAATGGCTGAGCTACGAAGCAGTAACATACTTTTGGAACGAAGTTTTTTAAAGCGGCTTGCTGTAAAAGTTGACTGGTAGAAATTGTAACTTAACGAAAAAGCATTAGGCCCCCTCCGTACGACTCTCTATCACTGGAAATTTATTATTTAGTATTTTTTATATATAATTTATAACTCACTGCTCTATATCCAATTTTTAATAAATGAAAGTTTTTTTTAAATATTAAATGAACTCTATTTCTTACTTTGCATTATTTGTATTGAAAAACTCGATTCCTACCGGGATTCCCCCTATCGCGTTTATTTTATTTTTTCTTTTGGCTATGAAATGCTTTAAAAACCATAAAGCATTGAAATCGGGTATTGCGTACGTTCGTGAGCTATGGTGAATTTTTAAAGGGTCACTTATTTGCTCGTTTATCCTCTTAGATACAATCGTATATGTGAACTTATTCTAAGTCCTCCCGAACGAAACCGCTTAAAAATCTGTTTATTTATAAAATATGTATCAGTATATCATGATTAGTCTTTGAAACAGTAGCTGAGTGCCCTAGATGAAAACATGAACTAGTTACCGGCCTACGGATTTTAAAAAAAAATGAAAGCTATAAATTCGAAGCGATTTATCATTTTACGAAAAAGCATTTCAAACGAAGCCAGCGCAGCGTTCGGCGCAAACGGAATCCGCTAAAAACACACCCCTATCATTAGAACGACATTTGTCTGAATTTATGGCAGCGCGCGGACGGACGGACGGACGGCCGTCGAACCCGCGTTAATTATGCCCGCTGCAGCCGCCGATCTAATCTGAGAGATTTATTGACGCCCCGACTCGGGACTTCGCCGCGACGCACCCGTCGACGGCGTCCCGCGCTCACGGCCGCCGACCGACGGCCGCCCGCGGTCTGCCGCCTGGTCAATATCGATTCCGGTCACGGTTCCGTGACGTGTCGTATACGACAATATTAAAATGTCAGCCTATGTCAGATTTGTAAAAACGGTCTGTACCGTTTTAATATCCTCTAATAAACGTTCGGAAACCACGTTTTAGTCTATGGTTGTCCGGGGTGCTATACAACTTACATAATTATACTATAGAAATTAAGTTATGAATAAAATTTCCTAAAACGTTTGATATTGAATAAGAATTGCACAAGAATAGAATTGCATAAAGTGTATTACAAGCAACCAAAAAAATTTACTACAATACATTAATGTAATTGTACTTACGCATAAAAAACTTTCAAGGCGATTCGTCGGAATTCAAGGTAAATAAATTTCTACGTTATAAAATACTGTCATTTAAAATGAACTTCTGTGATAATATTTATCTAAGTCAAGAGATTGGGGATTTTATATGTATACAATTACACACATTATAAACACACACATAGTATAGGTGTAATGTTTTTGATGCTTTGCTTTTGGTTGACAAAAAAATGTCTTGGCTTTAGTTCGCATTATTTTGTGTTAATAGACCACATGTTCTTAAATGAACAATAGTCTTCTGTCGTGGATAAATACAGTGGATTCATTTTAAACGCACAAATATCTGAGTTTAAGAGAATCATTATTATAATAATAATAATTTATTTACTCTACAAAAGTACAATATTTTGGAGCCTGGTACCTGAAATAGGCATAAATACCCGTGTTACAGGTCACCAGGCTTCCAGACGCAATTTACAGTGTGTGTGAATATATGCGGTGTATATGTATACACAAAGACAAAAATCTTTGAACAGAGCTCGTTGCTAGTGGTGACTAAATGCACGTCAGACGTAGTCGCCCGCTGACATTTTTGTAAACAAGTTTAGAGTCATTCGACGTGCTATGAAAAGAAACGAGAGAATCTGCTGAAAAACGCAACTAACCGGCTCAGCGCATAGAATCAGTAAGCTTAAGGGACGACGGGCCGGCCGCAACGTTCGCAGAACAGGCAACTGATGGGGAAGATTGTCGAGCGGCGACCACGAACTGGACGTCACGGCGCAGAATGCCCTCCCGCAAGGTGGACTAACGACCTGGCCAAAGCCGCGGCCCGACAGTTGTATGAGGGTGGATCAAAAACGTACTTCGTGAAAATCTCGAGGAGACGCCCGAGTCCCGGCGGCGAACGTCTGCAATGAACGAACGAAACCGTCGACGGACACGTTTTATTTTCAACCGCCATTTTTGTGTCATTCGTGCGCTATTAACGAAACTACTTTAATTGTGACTTAAAATGCTTGGTTTTAAAACACCACTACACTGTAAAGATGGACTACATAAGTCAAGACAACAAATGTTTTCGAAAACATTCCTTGATTTAAGTAAATAAGCTCATTAAGTACGAACATGGTTTTCACACAAGATAAAAAACATTATTTAACTAAGACTTTTGATGTAATCAAGTATTGTCTTAATATGAAATATATCGTTTTATGTTGTTTCGCTGATTTGCTATTGATTTATTTTGAAATTTGATGTTGAGTCCATTTAACCATATAAAATACTTGACCGATACGTGATATACTTAATTCAAGATAAACTTATTTTGATAAAAATATTAGGGGTTCTCAAATATAAGTGATTTTAAGATACTCAGTTTTAACCGTAACGAACCATTTTCTTAAGTCGTGAGTTTAGTATATTAGTATACTAGTAGCTTAGTTTAGTATATTATATACTAACTGCCTGCCCACGGTTTCGCCCGCTTGTAAAACAAATCCGTTACAAAATAAATCCCTTCATGTTTGATGTCAATCCTGAAGCTTGCTGGCGGTAACTAGTCTCCGAAATATTTCATTATGACTATCATTTCTTATTTTTCATCGTATGAAAATGAAATAATTTAATGCATCAAATACACATACCAAAACCTTAAACAAGTATGGTATGAATTAAAAAAAAATCTCATAAATCATGTAAATGATACGGCGATGTAGGCCCAGCGGTCAAGTACATCGCCTTTGAATCAAAAGGTACAGGTTCGAAGCCTGACCTCGGGCGAATCGACCGATACATTTTTAAGTTATGTCAAATTGATCCAATCGCTCTTTTCTATATAGCTAGACATCGTAACCCGAACCAGGTCAGTTTGGTGGGATTAAAATTCAAGCCCCTAGTTCTGAAAAAGAAAGGTCGTGAGAGGGCCTAAGTAGCGGAAGTGGTTTTTAGCGCTACGGAAGCGTATGGAGATGAGTACACGCTCAATTTTTGAGAAATTTTTGGAACATTGAGATAAAAATTGAGTGAGATTAGTAGCGTAATAGTATATTTAAGAAATGTAGAGTCGGAGAAAATATGTTCTATATTCTTTAAATACTTAGCATGAATTCCCCCTACTTACCTTTACCAAATGTTATTGGCCACCGACAAAATATACACCGCGTATAGTCGTAGAACGACAAAGATATAAATTACAATCACTAGACACAAGATAAATAGCAAAGAATTTAAATTTTTTTGATGAATAGAGATTGGTAAAATTAATAACAAACTGATATCTATCTATCTGTCGACTATAATGTCGGAATAGCTTTTATCTCTGTAGGTTTGTTAATCTTAATATATATGATATATGTGCATATATATCTGGTTTAAAATATAGTGATTTAAAAAATATACCTACTCCTTCGAGCAAATTAATATTATATTATTTTACTTAAATAGTCACAGGTACAGGTATTTCAAACGCATTCACATGTGCGTACAATCTCACGCAATAAACAATAAACAGGTTAGGTATCGCAGTGAGGATATATTTTGAGAAAAACTGTTTCAAAATAAGATGATTTAATAAAATTCTCATAGCCTTACTGTTTTTCACTAAAATGTGTAAGTCAATATAATATAATTATATACTTACAGCGAATACAGCTTTTACTAATTTATTGATCACCCGAGACTAAAAGATCATAGACGCAAATATCAATTTAGACAAATATTAACATTAAATCTATATCCCTCCGAAGAAAGTAAAAACTTAATTTATACAATTCTCAATGTGTATGTTAACCTAGCAAACTAACGCAAACTAACCCAGTCCGGAGCAGCGTAGCTCTAACACCGTGCAGTATGTCTAAACGTTGTGCTGTAACAGGTTCACGAGTTGCATCGATTAGTGTTACATATGCGACGCGGCGAGCGCAATGAAGTTCTCCGCCAGTCCCCACGAGCGACACCGGCGGGCGTGCGCGCGCGCGGGCCGGCCTGCGCGCCGCGGGCGTATCGCCGCTGATTTATGGACTCCCGAATCGTTCGGAACACATCTTTCAGACGTAAATTTACCGCCTCTATCGGCGGCCGAATTTTACAACTGATAAAAACGCTCTCATAAAATTTAACGGCCCGTCTCTGTTGCTGCGCTATTCATTAAGCAAAAAAAAAGTATTAAATCATTAATAAAATAGATTTAAGGCCGAGTTAGGGGGTTGACGATGTCGTAAAGGGCCGGTTTAGTGCGCCGGTAGCCGCGCGATAAACTCGCTGTAAACAGTTGTTGGGCCCGGCCGCGGCGCGGGTGGGCGCGCGCGTGCAGAGGTGCCGACGGCGTCTAATCATGCTGATCTGCTGGCATTCGCTTGTAATACGACCGATATAAATATACTATTTTGATGGTTGGACGTATTTAGAATTAGGCTAAAAGCTAAGGATGAGGGATTATTAATTTTCGACAGCAATAGTGTAGTTCTACACGCCTTTGAATGTAAGGAAATTCAAAATTTCCGAATGAAATCGATAAAGAAAATGCTAACTTTTATTACAAAATAAGTTGGCTCCCTCTTTCAAGTCATTATACTCTTCGGAAATAAGTCATCCACTTTTCAAAGCGGAGATAATTGGAATTTTTTACCATAAGTGCTTTTTCGGATACAAAAAAAAAGCTCTTCCGATGAAGGCCTATCGTGATTTCACAAAAGCAATGCCAACCCTTTAAGGCGGGTTCCTTTTTGCGGTCGCACAATAACTATTTGTCAAAGAATTACGGTAACAAAGCCATAACTTACTAATTATCCTATAATCACTTAGAAATACTTAAAGAATTTAATTTAACAGTTGTTTTCAAAAAAGTTTTATGTAAAGTACAGAGAATATTTTATATGCCTTATACCCAGAAAATTTTAATAGATTGCAATGATAGTCTACTTGTGTATATTCGTTTAAATTTATATCAATTCGAGAACTATTTAATTTGTACCTACCACACTTGGGTTATTCTGTGTACACTAAAGTTTAACAGATTTTCACTTCTTAGTATGACGGTGGCCTAATGTTATGCAACATAAATAATTCAAGGTAACGATTTTACGACTAGTTCATTATGTCGAAGCGCACGGTGGCGGGTCGCAACGGCAACGCTCAGGTACAGTCAGCAAACAAAGCGCACCGCAAAAAGAAAGCGTCGCCGGTGACGGTGCTAAATCAAACGCTCAATGGCCCATAAATTACCCGCAAACTATAGAACGGTTTTTATTATTTTAACATGCAAACGCTCCCAGCGGGTCTGCGCGACACGCCGATTACGGCGCAGCTGTGGGTCGCAGCGCGCGACGGTCCGGCTGTCGCGGCGGGTACGCCTTCAAGTGAACGTGCGACAAATCGTACCTCTTTATTCCATTTTAATGCGACTTCATTCTATCTCATGACTAAGCATAGAGATGTAATCAGAGTCCGTTTTGTATTGTAAGGGGCGGAAGTATCTCTCGACCTGGCTGTTACGTTTCCACGGCTAAATCCATAACTAAATTTGGTACAGAAATAGATTAAACTTTGAAAAAAAATCATAGGCTACTTGTTCTTTGCCAGTTTGTCTGTTCATCTGTATGTCTTCTTACAACTCAACGACGGTAAAACCGATTTAAATGAAATTTGATATAATAACAGAACGGTGCATAAGATATCGGCTACTTTCATTTCTTTCTTTGTATTTGTTTGTCTTTTTATAACTCGACAGTGGCATAATTGATTTTTATAGGATTCGGAATGTTGATAGAAGCCATCGGTATATAAATATAAGTTAACACTTCTTTATCTATCTATTACTCTGTATGTCTTCTTATATTTCAACGATGATATTATAGATTTAGATGAAATTTTGTACTCAATGCAACTCATCGTTACCAAAAAATATAAGTTATAAAAATAAATACTATTTATAAAAATACATACCATTTGTAAAAAAATAAATAATTTAAAAATCATTATTTTTATATTATTATGTGGGCTATGTTTATTTTCTCCTTTTGTTTGGAGCGGGAGAAGAGTGGGTGAAGGAGATAATATCGAAAGGGAGAGCAAAAACATGGAGAGAGAGGGCGAGGGAGAGCGACAGCGGGAGAGATCGAAGGCAGAAATAGGATCAAGGTCGGGATCGGTAATGCAATGATGATTGAAATTGGGGTCGAAGTTTAAGTAAAATCAAAAGTCTCCATCGAGATTCTCTTTATTGAGGTAGAACCCCGGAAAACAGCCACCAATGAGAATAAAATAATAAATAATCTTTTTATACGCATATAATAAATATCATGGCATCATTTAGTTAATTCCCTTTATCGCTAACTTGTACTGGTAATACGATTGGAAGTAATCTGTCCTGTTTGTATGGCATCATAAAAGATAACACGGACTGTTTATAAGTATTATGGTAACTATCATGTATTTAGTATAAATATTTGCGATATATTCACTTCTAGAAAAAATATTCAAAAAAAAATATCAGATTCAAAGGTTTGAAATATGATAAGAAACAACGTCTGTAACATGTTGTGAATCTTTTTATGGTTTAAAAGTCAAGAATAAAGAAAAAGATGTCTTAAACAGCATTTAACGCTTTTTATGTTACATTTGGACATCGAACACTTCACACTAAATCAGTTGGACACGAACTAAACATAACTCGCACGCTGCGGTATCCTGCGCTGCCGATCGATCGAGGCGAAATCATGGAAAGATATAAATTAATATTCCTTGGTACAGTTATTGGAACCGTTAAATATTTATTCAATCATTGGGTTGCACGAAAGTTAAACGTGTGTCAATCCAATTTTCTAGTTTAACACCTTAATGGGCCGACAGATATATGTATTAAATTAGAAATGTGGCCATTATAACCGATTAGATAAACTGTTAAATTTCACATTTTAGGTTCGTATTATCATATCCGTGAAATAGCGTTAATGCGATGTCAACACGTCTCCGACGTCGACGGCTCAACGACACAAATTTGAATGTATAATAACATACGCGCGGCTCGACTATCGAAGCGGCCTATATGCTATTTATTAATTTGGTAGCGCGCGGGCGAAGGGTCCGCCGAACCGCGTCCGCGGAACCCCGAACGCACTCCTCGATGCGCCGGGCGACAGCAGCGCCGCCACCCCACGTTTTACACCCATTACGACTGACAAAAACACGTATAATAGCAAAAATAAATATTATTTATTGCTTCACGGTGGCTTAGTTTCATACAAAAAGACCTATGAGTTATTATACAGTATTACACTTGCGTTTGTGTACAGCTTTTTTCTATGGGATACAGCTATTTATTTACGGCGGGAGCGCATACCGGGCCGAGCGGAGAGTGCGTCGGCGCACACTCGAGGCGCGCTTGGAGTTATCGTGACGTCTCCATTTGCGAGCTGTGATCGAAGGGCCGCGAATAATTTGAGCGATGGCGTCGCCGGCGGCGCAGGCCGCGACGGACGGGTCTGACGGTCGCATGAAAGGTCTAGTTCTTTATGATTAATTTGCATCAGCAAACAGCTTTGCAATAAACATAATTTTGCACAGGCATACAGATAACAACCATGTACATCATTTAATAGTTATAACTGCGGAACCGATATCGTTAACGGCAGATTTTATATATTAACTTATAACTTGTGCTCAGATGTGTTTTTGTATATGGGCGCTTTTATACAATGTCATTGTAATTTTTTGTTGTACTTGAACGGGTGGCGAATATTTCAACATTATTAAATAATTGTTACAAGTGTCAGTCTGATAAAACACCGATAAGTAAATTTTGCCAGTATTTGTACGAGATGCTGTCGTGGCAAACAATTGAGCCGTACAAACGGCAGTTGCACTTAATTGGGTCTGACCGGAACGCGATAATACATTCCATTTATAACATTAATACAATATGTATATGTTTATTTAATATTATTTATAATAGTCCCACAGTCAGAGGTATAATTACATCAATCAAAGAATAACATTGCTTGCAGTTACCTCCTACAATTTAGGTGAAGTTATTTAAAATAATTATTATCGTTTAGATAAAATCAAAAACGAATTTAAAACGCACGCGTATACTTCTTTTATACTCATACAAAAAAAAACAAGAACATTATATAAAATGGGTCCCATATATATCTTGAATTTTCTAATTGTGTTAATGATTCATACATATTGTTATGACCGTCTGAAACCAATCAGTTGTTCCAATAAGCCTACGTATTACGAACCCTCGATTTTATTTCTCATAACTGTTTTCGCTTTCAGTATTAAATAATGGCTTCATAACGAAAGAGTAAACGATTTTCAAACTTCATGTAAACACTCGTTATAAATCTTGTGAACAACGAGCCAAAAGATTCAAAGTTTCAATACAATATTAATAATATGATGGTTATTGAACTGCTTTTTATATCAGTATGCGCGCAGCGGATTGTGTATAATACGTGCATGTTGCAATTTATTAGTCGTTAAGCAATATGTTTGTTTACTAATCTACGAAAGCTTTAATAGCTCGGGCCCTGGGATTGTGGAGGGGCACGTGCCTGTGCGACGTGATGGTACGAAGTTGCTACAACGCCTTTCTACTTACTGAAGACTCAAGTTGACGACGAGTTTTCGAGGAATGCGGAAACGACATATCTATAAGTGATTAAAATACTGTCATTGTACTCTCTAACAGTTTCAGAACACGGCCTTAATAAAAAACCGGGTGATTTGCAGATGACAAAATACAAATAATTAAGTGTAAATATGTTGAACTTATTGAATTGTATAGGTATACATTCTAAAAATATATGAGGACGGGAAAAACGTTTTTGCGTATTTTATATAAAAATTCAAAATAATTTTTCACCATATTCAATTATAATACATGTGTACTATTTTGTAGGTAGCGACATAATCCCATCGCTGTAGAAATTTTGGGACTTCTAATCAAAAAACTGCGTCAAAAAAGTCTCGACAGTCCTGTCTTGATGTTAACCTAACACTACCTAAAGAATTCTGAAAAGACCGAAACATGAAAATCCGAAGATTCAAAGTCAGGGCTATATGGTGCATGCACTAACATTTCCCAACCAACTTTCTCAATATTTGCTGAGTGCTTAAAATGTATGTGGTCTGGGCGTTATCGCGGTGAAAAACCACACCCTTTCTGTTGTTTAATTCTGGCCGGTTTTTTTCTACTTCTTGCTTGAGTCTCATTAGAATTGATAGTTTTGATCGGGGATAAAACTCTTAATAAACAATGTCCTTCCAAGCCCACCATATACATAGCATCAACTTATTGAGAGTTAATCCGAGTTTCACTATAGTCTGTGAAGCTTGCTTGCCTTTTCACCTTGACCTTTTTCGTACGTCATTGTAGTATTTTTAATTACCAGTGATATATCTTTTCAATACGGTTCAGTTTCATTACCTTAAGATAGAGAATCGCAAATGAGTACACGATTCGTTAAATTTCTTTCAATTAGCTAGTGTGGGACCCAAGTGTCGAGCTTTTTTATATATCCAGCTTTTTCTAAGTGGGTTAAAACTGTTATGTGATCAATGGCCAGCTCTTCAGCTATATCGTAAGAACTAATATACTGATCTTGCTCTACTTTTTCCAAAATGGCATCCACTTTATACGTAACAGCTCGACCTGAGCGAGGTCCACCTTTGACATCAAAATCATCGGACTGAAAACGCTTGAACCACTTTTGTGCTATTTTTACCGACACTGCATTACGTCCATAAATGTCACAATTTTTTTTTACACGGCTTGTGTCGCATTTTTTCTTTACTTGTAATAAAACTTCAAAATGTATCGAATTTCTATGTTCGACTCACTCATTTTGATGGAAAGAAATACAATAGAAAAATGGCAGGAAATCATTTTTACTTTTTATTTTCGTTTTTTTTAAATGTCGTCTATTTAATTGTATCAAAACTAGACAATTATTACAAACAGCACGATCAAAGAGATTTAACTGCAATTTTTTACTTACAAAATACGAAAAAACTTTTTCCTCGATCTAATATTAAGTATGAATTTTTTTTCGTATACTATTGATTGAAATCAAAAATATTAAACAATACTTATTGAATTAGAGTTAAATTTTATGCACATTGTCTTGCTAACGTACTGATGTGACAAGTGAGAATTCATATTCATTTTACTGTGTATGTATGCAGTTTATTCAAACTTAAATATTTTTTTTGAGTTGAGTATACACGCTATTATTATTGTTGTTACATGTATACGTATCGCTGCTTATGATTAAGCAATAACGAGTGTAGCACACTGACCGTTCTCAGTTTGGTTGAGCCAGCGGTAGGCCGGGCGCGGCTGCTGCTTGGAGCGCATCGCGCCGTCACGCCCGCGCGCGCCGCGCACGCCCCGCACGCCGCGCACCCCCAGCCCCGCTCATCTGCATACAACACCATTACGAGTCAGAGGCTAGAATTCTAAAACACATAAATCGATTACTAGTTTGGTCACTTGTGCATAAGATTTGCTACGGTATGGGCGACCAGTTTGTTCAGGGTGGTCATTAGGCCTACCCCCTCGCACGAGGGACGTAGCTTACAGCCTAGTTTACAAGTTCAAAAAGGTTCAAAACATTATTAATAAATATTAACACATAGAGAATTCAGAACGAGGTGTAGAAATATGTGCCAAAAGTTTGAAATCCGCTAATAATACAATTGCAAGCTGTATGACGGAAACGCTAGAACTGCCTGTATACATATCAAAAGTATTATTATAATAAATGTTTTTATGATGAAACGGTTTTAATGAAAACATTTGAAAATTAAAAAAAAAATGTTCAAACGTTTTAAAAGTCTTCAAAAGACTTGCTGCTCGGAAACGCAAACCTTTTTACTAATGTGTATTTCGTCTTTAAATAACTATGTCAAAATATAAAGGTCACATTTTTATTGAAATAATGTTAAATACATTACAATACACACTTACGTCATAATATACATTAAAACTCATATACAGCAACAACTACAATGATTTACTCTAATACATTCATTTGTTAAAAATTAAACATTTTTATTTGTTTATTTTTAACTTTTAAAAATTTTTTAGATCTATTGGCACACTTACTCGACGTTCGTCGGTAGTCACAACGCACAACGTTTCGGGATTTGTGCGTTCATGAAATAATAAAAGCTTTATTTATTGAGTTGATTATTTTATTGTTAACAAATAATTTTATTACCACTAATAAACAACAACAATATCTTGTTTCTTTTCAGTTTTCATAATAATAACAATTACGTATTGTTGTCGTCATCGCCATGCCACTATATAGTTCAATTATTTAACTTGATTTACAATAATATTCATTTCATATAACAGTTGACTACTTACAATTCTGACAATTAAATGATCAATTAATTCAGAATTTAGAGTTAATCGCGTGTTATTATTGTTTCCTACAGCTATATCAACTTAAAATAAAAAGTCTTGTCAAATAATGATAATAAAAAATTTTCACTAAGGACCTCTTCTTAGAATCCGAAAAACAAATAAAACAATAATCTCTATTTTTGCTGAAACATCAATGACAACTTTGGCGAAAAACTTGAGCACACTGATATAACTATGTCAATTAAGTATACTTATATAAGGCAAAATATCTCATGTATAATATAATACATAAGATAGTTTGCATAAAAAATAAACTCTTTATGGTAGAGGTCGAAGTTTTATTAAATTATGTCCTTGAAGCTGCAGTTCTATGAAAACTGAATTGTCTCTGCGTATCGAATGTACTCTAACATCTAATATTTCTATGGACGTCTAGAATAATTCAACATACATTTAGCTATTTGTATCTACTTTATTTTTTAATTTCCAATAATAAGTCCTGTGCCTCATTCCGAAAATATTGATAATTATACTGAAACTTCATAGAAAATTTATCCAAAATGTACTACTACGCTTGACCAGAAGTGTTTCGAAAATCTCATTTCTGTCACGGCATGCCCTGCGGTCGATCGTATCCGTTACATAGTTCGTTACAGAATGCGGGCGAACTTTTTTGCTGAACACAAATGTCAATGATTATAGTCTTATTTGGACGCTTGAACCTATCGATATGCGTGCACCGTATGGCATGGCATGTATAGTCTCGACCGGAATGCACATAAAACGTATCGTATATAGGC
Source organism: Eumeta japonica (assembly GCA_005406025.1). Lineage (NCBI taxonomy): Eukaryota > Metazoa > Arthropoda > Insecta > Lepidoptera > Psychidae > Eumeta > Eumeta japonica. Next base: position 127,193 of record BGZK01001112.1, on the reverse strand, counting down.
GTGTCTAGTTTTTGTGCGACCTTGCGTCACCTGCCGTACAAAAAATGATTTAATTGAAGCGCGCTCATGAGTCGGGGACCACATAAATCGGGGGTTATCGCGACATCGGCCGGTGTCGGGTCGCCTGCATTGTGCTCCTCGTGTAGAATTTATTAAGCGGGCCTCGATCGACCCCGACGACGCTCGGAAACGCATAAATTGTGAGACATATCACCGGCCGCGACGCCGATTTGACGTCCTCAAATAAATTCACGTCTCGGCCCATTACGCTTTTTTAAAAAAAACGAAATTTCGATTCGATACCTCTTAAGGTTTGATACGCGCCGGGGCCGTGAATGTTATTTTTGGGAGTGCCAAGTTCGTAGCGCTCTTAAAACTTACAAAAATCGCCGATAACTTTACGAACGTGATAGACTTTTGGAGGTTTCGAAATAAGATTAAAGGAATTTTTTGAGACTGACTGGTGTTATTTCCATGTTTCTTTTTATTATACTCTCAAAACGAATACCTACTGTAACCAAACTATAATTTTATGTAGCACAGCGATCAAATCTTCGTTGCACTTCAACGAAAGAAAAGCATTCGCGAACCTCGGGTAGGTCAGTGTGGATCAACATAATACGTGAAGAAAAATTAGCTTTTTTAACATATGTGTACAAATTTCAGATTATTAAAATCGATATCGTACTCACATTGAGTCCTTTTAAGATAACGGTTTTGTATTTCGAGTAAGGAGATGGTGATAATCATATCATAAGCTTCTTTCCCACAGATAATATTTTAAAATAATATAAAAGTTTTATGACATAGCAAGTACTGTCTTTTCAAAAAATGCATAAAATATTACCAGTCTCATATTCCTGAATAATTTATGTTCTTATTCTCAAAAAACTATAATTATTAAGTACTCTATAGAATAATAATAATAAATTATAAAATGTCGAATTCCAGGGAAACTAGCATAGTATATGACATGCATATACTGTATTATCCTCTCAAAACAAATATAATAACATATTTTTTCGATTAATAAACTCTTAAAATGTGCAAGCAGATGGAGATGGTATCGGCTTCATTCTTTGTACAAAATAAAATATATAAACGTTACTTTGTAAATTACAATTATATTTAAAAGGCTTTTACAGGAAGTTCAGATACTTTTTACGACAGAAATTTTATGTTACGTTAATAAATATATAGTTACTCCAAGCACTTTTTGGAAAAAGTTTCAGTACTGTGGATTAAATCCCTACGCTCTGACAGATGATACAAAAGATGGCAGGTTACAGTCGGTCATCTGTTTAATATACAGGGACTACGAAAGAGTTTTCGATACTAACAAAATTTGAACACTACCACAATCTTTTCAGCGGAGCCACATCGACTATCGCAATCAGTCAAGGATCGTGTATTAGAAAAACCTTCCTTCGTTAATGGAATGAACAAATGTCTAAGGTATTAGAACATTTATTCATTATCTACTTGAATATGAAAAATTTGACAGTACGCAGATTGGCAAAAAATCTGCCTCTAATTTTAATTGAGTTAATTAATTTTTAGATTTTGGAACGAAGTTCTTTAACGCAATTTACGTTAAGAGTTAACTAGTAGAAATCTTAAGATAACAAAAAGGGTTATACCCACTCCATATGACTTTCTGTATATTTCTCTCTCTCTCTTGTGAAATTTATTGTTTAGTATTTTGTTATACAATTTATAATTCATTGTTTTGTATGATTTTTCTTATAAATGTATGTTTTTTAAAATATTAAATGGAACTCTTTGATTTTATTCCTTACTTTGCATGATTTACATCGAATAAAACTTAGTTCCTGACGAGAGTCCTACGACAGTACATTTAGTTTTTTTTATTTGTATTATTTACATCTCGTATATATTGAAATTTAGAGTGCTGCATCATAGTGTGTAAGTATGAACCTATTATTAATTTATTGTGGTCTTTATGACTGCGATAAGTTATATTTAAAATTATTATTGTTTTGTGTATTTTGGTTTCATACGCGTATTTCGTTTTAACATTCGTGTGGTAACTGACACGTGAGTTGTATGACCATTGAACTTTATATCGCCTTATATATTATTTTTCCAAATGTGACGATACAATAAAATAAAATAAAGGAGAAAAAAAAGGAAGACTTACCTGAAAAAATATTGGCAGTAGGATTTTTCTGGAATATTTTATATTCGAAAATTCGTTAAATTTAAATATGTACGCTTTTAACATATTATTTCATTAAATTAACAGACAAGGATGGCTTTTTCTAATGGCTGATGCTAGAGTATCTTGGAAATTTTTTATCAATTTTTTTTAAACTATAAACCAATTGGCATTTCATAAATTTATGCAATAAAAACACCCTCAGATTTCGTTTAGAAATATGTCTTGAAGGTAGAGATTTAACAGTGTGTACTGTATCTGAACTGTTAATGACCTAAAAGTATATTTATTCTTATAAGTACGTACATAAGAATGACGACCTATAATATACGAGATTTTAAAAACCTTAAAAACATTTAAATTGCCTTAGTGATAAAAGTCATCAGAACAGGTTCATCAATTTTCGCAATAATCGTGAATAATATGAGATACATACGAGTCAAAATCAATATCTTATTTTAATCGGTTAATAAACTAAAAAACTCCAACCTCCGTGCTCCGGTGATAGGTTTCAAAATAAGCTTGCCACGGTGGCGGTCGAACCGTTTGCCAAATCGCATCCCTCGAGGCACATGCAGCAGTGGACCGAGTTTTGTAAAAATTATTCATCAACATAAAAGAAGATTTTATTGAGACAAAAAGTAATAGAGACTACATTTTTGTTGCGACCGTTCGGCAAGAAAATGAAATTTGTGTCGAGTCGCAATTCGACGACCGTCGCCAATAATTTAAGTGGCGACTCGCGATAGAGATCACGCCGGAGCGTATAAAAAAATGAAAAGAGACGTAAAACGCTCGCAACAAACTAAGGCATAATTAACCGGTGGCCGCGAGAACGGGCTAGCGGGCGCCGGCCCGCGGGTACGACAGCCTGTGACGGATCCGATACCGGCGGCGGCTTGTCTTAACGATTATGGAGTCGGGTTCCTCGGATATTAATACGTCGTTTAACCCGACCAGATCAAAAAGAACGGCCCAGAACCCTCGAAAGCATTCCGCCAAAGCCTTATTAAGTACCGATAAATCAGTCAGAGTAATAGTGTCAATAAAGAATCGGCGCTGCGATAAGAGCCTCTCGTCAAGGACATTACCATAAACCTTACAATATAGTGTTATTGGAGGCGGTCTATATTTATTTGAATATAAGCGTGTGCCTTCGCTCAATTTATTAACTGGGAGTGCTATCGTTGATTTGTTTTTTTACTCGGCTCTCCACCCCGGAGTGTCTCCTCGTCCGGCTCGTCTTGACGGATTTTCAAAACTGGTTATGATTCATGCGCCGGGCGCTATGACCCGCCGCTTCCAGATATTCTGTCAGAGGCGGGTGCTTTGGTTTATTGCGACTCATTACCGCCGTATACAAATTACTTTTTGAGTTTCTTCTCCGATATCGGCTTTATCTACGTTATTTATTGACAAGCTCCAGTACGCCGCAGGGAGATACGACCTTTCTGCGTAAGGTTATTGAACACGAAAGTTAATAATAGAAGTTTATTCTGATGTGGCCATCAGACACTGCAGACTATAGAGAACTGATGGAAATAGAAGATAGAACATCAGCTCAGGAACCAAGGTCCGACAATTAAGACACAACAGACTAAAGATTTTCTAACATACTTATTTTACAGGATGACTCAAAATAATTGATATTTAACTGTTTCCCATTGGATGTACCAAATTCATCGAAAGAATTATATTATCAGTTTTCTGCTTGTGACTGATAGTTTTAGAACGAAACTTTTTTCTGTTTTCACTTTCGATCTCGGTCCCACTCTTAATTCTGATGCTGATCTCCCGTTTGACTTCGATCGTAGTCGTACTTTCAATTTAATTCCCTGCTCCGCTTTCAATTCCGATTTTACCACCAGCCCCGGTTCTGATTTACACAAAGCCAGAAGCAAACGTTAGTATCAAAATAGAATAAGCGCTTCATTACTTGAAGATAGTGTAGCTCTCCACGAGTGAAATAATTTTTAGAATTGGTTTTAAAGTGTGCAAATACGTGGATGAAACCGAGGGCAAATAAAAATAGTCTATTTTAATCAGGGATAGCATGGCTTTCTATTAAAGAAATTATTTCTAAACCCGATTCAATACTTCAGTCGTACAAATAGTGGACGAAGCTGGCATAGAACGCTAGTTTTGCTTAAGCAGGAATCGTCACTGCTGTAGGTATAACAACACACGAAAGTTCTACATTAAGTATATTAATGATACAGAAATGCTGAAGGAATGAACAAATATATTGTATACATAAATATTGATTGCTATAGTACGTACTGATATACTTAGATCAATGTTATATCGACTGACGAATTACAAGTCATAAATACATTTACAGTTCACAAGTTATAACTTCCAATAAAAAAAAATTGATGCTACAGCAGGCTGACGCATAATACTGGGGGTGTTCCCTTAATTCGTAAAGTTAAAAGTCATATACACCAGAGCAGTGTTAGATATATACGATATTATCCTAAACATATCGCAGCACCGTTGTAGGTGTCGGTGGTGGACGTTTCCCGGGGCTCGGGGGTCGGCGGGTCGGGGAAGGGGGCCTTCCTACAGGGAGTGACCTCATGGTATCGATCCCGTCACTCGCTGCAGACGACGCGTGACGCGCCGTCAGCGACACGCCGCGAGAATAAACACGCGACCGCTGACCCCCACACCCTCGGCGGCGCCGCCTCGGGGGCAACTTAAGATGCCGTTGTACTACCGACTTTATTAAGAATTACTCTTTGTTTGAACGTGTGGTAACTAACTAACGCTAACAAATTAAACTTTTTATTAGGTTGCTAGTTTTATGTTTTATTATATTTTATTATTGTATTTTAAATAAAATCTCAAGTTATTTTTCGTTTTTGAAAACATCATAGTATAAATAAAAATACAGACGGTACATTGAAGATATCATTTACAGGATATTCTGACTGAAAATTTGTAACTGGGTATGTACAATTTTTCAATTAAAGTATACTATAATACATGCAATTCAAGGATTACTGCAGCGTTAGAATAATTATGACAAGCTGCAATACGGTACTTTGTAACTATACATAACAAGATGCTTAATTTCAAATAAATTTAAAAACATATCATAAACTACAAAAACAAAATCTCTTTACATAGTGTATCCATAGAAGATATTTTTTGGTTTTTTTATATATTAATAATAAACAAAAAAATCAAACATGGATTTGTTCGAATTGCTTATAGCTAATATGAACTATCAATATAAAGGTTGGTACGTAGCATTCCAACCACGCAAGTCTGCAATTAATAATAACTTAATACATTTGTCTAATCATTAGATAATTCATAACTGTACCAATAAATGAAGGATTTTACTTAGATATTGCATTCATTGTGTACGTAAGACGGTATGTATATATATATATATATATATATATATATATATATATATATATATATATATATATATATATAGTTTTATATAAAATAATAAAAATGTTAAAACGGGCCTGCGCGTACAATAGCGCGTTCTAACTGCTGTCCTAGGCGTCGGCGGGTGTCGCGTCGGTAGTGCGGGCGGCGGCCTGGCGCTCCCTCCGCTTTCTTCGCGTCAATCGCGCTACGAATGTGCGGTCGTTTTGTGTTCAAAGATTTAACGAAGCCTCGGTCACTGTTCTATTCTGAAGTATGAAAACTGTTTTGAAACGTTGAAAATTTACATTATGAAATCTCAAGTATTAGTCTAGGAAATAAAGGTATTATTAAATAAAAATATAACGAAAAAGTATCAGGGGAATAACTTGATGGCAGAACCATGCTGTGGTCAATTTGGCTGCAGCACCAAAATGGGCCAGTTCGACCAGTGAACGGCTAAACTCTCACGGAATACAAATGTGAAGTAACAGCTTCCGCTGTTGTTTTTCTCTAGTGAACGAGAGTTCCAGTGGCCCATTCCCCTCCATCTCCTCACTTCCCCTCTTTCAAGCCACCTTTATCAGATATCCTGTTACGGACCAAGAGACCGGCAATGCGCTGGTGACTCTTGTGATTGCGAGTTTCCATGGGCGGCGATGTCCACCTACTCCCTGATGGCTCGTAAGTTCGTTTGCTTCCCGAACATGCTATGAAAACAATTTCATTAGCTTATTACAAAACCAATATAAAAATCAAAACGCCACTGGGCGGTTAACAACGTCAGACGAACTGTGTCGGCTGTGTTCCCAATTTGGCTAGAACTCGCACAGGTAATTGTGTAATAAACGTTTTCGAATAAACGTTCACAGTTCATTTCCCAATAATCGTCTATTCTAGCCGTTATCCTAAAGCTATATTTTCTTCGAAGACATTGCCCAAAAGAAAGAGAGAATATCTACGTATCTAAACGACTATCGCTCAGTACAACCTGCATGTATACAAGCCTGGTAGAAATAATCTAAAGATCTTAAATTTTTTTTCAGAAACCAAAATAGATTATTAAGTTTGAAAAAAATTGGCACTTTTCTTCCTATAGATACATCTGAAATGTACGCAATGTACGCAGGTCCAATGTGATTATTATTGGTTTTTAAGAAAAAGGACCTTACTTTTTCTTTTAAAGAAAATATAAGATGGCTCTAGATCTCTCTGTCAAGATTTTTTTAATAAATCAAGTTACGTAGAAATTTGAAACTTTTAGATTATATTAAATTTTGATAACCCATACATATATTTACGTAACTAACCAACGATTACAAAAACTATAAGAAATTGGAGAGTCAAAACTCTCCAATTTCTTAGGTGGATTTTCAGGTTTTTTATGCAGTAAATTGTTACTGCAGAAAAAACCTGAATATCCACCCTGACGACCGACCTTGATCCTACAAACTATCTCTAAAACTTATCGCTATGATATGTATCGATGTGTCTTTGAGTTCCTTGAGTTATAAATATCTATGATTTTATGAAATTAAAAATTTGAAAGGCGGTTGAGATTGCAGGCCATCACTGAAACTTCTTACTACTTCGAGCTCAAAGCGTTTAAAAATAAAATAGCAATAGATTATTGAGTTCATCACGCTCGACAGATCGACTTTAGTGCTCTTTCAAAATCTCCGAGCTCAAAAATATAATTCTAATACGTTTTGAGCTCTGAGCCCAATACTTTATATATATACAAAAAGTTTTTTTTTCATTTTGCAACTACTATATCTTTCGATCGCTGTTGTTCACATATTAATTTGAAAATGAATCCCTTTTTTCTAATTTTCCGTTAATGGCGTTTCTCGAACAAACCCGCAATATTGATGCAGTTTGCAACAATCAATATTCTTTTTTTAAACAGAAAATTCATCAGGAGTTCGATTTTGCATTTGTCGGTAAAGTACTTTAATAAATATTTTACAAAAACGCTTTTTGAGTGTTTTTGTAAGACATACTCACATGCGTACACACTCATACAGCCATACAGACATCACTCGTAAAATGGAAAATGATCAAATAGATTCTTAGAATCTCAAAACGACAAAATCTACTGAAAATTCTCTTTTGACAAATTGCATTGAAAACTGTTATCAGTCCGATTCGTCAAATAAGTTTTCAATTTATGATAATTTTCAGTGGGAAGTTAAAAAACACTATTTTTTAAATAATTCAAGTATGATATGTTTCGAACATGTTTCTTGATTTTGACTTTATGGCTATTGTCGTAAAGTGAGATATAAAAAAAGATGACCGACTACTCAACAACAAATCAACAAATATTTCCCATGTATTTTTATTCATTCGAAAAGGTTACGTTATTAAAAAAGTCATTTTTCTTTCGAATTTTTCCTTAATCATATTTTTCTAACGAACCAACCGATTGAAATAGTTAATTAAGGAAAGCGCTGATTAGATTTTAGTATCAATCGGGGGAGTAAACTAAAAGTATTTTACTGAAAACTTTATTTTCGAGATTCCTCAAAGTCTACCGGGTGGATACAGCTTAACGTTTCAGGAAGTTTAAGTTGAGTAAACCTCTTTCGAATATCGTAAATTATGTTACGATTGTTAATTCGTTCAAAAGTTATGTGAGGTTTAATACACATACCCATACACACATACACACACGAATGCACACGCACACACGCATGCGCACATGTACACGCGCGCAACCACACACACACACACACGCGCGCGTGCAGAAATACTTAAATAAATCACTCGGAAAATGATCGAAATACATTCCTACGACCCTAAAATGACAAGGATTTGGTAAAAACTCAATTTTCGAAAATCGAAGTGAAAACAGTAACATTCCAAAATTATGAAAATTTGCGGAAAGTAAAAAAAATAATATGATAAAGCGTGAGATATCATTTGAAAGTGCTGTCGACAATGACTTGTAAATATTTTTTATTATTTACAATAGTTGAAAAAATAATAATAAAGATCGATGCCTGCGACAACCCAAATAATGTGCATTGCGACTGCATTTTATTTGAGATTTTTGACGTTAATTTATTTATGAAAGCACAGAAACAATATTATGACAACATGTTGGTCGTCAACATGATCCATAAATAATTGTGCAAACAAGTGTCTGTTTGAAAATTGTGTTTACTTAAAAATTATCATTGTCCATATCTGATATCGATTTCAATACACCTCGTCGAAACATGTCGACCCTGTACTTTATACCGGTTGGAATGAGCTCCTTGATAGCAAAGCACACCACAAGAGAAAGTATAGTAAAAACATTGTTTTTAGTCAACACTAGTTCAACGATGTTTTTGGAAAAAAGGCTCAAGGAAAAATATTCACGGAATACTCCACTGTTCGGGATTTCCGAACTACTAATAGTAATCATGTGTTGTGTTTGGTTCTCAAAGGCAATGCAAAAGCTATGTCTGTCATTAGTCCAAAATTAGGGTGACTTACATCATAAATAACAACACGAAAATTTGATACTCGGAGCTTCTCATTCCTTCGAAATAGTAGTATAAAAAGTTTTTATCTAAAATATGGGTAAAATAAATATAATCAAAGCCCGAAAAACAGTTTCTAACCATATCTATCAACTTACGTTATTCTGTTAAACGATACCCAATAATTACTGGAAAGGGCAGACATAAATTATAAGAGACTTAGTAGAGACATGATAGACAAGAAACGCCACAAGGGTGACCCGCAGGTGCGCGCCTCTCCCGATAGGAAAGCCATCGGGCCCGTCAAAAACTTGTAAAATATCGCCCGCCGCCTTCGAAAAACTCCCGACCGACTTCACTCACAAACATATCTACAAGATTTATTCGCGCTTCCACAATGGGCTACGTTTTAATTCTTTTCATGCGTCCTGATTTATGCCGCGACAGATGCGCTGTTTTGCATTCGAGAGCGAGATTACGCGCCCCGCGCCCGCGCCGCGCCCCCCGCCGCCGACGTCACGTGTGACGATTGCTTCTTTAAGACTCCGCGCACGGCTTTTTACGAGATGACAATTCGTCTAGCCGACCTCGGCGGAAGACATTTGGAACAATGTTCACATTTTAGAACGTTAATGGCAACATGCTGAAAATGACAACATTGAATGCGAATGTTTAATTTTAATTCCGAAATAACATTCGATAACGTTCATACGTATTTATGCCTTACATGTTGTGAAAAGATACATGTTAATAGGTACATTTTCATAATGTCAGCGGTCGAGAGTTGTCTTCGAACCGGAAAGCGCCGAGTTCGAATCCTAACCCGGAGCGAAATGACCGATGCGTTTCTAAGCTATGTCAAATTAAACCAGTTGTCGTGTGCTTCGGAGAAACCATTAATCCGTCGGCCCTCGAAATTGTCACTGCGCCAGTGACGTCGGCCGTCGGCACCTGCTGACCGATGGGCTAGCGTGGATCCAGGTTCGAGCCACTCGATACTGCATAAAAATTTTATGGGAGGATACGCCCCAGTCAAGACTTTAAAAAACCTAGCTCAACATTGCCTTTCCTAAAGCAATTACAACCACGAAAAGTCATAGTTTTTTAATAAAAACGTTATGAAACTATAAAAATGTTCTTCGTTTACTTTATTTTTTCTATATTTTTGTATATGGCTAAAATGAATTTTATTTCGCAATTTTTAATTTTAATAAGATGATATATTTGTTAAATGAACTCTATGCTATAAAACTGTAACTCTATGTAAAAAATTATATAAACCCAAAATATATCTAAAGTTCTTATATTAAGGACCGTTTCCACAATCTAATTTCAACGCACACTTAACAAAAAAAAAGCACTTTTAAAATTATTTTTTAATTTTAAAAGTAACATGTGAAAATTACTTTTCCTTTTAATCAATTTAAAAGGTTTCAAAAGAGGCTTTAAATGTCTATAATAAACTTGAGTTACGCAAAAGCATCAGCAGTGATTTTGAGGTAATTAAATTTTACGATTTAATATGAGCACATGTAATATATTCGTATAAATCAAAAGCAGTTGGACGAACTTTTTACGTCAGTCCAAGCGCGCGTGTCGAAAACCCATAAAATCAATATTTACACAAACGCCGCTAAAAGAATAAATCAAACGTCAACACAGCGGACCGGGACAATGGGATTGTCACAAAAGCAATAGTATTTCGCGAAGTTTCATCGAGCAATACAAGGAATTCTCTAAGTATTAGCATAAGTATTGCACAAGCGAGGTTTTTGCGAAACAAAGGCCCTCCCCGGAGCCCGGGCGGCCGGCGGCCGCGGCGCTCTATGGCCCGTCCGGATATCTGCTTCGGCGCACTGGTGAAACGGCGGAGCTAAGATGATGTTCGAAAAATTTGCCACATAATCTGGCGAATACCAAAATATGAAAAAAATATAGAAGACTATTTTCGACAATAGGTTTTCGGTTCTTTTTTCTAGGTTATCGATATCGGCCGAAAGCGAAAATTCATAATAATATGCAGAGAGACACTCCATTTAAATACATAATTTTGGGAACAAAATAGCCTTTAATAAACATAGAAAAAGAGGGCAATATAAATACAGAACTAATGACAAAATTAAAATAAAAGAGAGATTACCATAAAAAGAGATAACATTCAAATTGGTTATGCCGTTCTTGTGACGACTGACCCATCACCGACACGAAGTTGCACCGGCGCTGGGTACAAAATGGACCATGAACCATTTAACGCAATGGGTCCGGCAGCGAAACGTTACATTTGTAAAATGACGGTGGTCACCAAAGTAAGAGCACTTAGGAATTTATTTTTTTTAAGTAATATTTTATTAAAAACTATGAATATTCATACAAAACGCAATATTTCAAATAAATTTGGCACGTGGATTATGATCTTATTGTACATGGTAAACCGATTTATAGGTAAGTAGCTGGATTGCAAAAACTTTATTGTCAAAAGGTTACAGAAGTATCTAATCTTTTTAACCATGCTATTTTCGGGTAGAACTTCTTGAGAGTTACCCACGTGAACCCAATACAAAATGCAGATCATTTTTTTCTAATTTTAAGTACAACTTTTTCATTTTCAATGAAAATGCTAAAATTATACAAATCATTAAATAATCGGTTTTTAGTGATATCTAAGACGTCTCGATATTTTACATCAGCCACAGAATGGTCACTAAACACAGTCCAGAAGAAAGTCCAGAATACTCTCACATGCCAAAGCTTTAAAATTGGACTTGTAGTTTATACAAAGTTTAAATGCGACGTTGAAGTACCATAGACGTGAAATTCAATAGTTTGCTTGTATGGAAATATCTGCCACCGTTAAAACCTTGTTTTATTCTAAACCCTGAAAAGTTCCACAAACAGCAAGTGAGAATGATTAAAAATAATTAATTATTCTTGTAACAAAGAGACATGTCTTTCACAAAGTACAAATTGATAAATACAAGTGCTTTTGTAACACCTATAATTTGTCACAATCACATGATACAATAAATAATGTCGTTATGACTGAAACTATTAAATAATTGTTTGCAAACAAAATGACGCCAAACAATCAAAATGTAAAATAGTACTCACTAACTTTAATTCATTTTTTTTGTTTTTATTATTTCATTTTATTTAAAACTACCTTTATTTGTACATAATTCAAAAACTTAAATATGCATGAAATGCACGCTTACACTTTTATGATTTTCAAAATGATCACAATTGTAAAACTTACTTTTGTGTCTAATAGAATTGAATTTGTCACTGCTGAATATAACAGACGGTTTAGACTTATAAATAAGACACCTGCTAGTTTTATGTATTCTTCGCCTTTGATTAATATAATAGACGTTTAGTTTACGACATTCATATTGTAATTTTATGTAAATAATACAAATCTTACGAGTTATTGGAAGTTTATTTGTCAATACTATCATCAATATTTATGAAAAATATCGAACGAAGTTATAGGAATCCGAAGTAAATTTTATTTTTAAAACAAAAAATAAATTGCCTAGTCATTAAATAAAACTAGCAATATTCAATCGAACTTTTGATAATAAGATAATTACAACAAAACCAACTCCATTTTTGGCGCAAAAAGCAATAGATCCATACAACTAAAGTCTAAGGAACAACAATTTTCTTAAAATAAGTAGATTATAAAGATACAATGTCTAGATATGCAAAGGAAGTCCACACAATGAGATTTCAGCGTTTGTTATATTTATGCAGATGTCGATTTTCTCAATATTACCTTCAATATAGTATTAATTTGGCCAAAGCCATTTCCGGTGAAAGAAATATAGTTTTTAGATTAATGTTATAAATATAATACATAGAAATGAAACCAATAGAAAAAGAAGTCATACGGCAAAGACATTACTTTAAAAATTACATAAATGCTGTTTTTTAAGGTGAAGCAGCTTTAACTTTTGACGGTCGTTTTTTAATAAGACACGTTCAAAATGAACTAGAAACTGATGAGCAATGATTCAGTATACACAACCGTTAATAGTAATGTACTTAGTATAACTATCTGAAATTATGCACTATCAGCTAAAAAATTATAATTCTATCACTGTTAGTGTTGTCACGCAGCCATATAATTTCTATAAAATGTAGAAAACTAAAAAATATTGTGACAAAGTAACTGGACCTCCTGGTGCAGTCAATAGACTTCCGTCGGGTATCAGAACGTGTTATAGTTTCCGCACCGTGCTGGCTCAGTGCGTGTCGGTGGGAGTTTTCGGCCCACTGTCCACGGGGCCGTCGCGTCGCTGCGTAGACGCGTACTCGTCAGACGGAGCCGCAGCGCTACGCTCGCGTCGCTGCTTAGTTCTGTATGTGAGCAGCGAGCTAACATACAATGACGTATACGCATCTACGCAGCGACACATCCATGAACAATAGGCCTTTTACGTGAAATAACCTGGTAAACCTTTTCAGAGATGCCGACCGACATGCCTGAATATACAAAAGAATTATTTTTATAGGTTCTGCAGTGCCATATGCAGCACGCTACGCTACCCTTATCCGAACTACTTTGGACGAATTGTATATGTAGGTGTATATAGAACGAACGAGTTCTTGAATGCTTACTCGATACCTATTATTGACGTGGATACGTCTATGTTGTCGATTTTAATAGGGGTCATTTCGTTGAAAGGGGCTTTATGCATTAACGTCATCTGTTGGAACGTAAGAGAACGAAGTCGGACATAAATGAAGGAATTTACCGACTTCATTCAATTATGTACCAACAGATGACGTTGTTTAGTTCTATTTTTTATCTGACTAAGTTCGATATTGTATAACATATTTGTAGCCGCTATTTTCTCATCTTACACAAATTGTTTTGTAAATATTTGAATCACAATTACATAATTAATTTATTACTTCAAATATTACTAATTTATTACTTACTTCCACGTTCATGAACCTAATTTCTTGACATAGTGTAAGCTTTCGATAGCGAAACAAAAAGAGAAACATTATTATTTCGTATTTAGTTAAAACATTATTGCTTGCGTTGTACGATTTATTAAGTTACAAGTTCAGGCCTTTTGTTCCTACACCAGAGAATCAATTAAAATTTAAGCATTCTTGAGCATTTACAATCGCTATTTTCAATGAAAATCAACTCGCTGAGTACAGACACGAACGTCACGTTCAATCAACAAAATGATTCGTTAATTGTGGATACGTACAACGATTGTGTTTCTTGCAAACGTTTGGTGTACTTTATATTTCCGCAAATGGTCTGAGCGGTGGTAGTTTAGTAGTTAAGAGCGTCGGCTTTGGATGAGATAGTACCAAGTTCGACCCTGATCACAGTCGTAATCATGACCACTGTCGTAACACTGACCACGGACTATAAATGCCAACTTATTTCTTTTCACAACATTAACCTGCGCTTAATGAACTTAGTTTGAAACACCAAATCGCATTGTTCTTCCAATCGCCCAAATATCCTTTTACACATAGAACGTATATGTATCTCCGAAGTAAAAAAACGTTAATTATATTACTTCAGCTTTCTGACCGCGACTTTGCCTGCAAGGCCATGGATCGCTTTATCTTGACTAATTTAGCTGTTAATCCCAATCCCGTTCCTGCTTGCGTGTCTGTCCCGGCACTGCCCCTGATTGTGAGCCATGACACATTCTCGATTCTAATCCAGATAGCACATTTGATTTCCAACACAATGCCATTTTTGAGTTCGGTATCGGCCCCGGTTTCGTTTTTCGATCTCGAACCCCCTCGTACCGCTTTAAATTACGATACAGTTATCGGTCACATTTCCGATTTACGCGAAACCGGGGAAAATACTCGTATCCAAATAACATATAGGTTATATCACTCGGAGATAGTATACGTTTCTATGAGTGAAAGATTTTTTAATATCGATTCAATAGTACAAAATCACAAATATTCGGATAAAGTCGGAGGCAAATGCTAATGGGTATAATAAAAACACCCGCGTATGCAACGTTGTGTCTGAATTTCAAATCAATCGACCCACTACTTTTCGAATTTAAAAGCGCAACATAAAAACACAGTAATTCGTACAATTTGTATGTATGTATATGTTTTAAACAAAAAAAGCGCCTTTTAATAAAATCAATATTGTTTGCTTTCTACATTTCTGCTTTATTCTTACACCGCCAATGTAAAGAAAATTATTACTATAAACCTTTTAAAAGAATCCGTATACAATAAAAAAAATAAGCATTCATTATTTACATACTATACAAAGTAACAATGAGTTCACATTTGAAAGCATTTACAAGCCGTTTTTCCGCGGGCGCACCTGTCCG
Source organism: Eumeta japonica (assembly GCA_005406025.1). Taxonomy (NCBI): domain Eukaryota; kingdom Metazoa; phylum Arthropoda; class Insecta; order Lepidoptera; family Psychidae; genus Eumeta; species Eumeta japonica. Next base: position 111,816 of record BGZK01001112.1, on the reverse strand, counting down.
CGAGCAATGGACACGTCCTCGTGAAATCATCGATACCAGTTTATATGTCCTGGCCGCCATCGTGATCGCCTTTGGCAAACAGAAACCCGGAGTGCCGTAAGTGCACTAAAATAACCAGTAAACTGACTGACATATATCAAAGCACAGCCCAAACTAGTGGGTGTAGAAACTTAAAATTTTGTAGAGATATTCCTGTTATAATCTAGACGAGTACTAAGAGAGGATTTTTACAAATTCAACCCCTAAGGGGATCAAAAGAGGGAAATACCGAGTAAGCTACTTGAGGAAAACTTTATATTTTAACTAATCATTATTAGTGAAAAGTAATGGCATGGATCGTTCTTAAAAGTAACCCTAAAAGGGTTGAAATTTTATGTTTAAAAAAAATTAAACCGCTGAAGCTATTGGTAAAAAACTTTAGTAGCTTATTACAAATAAAAATTAACGATATGTATAATTTTTGTTAACTAGCTCTAGGACGATGAAATAAGAAACGAAATATTTTATGGGACATTGAAACGGCTATATGCATTTTATGTTTTTCTTAACGTACTTAAGCCTTTTGTTCGGTTACTACGAATCTAGTTATATGTTGTATGCGCGAAGGAGAAGCTTTAAAAAAAACTTAGCTTCATTCTCATTCTGAATGATTTTCCGTCATTCGTATTTCGTATAAAGTAAACAATATTTTTTTTATGTAAGACGTTAGATTAAATTAAAAAGTTTGCAAACTTATCGAGGACCGATGACTGTACAGTGATACGGTATAATTGAACTGATCTGATCATAGAGCCACAAGGTAAGCACAGGAACTCTGTAACGGAATAACATATCTTAGTCGTGTTTGATCTTGTTAGAGTTGTCTTGAGATGTACTCTCACCATGAGTGATTTTTCAGAGTTTGATGATGGAGCCGGATTACCTTCCGGCTCCGTTGTTCTATTATGGAGTGCTAGTGCTTACCAACCGGCTCCATCAACAGACCCTGGAAACCGATCACGGTTAAAGTGCATTCCAAGACAAGAAAAAGCTAATATTTCAGAAATTTTTAAAGAGACACTAATGAGCAGATTACAAAAAGGTCATATAATAAATATTACAGAACGGTTTATAATTTTGTCTAAGAAATTGGGTAATTAGAGAGGTTGATTTCTTACAAAAGATGGAGTTCCTTTGATGTTTATAAAAGTAGATGATTAATTTTATTAATAAGAACCCAGTTTCTTTTATTGAATTTATAAATATAAAAAATAATATGATATGAGTTTGGCAAATCCTTATCAATTTCGCAGCACTTATTCGTGTAATTTCTGCACTAAGCAAACGTCGTAACACGTCCACACGAGTGATCACTTTTATATTTGCATTCTCATTAATGGCAATTATATAAAGCGGCCGAATCAAAATGGAGTCACTTAATATTTTAGATGTCTCATGACGTGTATCTCGTTGTCCGGTACTTGATTTCAGTACTGTCAGGCAAAAAAAATTGTGTAAGCAACAGTATTGTAATACACACAGACAGGGGAGCTGGGCCACAAAAAATTTTTCAATCAACACGAGTCTCGACAATAAATTATATTTAGTGTCCATCACTATCGCCCATCCCACGAGTGCGGGATGAAGACTGGTCATCGATCAAATTAGCATCGACTAGTGTCCCTCATTACCTGCCAAGCGCAACGTTTTTAAACAGTGGCGGGGCATCATTAATTCGCCCGGCAGGCCGGCGCGGGCGGCGCGGGGGTAGGCAGTGCTCTCATCCGTCACTCGCCGCTCTCACAACTGTATATGTGATCTGACCTGGATCGGTAATTAACTTGTCATACGTAATACTGGCATTATATGATATAATATCAGTGTTACGTATGGCACGAAAAGTTGAAATGACTACGTGCGTTAACATCATTACATGTGGGTCACTGGCAAAATGGACAATACGTTTGAACGAAGCAGCAAAATGTATATAAGCATGAAGTAGACAAACCTTGTTTAAGAACATAACTTTTTTAGTAATTAAATAGGTATTTTGGTAAGGTATTACTTCTTTTTATCCTTTATGCGTTTAAATAACAACTAGTAGATTGATTATTATATTAAACACAAGTAGAAATTAATGTACTTTCCTGTTGATGTATACTTCTATCTCGCTGAGCTAACGTAATGTAGTCCTCGTTATATGTTATTAAAAGAAAGAGGCACGTACCTATTGTTTGATCTAAACCTGAGTAGATAGATTATGATTTCTTTAAAATGAAATAAAACAACCATAAAAAATATTATAGCACTTCATGTGGCAGCGTCTAAAGGAGCATCTTGGTTCCGTCCACCCATGATTCGGCCACTGCCCTGTGGCACCTACGGCACAGTTAGGGCCGCGGACCGCTGCACCGGCGCGGGCGACTTACACGGCACTCGCCTTATAAAATGAGGCGAAATTATGATGGATGCTGATGCCTCGTTTCGCGCTCAACAAGACAAGAATCTGCATAGTGCCCTTGCTATACAAATGTACACTCTGGACGGTCAGGGCAAGGCGCGTTTTGCATAAACGCGGCCGGAGTTATAAATACGAATCAGCGGAGAAGACGCGGCTGTCAGTGCGCGTCGGCCCTCGCGCGGGACGGCTCACAAGTGATCGAGCACTTTGATCAATTGTCACAATAGGTAATAAAATTAAAGACGTTTTTGCTACGTTCGAATATGATACTCGGCCTGTTTGTTTACGTATCGGTATGTGTACGCATAACACGAAAGTAATTAAAGGTTAATAGGTATTTTAACTCACTGCTTAGATTCAATTAAATCACAACTCGGGCATTTCGACACCTAGCTCTGTACTCGACCGTATAGAGAGCATCTCCAAAGGTTATTAATCCAGTGACCTCCGATCGGTACTCGAACCTTTACCATACCAGAACATTTATCGTAACACTTCATCACCCCTGTTATACGGCTAACACAATACATTTTACGCACAATTTTCTGTCGCACACACCGAAACTATGGCTCTAACTTCTGTCGCTGTCTCCGAACGAATTCCACATTGGCATTTTTAAGAAAACTGCAATGCGCCGTCTACTCCTGTAGATGTTCATGGGCGGCGATGATCACTTTTGTACAGTGAGATATTTTAGTTTGCTCCTCTACTTTTGACGTGACAACGTCTTAAATTAGGTTGCGGCTGGGAGTCACTTTGAAAAGTGTAACGCTCGGTAACGTAACGATGAGTCACCGAACGAGAGAGGCCCGCCGAATGCCTTGCGTCTCTCCCACTCAACTATGATCGGTCTGCGCGCGCAGCACTAGAGAATTAGTGCATAGCTTGCAAATGTATTGCAAGTTATTGTATGTATATTTGTATATAAATACGTATGTATGTGTAAAGGTAAAAATAAAATTTTGTTAATATGAAATTCAGTGCGAGATTCTTTGTATAAATTAATGTTTTAAATATAATTCTTTGTATAAATAAATGTTTTAAATTGTTACTATTATTTCATCCTTCTTCCTACTATACGAATGAATATTCACATTAAAATGATTTTACCATTCAAAGTCGTTGTCACGTAAAACTTTCGCCCGTATACCGACTTTACAGGCAACCAAATTTTTTTTTTTAAAATAATAATGGATGTGCGGGCCAGCGGGCCTAGCATGACGAGCATAGATGAGAGTATCTCTACAGGACCTATCCCTTTAATTCATTGCGATTGCTCGAAAGAGTTAGAATCTCTTCTCTCGAGCATGGTACTAAGCTCGTTGCCTAAAACAGTAATTCTTACACATTACTGATCTCAAAAATGTTAATATTTAGGATAATACAAATGAATTAAAATATATATGACTGAAACTGCAACCATAAACCTAAATAAAATATGTATTCAATGTAAAAATGAAGATTTAATTCGACAAAAGAAGAAAAAGTACGTTTTCAATGCTTAATTATTATTTTTTTATTAATATAGAACTATTTTGTCATATTTTATTAGTTTCTATTAAATTTTTGAAAATGTCAAACTATTACCTTAGAAAACTGATTTTACAATACCAAGTCTGTACTTATTGTAATTACCGGGCGCACTATAAGTTTCTGAAACTGGCCACTTACATAAACGATATTCAAAAAGTAATTACTACATTTGAAAATAGAACTCTTTGGCTATAAAATACAGTTTGTTTCATCTAACTGTCAATTGTTTTTATTTACATTGTGGCGTCATTTTAAAAATTGTGGGTTTTATCACTATGGAAAATTTACGTAGTATGATTTTCTAAGATTATAAGTGTTTTTTGACCGCTCAACAGAGGCTCGCTCGGCTTCGAACTGATTTTGGCGATGAAGCACCATGTAAGACGATTATTTATAACTGGTTTGCAGAATTCAAGTGCGGCCGTGTCAATCTCAGTGACGAATTTCGTGATGGTCCACCGCTGTGAACAACAAAAACATCGATGGTGTGGGCTGTATGATCGAAACCATGAGATTCAGGCATTCTTAGGCATAGACATGCTTCAAATACAATCAATCCTATAAAATATTTGGGTATAAAAAAAACTGTGCTCGTGGCGGATTCCACACAATTGGAATGAGGCTCAAAAAACGGACCGCGTCACTTGGTGTAATGCCATGCTTTACCAGATTCAAGGGAAGGGCGTAAAATTTAGTGTTGGACACAGTAACAGGTGACGATAAAAGGATTTATTGCTACGACGCCAAAACAAAGCAGCAATCGACCGTATCTATCGAGATGAGCCGAAACCAACCAAAGTGGCGTGCGCGCGAAGTGCCTCTAAGCGGATGATTACTGTTTTTTTAGTAAAACTGGACACGACCATTTGTTTGCTGGAAATTATTGACGAATTCCGTAAAAATAACTGTAAACGTCGTATCATCTTGCAGCACGGTAATGCCAATTCTCGCACGGCCAAACACAAATAATTTTTTGAGGAAAAAAAAACGTAGAAGTGAAAAGCAATTTTGCATACCTGGCACCTTGAGACTTTTTTGTTTATAAAAATTAAAAACCAATTACACGGTGACCTATTTTCATGACAAGAAGAAGCTGTCGAAGAGTATGAAAAACATGTTTCCTAAGTCACCAGGGAGGAGTGTAAATGTTTTCAAAATTGGTTTATTCGTATGAAAAAGTGCATTTGTAGTATATGCTAATCGAGAATATTTTGAAATCCAATAAATTCATCTTTGACCATTCATAGTAATTTTTTCTCATTCATTCCAGTTATTTTCAGTTCGCCGTACGTATTATTAGCGTAAGAAGTGACCTTGAGGCATTGAACTAGATCGCTTAAGCAATCGTGTCAAAACTACAAATTAGCACACAGAGATTGACAAACTAAAATGTCGTTTTGGATTACAAAAAAGTGTATGAATTGTATATAAATGTGGTACAAAAAAGGAGCGAGCTTCTCACCATCGGTTAGTTATGATATTAAATTTATATTCAACTCGAATAAAATGAAAATTTCCGCACGGCCATGAAATACAATAAATAACGACATAACTTTGTATCCGTCAGTCTCATTTTTTTTTTTAATTTTAAGTAATTGTATTTGATTTTTGTCTTATAGACTTATATATAAGTAACAAAGATTTATACAATATAAATGTCCGTATAATATAGAATAATAATATTAAGGGTGTCTTATGAGTAGCGTCGGTTTTCATAAGTGAAATTCAAGCGCTTCTTTTTATAAGTGTCATAATTTGTTAAGCCTCTAGTTCTATAAAGAATACAACTGTCTTACTCTATTTCAATTATACTGTCTGTGTTAATTGATTGGGCAAAACCTTTTGATAACAAAACGTATGAAGTGTATATATATGACAATATGAAATTCATGCATTTTTAAGATATTTTAAAATCAAACGTTGTAAAGAAGGCGCAGCAACAAGGAAAATATATGAAATTGAAAGAGACCATATAGTCAATGAGCTAACAGCACAGCGTTGGTTCAATAGCTTTAATAACAGACATTTGACGCTGGTATAGATCATTCGCCTTCTAGTCGTCCACCTGTAGGGTATATTAAGGTTAATGAAAATAGTAGAAACCCAACTTAGTACCAGCGCTCGCCGATTGTCGGACTTCCTTAGACCTTCTGAAGACACCACACATCGCCACTTGAAACCAAAAGGTAAGACTTATAAAAGTTGTCGAATAGTAATTCACGAATTAAACTAGATTCAGGCGAAACGTCGAGCAAAAGTGTGCATATAGATTCTTGTCCTGTGGAAAGGTGTTTATTTATTAAACTTATTGTTAATTGCGATGAAAAGTGAAATTATTTAAACAATCCATACATGGAGAATCAGTGATTAAACACAGGACAATAACATGAATCCAGCATGAAAAGAGGTCGATTCGAACCGAAAGTCTTGTTATTTGTCTGGTGGAATTATGAACCATAATTTAGTAGACTTTGAAATAATTCCAGATGGTCAAACTATCACTGCTAATATATAATGGACAACTGACACAAGTTTATGAGGTTTTGTCGCATAAATATCCAGCTTTAATAAACCGAAAACGGGTGCTCTTACAACATGAAATGTAGAGCATTGTCATATTGTAAAAACACCCGTTTTCGGTGGTGTGCATGCACATATCACAGTAGGTATGTGATCTACCACATACTGCGAAAGTTACGCGGGATAAGATTAAAACATTTGGTGGTATTAAATTTCTACCAAATCCAGCGTTTAGTCCGGACTTTGCACCGTCAGTATACTATTTATTCAGATCCATGACGAGATTTTTTCGTGGAAAACAATTTAAGTCCAAAGGAGATATTAAAAATGCATTAAGTCCAAGGAATAGTTTTACCAAGTTCTCAGAGAGTTGTTGAGGTTAAAACCACAGAATACGCTGCGCTGTACTTTAAATATTAAGGTTTTCTTTTTGTATGAACAATTTAATAAACAAAATTAAAAACCGACATCATTTATGACACACTTATATCTGTATTTTATTTAAATTCTTTACTGCAACTGAGACACTAGTAGGAGAAAATTCATGCACAATTCAATTTTAGAACGGTAAAACGAATTAATAACGAATTAATAGGTAAAGTTGACATAAGTGATCTTCAATTAGACACACAAGTAGCATTTCATTTCAGAAACAAAATGCGAGACTCTAAAAAAGACAAATCTTTTAGAAATCAGAATTACCTATTTTTCATAAATTACAGTTATGGTAGAAAAAACTAATTATTATTTACAAAAAAAGATTATTTAAAATACAAATCGTAAACAATCAATTAATTCTAGGTAATTTTTGTTTAAGTAGAAAGATTAATTGCTTAAATTAAATCGTGAGAACCGTCATTACAAAGTAAACAATTTACTAAGACCTGCCTGATTTACTTTATTACAAACCATGATTTGTAGCTAGCACTCAATAACTTTTATTTTAATTAAAAAAATCATAGGTGACGTTTAAGTTTTTCCTCGTTCGATTTTACAATTCAGAATTTTCCCATAAGTACGTTTCTATTTTCTATATCAACGGTATTACTTGATATTATTTATTTTGAGGCAAAAGTTTTCAAGTAAACGTCCATACGTATTGTGCAATTTTCAGTCTGTTTCAGAGAGAACTAAAGAACTATTTTTTCATAAATTAAAACGCATTAGATCGTAAAAACAAACAGACACCAGAGAAAATTATTTTTTAATATTTAATTTAATTTACACTAAGGAAAAAAAATATTATAAATGGCAGATAACAGACAATCGGAAGGAAGTGTTATACAGATTAAAGGGACGATAATGGCGTATAGATTATGGATAGACATACATCGATACCGATTTACATAGTATCGTATCTTTATCGATGCCGACAGTAAATGATTTAACATCGTTCCTATATCAAATTGCATTGCGTTAATAATTAAAACTGAGAAAGAAATTACAAAGTACCAAACGGATTAGATTTTCTCTACTGAGTGTTCAAAGACTAATTTAACGATATCGAAATTATTAATTCCTACATAAATATTATTTTAAAAAGATTTTTTTTAAACATATAAGGAAAACTATTGTTGAATAAATCTTAATTTTAACATTGTTCGTTAAAGAATCTTGGAAATGGAAATGTATGATACATTTGCAATTGAAATAAATCGAAAATATTTGATTATATTCCTAAACATAAAGGTGTCAAAGACCCTGTTCAGTTAATCCACCCACTGATTTTACCACCTGATTCAGACTTCAGGCAAAAAGGATTGCAAAATGATATAGCAATTTCAACAAGAGTTCAATTTGCACTAGTTAATAAAAAGTCGATAAGCCTTGTTTAATTTTGTGTCAGCCCTAACTCTGGGACACGTCGTCATGTTAATAATTATTAATACCTATGGCGCGGCGTCGCAGCGGCATGCGTGCGAGTTCAAAGGCCTCGGTACACTGCGATTTCTTAAATTCGAGGTTACTTGGAAATTTTATTTCGGGATTGATCGAGGTGATCTGATGATGGCTATACAAGGAATGGACGTTAGATGTTCGAAATATTAAACGCCCAATCAAATAAATACAAAATTAAATTATTAAATAAGAATATGTATCAATAAAAAAATGGCGAAAATGGCTTCAATATTTGATGTTCGGTGTCAATCCTAAATACTCAGTCGTATCGTTTGAGTGTCTATAACAATTTCGATTTTCCCCAACCATTATCTGGATGTCTATCTTCACATCACACCTCGATCAATCCCGAGCGGAAAAGCACAACTCCAAAGTAAAGTTGAATGTATGAAAGTACAAAAAAAAACTTAAAGTGTTTCTCTGATTTCGTCCTTGAGTGTAATTGAAAACTGGACATGCTTTAGAAGTAAGATATTAGCACGGACAACATCGCAGAGCCGATAACTGTCCTATGTCACAGCGAATCCGTGATATTTAGTAGGCACTAGTGTTATTGCAAACGAGTACGACACCGGTCGCACCCAATTATACACTGGAGCGTTAACGCGCATAAATCGGATAGACGGACGGACAAATCGTCGCGCGAGTGTCGACTCGGCATCGCGGTAGGCACGCAACACATGCCACGACGTACGCCGCCGGTGCACACGGCGGCTGCGCCGGGAGCAGAATTAGACCACTGCAATATATACCGGCACGCCCGACGGATCGTTGTGACCGGCGACAATAGACGACTTGATATAGTGTGCATATGATATGAGTGTAACAGAACAAATGATTCTGCCAACTGTATCTTCGCCGAATTGCTTAGTTATTTATGCGGATGTTGAATAATTTATAAGAACGTAGAGAGAGGTCAGGGTTCTCTGGAGGCATGTCGAGTAATACACATTAGGGTACATACTTATGAAAAAATCTACACCATGTGGCACGAAATTACATTATTATATATTTCACAATCTGATCTTAAAAGTTTCCGCAGGTCTATGATTTTCAGTAGATCTACTAAATCTTTGAGTACAACGTAAATACTTAACTGTGAGAAAATAAAACTTAAAGTCTTTGTCGGCCAGTTGGGATTAAGTAGCCGATTAAAAATCACAGGTTTGCTTTCTGATATCAGACTACCGCAAAAAAATAAAATTCTTTCATTACATATTATTATTAGCTTGGTGATATAGCTTTGCTGGTTGTCTTTTGAGGTTACTATGAGAATGTGATAACTTTCTGCGGGAAACGTTGCTTTTGCTCCTTACTAATAATAAGATAGTTACATACCTAGATAAATAATAAATAAACTTAGAAAATAAAATATTAACCAAATATAAAATTTCACTCAAATAATTAAGGCTACTTCCGAAAAATCGACACCATATAAACGAGAATTAGAATAAGCAAATAACTACAGATATTCCCCACTACATGGGTTATTTTGTAAAGAATATGTAATTATACTAAAATAATTTCAAAGGTTACTTATTGAATATGGAAATGCGGTCGGTTGCTCTAGTCTAATTTACAATCAAATAATGCATATATTATTTTGTATTTTAATGAGTAGAATGAATAAAATAAATCAATTCCATTACATCATCTCTATGCATTTGTAATATAAGGTAATTAATTAAAGAAAAAATATCAAATTTTATGAGATAAATTTCACGTAGATATACGATTGATTCAAGTAATTTACGTACGATAGCCTTCTATTTCTTAATTACGTCTATTTCTTTTTGGGAGAAAGTAGTTCGTCGGACTGTCTTTTTGGATGTTTCGCGATTCATTTTCTCAACCAGCCTTAGTCAACAGTGAGGGTTAAGGATTCATTGGTCACAAGGAATAATAAACAACAGTTAGTGGGTACAAACGAGAACATATCGCCCGGCGGAGCGGCCGCGGCCACGTGACGACACGACAACGAGACAGACGTAACTTTTAATTTAGTGTGATGTGCGCCGTGACACCGCGCATGAATCTCAATCGAACGACGTGCCGGCCGCCTAAGGGCGTGCGCCGTTGCGCCGATTTTATAAACCTTGTTATAGTTTTAGTGCGTAAGGTTTAAATTTTCAGAAACTTAGAACTCGTAGTTTAATCACCTTGATTATAAATACGCACATATGTTCGCAAGATTCGAAACAAATCTAAGAAGTAAATTTTGGTCCGCTTCTAGTTATAAAATCTTCTTCAAAATTTTTAGACAATATTTGCAATTCTAATATATGCACTTACAGCACTGAGTTAATTTAATATTGGATATATAAATTAAATATTGCACTTTCTTAACAGGTATTTATAAACATATAAAATATTTATACTCATTTGAATTGTTTTGAATTAGTTTTTGGGGTATTAGTAGAATTTATTGAGATGGTGAGGGCTTTACAGATGACAAAGGTTTTTAGCTTCAATATCGTTGAGTGATGGAACGCTTCACATTTACCAGTGAACTCGCCAATTTGAACATATTTCTCTTGGTTCGACTACTCCTAATCACTTTCAAATCACGGTGACCAGCGTTTAATAGTAAAACTGGAACATATCTTGTATATATTATGTATACTTAATGTACTCCTCGCTGTATTATATATTTGTTATATTTTTTTCTAAATAGTATCCACTTCTCACCAATGTCCCATATCTTCATACCAAGCCTTTTTTTTATGACAGAATTAAAATTTTTGATAAGCATGTGAGGGTTTCTTTTTTATATTTTCTTACGCCCGTCGAATTTGAAAAAACAATAATGACACATAACGACAAGAAAAAGAAAAACGTATAAAGCGAAAAAATAAAATGACAACGCAGGATTAAGTTGAAAATTTTGGAGGTTTTTAAGTAAAGTGAATAAGTGTCCTGCAAAGTTTAACTTCTCGGTGTACGTTCTTTCATTCACGAATATTCACGAATAGCTATGGATATACACCTTACAAGTAATATAAAGTCAATGAGTTGTCAAAATAAAGTCAGGGTGTTCAATTTTCTACTAATTGTAGGAACTGGACAATATTGGAAGAAGGAACCCACTTATCTTATTGATCTTATCTTAAGTTATTAAACCCAGTCGATTCTAGAGATTCTACGTACCAGAAATAGACAACTATAGCTCCTACATGGTAATTGAACAGCCTTGTCTACACTAAGTTCTATATTGCTACACAAATTCTGTAGATAAATGTAAAACTTTAACAGCTTTATTTTCAATTATTATGATTCATTTGTTGTATCATCTATCACCGTCATCCATTCCATATTATTATTTAATAAGTTAGTTACATTTAAACTCACAACCCTAAAGATTTTCTCATTATGATAAATTTTACACTACATTGAATATAATTAATTTTACTTCCTCTATTTTCTTTTCTTTATTGGCAGGCATTTGAGAATTCGCTACGCAGGTCCTATAGCTCCGTGGTGCCGTGTCAATCGTGATGCTGTGATGGCTTCTTTGAGAAGTAAATTAATAATTTAGTTTGAACATATTTCGCGCCACGCTTAAGCTATTACATTATGAATCGGATATTAATACACTCATCCATAGCACGTGTCAAACAAAACAAATTGAACATTGATGTACAGAAAAGATATTTTTCCAGTTGTAAAACTTAAAGTTATTAAAAGTAAAATTTCGAATTGAATATACCTGGTTTAATTCTCTTTGAATTGTAGTGGGTTACAAGAAAAAAACAAATCTATGACATGCTTCAAAGCTATCGCAAAATAAAAAAAAAAGCAAGAGATACCTCATTTTACGTCATTATTATCGTTCTTACATTGATCTTAAAAATATTAAAATTTATTCGTTTAAATACAAGCAGGACGTGTAGACTGAAGACTTCACTGGTTTTTAAATTTGTCAGTCGATCACTCCAATTAATTTGGTAAACTTTTCGAATTGCCATCTAGGGTAAAATTAAAAAAAAAACATTTTAACGAAGTAAAAAACGAGATTATTTCGGTAAGGATCTTCTTGTACCTTTCTATGTCGTTTCTTTACTTTTGCCTCTAATAAAGTATAATCGTGCCGAAACTTTTCTATTATTTATTATGCGAGTAATTAGTTTAGAATAATTTCCCTGTTGTTGTGAATGGTTAGAACGCATTTATGCGTTACTAATGTAAGTCAATGGCGTTCCAGCGCTTAAATTTTTAGGAGTATTTAAGCACTAACCCATGCCACTTCTTATGGTTACTCAACTTTACATCGGTTAGTCACTCGCTTTCTTACCTTTTTCTAAATAAAGGTCCATACAATATTGACACTACCTTCAATAAACGTGTTTGCTGCGGTACTTTCTTCACGGGGGTCACCATTAAGATTGGTATGACAACGAACTCGTTAATCCAGTTATAAATACTGGCACAGGATAGAACTCCATCCGGCAAAGGCGATTAAAATCTATTGTGACTTTGTTGCAGACTATGACTGAGATCATCGACACTAGACTTTCTCGCCTTATACTCACAATGGCAGCAATTTGAGGCAATCATCAAATTGCTGCCATTTACGCGAGAAAAAAAATTGTAAATATGTACAGTACTAAAAAGTTAGACATATTCAAAACTTCCCGCTAGAGACTAAAGGAGTCTGGTGTTTATTGTCATCGAGATTAAGTTCTCGTTAATTACTTGTGCATCGGTCAAAAAATGTTTTACGTCATGTCCAAAAATTTCTGAAGAGTATGAAAAAATCGTATTATTAAATATATATATATATAAAGTTTTTATAATGTATGAAATAACATACATTAATATCAAAATTATATTTTTTCCAAATCGTTCAAAATGTGAACGTATAAGACGAAGAAGACAAAAAAATTCAATGTCATAAGTGAGATTCGTACGCAATGTTCAATATCGAAGCTGTAAAACAGTTTCCACGGCCGTTAAATTTTTGATGCGAACGTGGGTTGCTATTTGCAGTTTTTATAATCTTCCTACACTCGTTAGTATCCTTTTCGTCAGAACTTCGATACGGCCATCGGCAAGTGTTCCCGAGCTCGTGTCGCTAAATATCTCATGATTTTATCGCGTTTAAAATACAGTAATGGGGTAACGGTCCGCCGCGGCTCAATCACGAGTCGCGGGTGACGCCGCCCGCGCCGCCCGCGCCGCGCCGGCTAACTTATACGGCTGTAAAACTTTTATTGCAAAGTAGAAAAACAAGGCGCGCGCCGACGTCACTGTATATCCAGCTCTTTATAAGGCGACGTGCGAGGTGGGCCACTTACTTTTATTCCGTCATTTGCTTACATTATCATACTGTTTTTTATGGAATGTCTTTGAATTTTGTGAGCACCCTAAGGAATAAATATAGGCTTATCTGTAGCAGACGAATCAGACGTAAAGTCGCATAAAATATGCATAGGGTAAATTAGTCGCATGTCAAAATTCATAGGGCATATGGAAACCTGTGTTTTCCCCGAATACCTACACTCCGCTGACGGCGGACACGAACGCTCTACGGAGACGCCGGATATGAAGATACGCCGGGAAAAACAACGATTGCAGCCCGTCCCCGCTCGTTCGCTCCACGAGTTTGGAATTTTTTTTGCAACGCCTTTTGTGAGAGCCTCGCGCAAACTCTCGCGCTATTGATTCGGTGCTATCTAAGGTGGCATTGTCTGAATTACGTACGCGCACTGAGCCGGCGAGACGCCTTTATACTACGGCGATTGAGTTGAACGTATTTAAGTTGAATAACTTCATTAGCGCTTTGTATTTCTTTGTTTTTATGACTTCATTAAACAAATGGAATACGTGGAAGAACATTAATCCCATAAAAAAATCGGATAAGGCTGTGTCGGTCCACATGGCCGTTGATTTAACGCGAGACTTTTATGTCCGAGTCGCTCAAGCATCGTTCATCGAGCACGCTATGCCAGCATCGACACGCCACCTAAAACCACGGTCGGCCCTCAGTATCGGACTTTGGGGTATTTGTGCTTGGAGTAAGACCGCCTTACACATTTCTAACGATATGCTTAATTTGTATAACATTTTAAATTAGCACAGCAATCGCACATTGCCTTTTAAAGTCCACATAATTGTATTTTTATAGTTTTTTTTTTTTTATATACTAACTTTAATTTTTTTTACATATAAATATTGATCAAAATACAATCACTGATCATACGAAACACCGTGCTATCACGTTTAAATTATGATATCAACCGAATAAAAATAAATGAGAGCGTCTGGTTTAACCGTCTACCCAATGCTTGTTCGCCAAAATCCAAACTTATGATGGTGTCAGCGAGTCGACCATATCCTTATATATTACAAATTGAAGTCCACCGCGGCGTCCGTCTGCCTGTGAGGGCTATGACTGACGTTACTACGAGGGCTTCGATACTGTTCATATAAATAGTTAGACTAAATCACGAGGAAAGTTTGTGTATTATGATTTATAAGGGTTTTATGAAAATTTACGGAACTACGATGATGTTAAAATGCTGATGGTGATGATGAAAAAATACGCCTCTCTAAAGCTTACCTGCGCATACGTGGTCTACCTATGTGGAAGGGATGACGGAGAAAGTGTTCCTTATGAATAGGTTTACATAAAATTCCGCAACACTATCTGTCCAACTATTAAGATCAACGAGCAATAAGAAATTGCACAATCATGATAAAAACTACTATTTAAAAAAATATGAACCTTAACAAATAAATTATTATAAGCATTAATTTTTTTGCATTAAGTCAAAGCGAGACATTAACAGTACTTTAGTTTGAACCGATTCCGAAAAAAAAAAGAAATTAGATAGCAGAAGAAGTAGAAAGGTAAAATACAAGTAGACAGCATCTTCAGTAATGAAATGACATCATTGTAATAAAATTCTAAGATTACTTTTCTTGAATTTCTTCTATTTGTAAATTACAAAAGTGTAAGTGTAAGTATATTACTACCTGGCAAGTTACAAGGAAAATAGGGGCGCTGCCACTCAAGAATATGGGACCGTCCTCACCAGTTTTCACCTCCTCGAACTTGGGCTTCTGGTGGGCCTCAGGTTTCATTTTTGCAAGACAGCAACATAATTTTTAAATACATACAAAAATTAGGCGTATTAGACAGCAAGGCTTATTCGGCTTATAGGGCAGACCGTATGCAAATATTCTAAGTAGATATAGGGCATAATGGTTTTAAGTACTTATTATCTATATCAAAACCTAATCGAAAATCTTAATCTTGAAAATTCCATGGAGAATACAAAACAGTCATGGAGAGAAAATGTATACAAATTGTTATTTCACCGAGGACTGATGGCATAATTTATAGAGTTCAACCCTCTTGATGCGAATCTGACTCGCACTTGACCGGTTTTTCAAATGAATCATCAGTCAAGATGACTATTAAATTAACGTATACAACAAAATTATATCCGTGACATTCTTTATGACAGAGAAGTAGGCAATAGTCGGCTAACAGGTTCTTTTTGGAAACTGACTGTAATATATAAACAATAATTTCAGATTTACCAAAAAAAAAACAATAAAATCACGAAATTTAAAATAGATTGATCTATGTTCAATTTTTAGTTTGAATTGCAATTAATTAACGCTTATTAATTTTTTTGGTAAGCTGACAGCCAAGTCGTTTTAAAGTAAATGCCGTGAGCGTTATACCTCAGAATAAATGACCTGTGTACCTAAAGTATAGCACTGAGTAACTCCGTCTTGATGCTTAAATTTACATCATATATACGGCGATTAAAATGAATCCCTAGATTATGATGTAGCCAGCCATCAACCGTTGAGCTGGGCACGCTCGCTGCGTGGGCGCACCGTATTAGCATATAGCGCAACTTCATTAGCAACACACCTCACTGCACTGCGATGGTGCTTATAATCACATCATATCGTTTTCATGTTTTTTACATTATTATTAGATATAAAGAAAACATTCATTAAAAAGAACCTTTCTTGTTGGACTATAACGTCTCGTATGGAGAAAGTTGGAAATTTTTCCAAGTCAAATTGTTTTAAAGTATAAGTCTGACCTACAGGACGCCCTGGAGGTCTGAACTACATACATACATATATATCCTTTTTGTTCATATTTTGATAATACCAGGATTTTTACAAATCGCAATTTAGTCCATTATAACAATTCATTACGACTTTGAACAAAATTGGTTTATGCTTTAGGTATATTTATGTATGCTAAATTCCAATATTTGTGAAAATCAAAGAAATACTGAGTGTATATGTCGAAACTCGAGACATCCGAAAATTTCATGACTAAGCATGAATTTAGAAGTCGTATAACACATCTTGACAGAGGAGTATAGTTAGTGTTCAAAGCAGGTATTTTAGGTAACAAAAAAAAAACCATCCACAAGACTCGTATAAGGATCTTGTTAAAAAAATGAATCTAAGAAATAACATGAGTTTAAAATCCATTGTAATTTTCCAATTTTTATTATTTTCAATATATATATATATATATATATATATATATATATATATATAAAGAAATTAGATTTCTTTAAACTATTTGTTTGAAGATAAAACAGTTCAGGTTTACACTTAGTTATGAATAGATGGCGCCACTGCGTTACAACTGTCAGTGTCATTTCAATGGATAAAAAAGGAGGTTTTTTAATATGGTGATAGTGTGAAATAAAAGTTAATTATCTTGTAATTCAGTGAAAGAGGAATCGACAAATTAATTAATAAACTTTAAATGTCGTTTCTTTGTTATTTCAGGTAGGATGTGTATTGTTAGTTTATTGTATTTGTTGTTATAACTGTAAACCTGTGTTAAATAAAAAAAACTTTGTTATTTCAGAGCAACACAACGTGTTTATTAATTCTGAGATTCCTAAATTTGACGAATTGTCTTATAAAACGACATTTCTAGTTAATAACGAAGGAATATGGAGAAATTAAGATTTACTTTCGCGGTATTAGCCGCAAGTGATGGCAAAACTAATTTGATTTGCATAACCTCAATCGAGACACCTGATGGATGTGTATACGACGTACCTGATGAAAAAAATGCAAACAAACATACAGGCATAACTAGTTTAGAAGTCTATGCAAAAATCAAGAATTCATTAAAAAAGAGACATCAGACACGAAAAATATGGATCCCATTGACAGATCAATTGCGAAAAATTTACTTGGATGCAGGCGAAAATGTGCAGTTTGATGATCAGTATCTGGATGAAATTACACAGGATACCAAGTCTTCCAATAACAATAGCAAATTAGATCCAGAGCATAAAAATTTTGTAAAAATCGCTGACAAGTTTTATTAGAGAAGTTTTCAGGAAGAACATCAAATGTGAATCAATGGATTGAAGAATTTGAAACTGAATGTGAAAGATTTGAGATACTACAGGATGAAAGTAAAATTGAGATTTTAAAACATCTTCTGGATAAACAATGTTTAGACTGGTACACGGTATGTTAATAAAGTTTACCGCTAAGTCAGGATGGGATATGTGGAAAAATATTTTTGTGAAACATATGGTAATAAAGGATGGTCTCAGGTAAAATATGCATATACATTTAGATATCAAACAGGATCCTTATTGGAATATGCCACAAAGAAAGAACGCCTATTATTAGAGGTAAACAAAGATATTGACAATCAAACAATGATAAATCTTATAGTGATGGGTTTACCGGATTATGTCATGAACAAAATTGATAGGACATTAGTAACATCAACGGCAAGACTTTGCAATGAAATTGGCAAACAAGAGTATGCAGTTACCAAAAAAGATTTTACCAAATTTAAGAAGAATATTCCCGATAATAAATACAAATTTCAAAAGAGATTCCATGTAAAATATGTGAAAAATTAAACAAAGGAGTTCGTTACCACCCAGAGGAAAAATGTTGGTTTAAACAAACTGATGAATATGAAAACAGGAAAAACATGTCAAGAATGTAAACAATACTGTGTTGGATGTTGAATTAAATGATGATGAACAAAAAACGAATAATTACACCATTAATTAAAGTCAAACTAACATTAAATGAGCAGGTTGAAATATTTGGTATATATGATTCAGGCTCTAATGTTTCACTGATAAATTCCAAATTGATAAATATAAGAAAAAAAATAAAAGTCGGTATGAAATTTAGTGACAACGACTTTGAATGGTAAAATCATTTTAATGTGAATATTCATTCGTATAGTAGGAAGAAGGATGAAATAATAGTAAAATTTAAAACATTTATTTATACAAAAATTATATTTAAAACATTAATTTATACAAAGAATCTCGCACTGAATTTCATATTAACAAAATTTTATTTTACCTTTACATACATACGTATTTATATACAAATATACATACAATAACTTGCAATACATTTGCTATGCACTAATTTCTAGTGCTGCGCGGCAGATCATAGTTGAGTAGAGAGACGCAAGCATTCGACCTCTCTTTCGGTGACTCATCGTTACGTTAAGAGCGTTACACTTTTCAGTGACTAGCCGCAACCTAATTTAAGACGTTGTCACGTCAAAATAAAAGTGATTTCAAAATAAATTTAGTAACAATTAATGGTGGACAAAAGGTTTGACAACAATTAAAGTAAAAATTTTAATATAGAAAAATGTTAATGTTTACATAGTGGATGGAAATAAGTTTCAATATGATTTTCTAATCGGACTTGAATCATAAAGGAATTTTGTTTGGTTCAGGACCAGTACTTAAATATAACTCAGAAACAAGAAGAAACATCCACAGATAAAAGACTGATTTACAAAAATAGTTCTATAGAAGAAAAAAAAGAAATAGAAAAGCAAGTAGGAAACCTACTCCAAAGAAATCTAATAGAAGAATCATACAGTCCTTTTTCAGCACCCGTTACCCTAGCTTTCAAAAAGAAGACCAAAAGAAGACAAGGTTATGTATTGATTTTAGAGAACTAAACAAGATAATATTGCCACAAGCACAACCGTTTCCATTAATCGATGACCTGGTGGTGAAGACGCGGAACTGCAAATATTTCTACTTTAGATATAAACTCAGCGTTTTGGTCTATTCCACTACGGATTGAAGACAAAAAAAAAACAGGATTTGTTACTCAGGAAGGACATTTCCAATGGACCTGTTTACCATTCGGCTTGAAGACATCTCCAGCAATTTTTCAAAGAATATTGAGTAATATACTAAGAAAACATAAATTAACTGAATTCACAATAAATTACATAGATGATATATTAGTATTCTCTAAAACATATAATGAACACATTAACCACTTGAAACAATTGCTGGAAGCAATAAAAAGTGAAGGATTCAGACTAAAGTTTACAAAATGTACATTTGCTGCAAATTCTGTAAAATACCTTGGTCATATAATAGAAAACAATACAGTTCGACCACTGAGAGATAATTTAATTTCTATACAGGAGTTTCCAATACCAACATCGCAGAAAAACATCAGACAATTTTTAGGAAAAGTAAATTTTTATCATGAATATATACCGAAATGTACAATAATTTTAAAACCACTACATAATTTACTTAAAAAGAACCAGAAGTTTATTTGGTCAACCGATTGTCAAAATTCATTTGAGGAAATAAAAAAACTACTATGTTCACAACCAATCTTAGAAATATATGACCCTGACTTACCAATAAATATATATACAGATGCATCACTGGAAGGCATTGGAGCAATATTAAAGCAAATACAGCCAAATGGAAAAGAAAAACCGGTTGCATATTTTTCAAAAAAATTAAACGAGGCACAGAAGAAGAAGAAAGCTATTTATTTAGAATGCTTGGCCATTAAGGAAGCTGTTAAATACTGGCAGTACTGGCTCATAGGAAAACATTTCACTGTGTACTCAGACCATAAACCATTGGAAAATATGAATATTAAATCTAGAATAGATGAAGAATTAGGAGAATTCACATATTATCTCTCTCAATATGACTTCAAGATTAAATATGCACCTGGGAAAGATAATTTAGAAGCTGACTGTTTAAGCAGGAACCCAGTACTGGAAGCAGTAGATGATACAGATGAACAATTAAGAATAGTTAATTTAATACAGTTACAGGATGTTGTAACGGACCAAGAAAAAATGAAAACATACAAAGTAATAAGAATAAATTAATACACAGACACAACATTTATTATAAAATAATTAATAAACAAGAGAAAATTATATTATCTGAAGAATTCAGTGTAAGACTTATAAAACAAATACATAAAAAATGTGTCATATAGGTGTAAAGCAGATGCAAAAGATGATTGGAAGAATATATACAGCAAAAATTTAACAAAGAATATAAATGATTTTTGTAAGAAATGTGAAGTATGTATAAAAATAAAACAAGAGGACAGGTGAAATATGGTCTAATGTCACACTTAGGTCCTGCTTCTTCAAACCTTTGAGATTGTTTCAATAGACACAATTGGAGGCTTTGGCGGCACACGGTCAACAAAAAGATATCTGCATTTGCTGGTGGATCATTACACTCGTTATGCATATATACTTACCTCAAAAACTCAAAGTACAAAAGACTTTATAAAACTTATCAATAACATAAACAATTATAATGAAATTGGTATGATTCTGAGCGATCAATATCCGGGAATAAACTCAAGGGAATTTAAATCATTTTTGAATGAAAAATCCATCCCATTAGTCTTCACTGCGGTAAACTCGCCATTTTCAAATGGATTAAATGAGAGGCTGAATCAGACACTGGTGAATAAGATCCGATGTAAAATAAATGAAAGAAATAATAAAACAGCATGGACAACAATAGCCCACACCTGTGTAAATAAGTATAACGATACTGTGCATACAGTTACTGGTTTCACTCCAAGATACCTTCTGGAGGGCACAGAGGTTTCATTCCTGCCAGAAGAGCTAAAACAATCTAAAACAGCGGAAGACTGGATGATAGCTAGAAAAATTGCATTTGAAAACTCTGTCAGGTCACATAATTATAATAAAAAATTAATAGATAAGAATAGAATTCAGCATAATTTCAATACAGGAGATATGGTATATGTTGAGAATGGTCATAAGTTGAATAGAAGAAAATTGGATGAGCTGAGGATTGGCCCTTATAGAATAGAAGAGAAAATATCTGATACTATATACAGAATAAATACTGGCCACAAGAAATTAGAATCTAACTTATTTCATATCACAAAGCTCATTCCAATTCCTGTATGAATGAAGTTGTGGCATGGTAAAAATTTTCGATGAAAATTTCTATTCTGTGGGGGAAGATATAAAGAAATTAGATTTCTTTAAACTATTTGTTTGAAGATAAAACAGTTCAGGTTTACACTTAGTTATGAATAGATGGCGCCACTGCGTTACAACTGTCAGTGTCATTTCAATGGATAAAACAGGAGGTTTTAATATGGTGATAGTGTGAAATAAAAGTTAATTATCTTGTAATTCAGTGAAAGAGGAATCGACAAATTAATTAATAAACTTTAAATGTCGTTTCTTTGTTATTTCAGGTAGGATGTGTATTGTTAGTTTATTGTATTTGTTGTTATAACTGTAAACCTGTGTTAAATAAAAAAAACTTTGTTATTTCAGAGCAACACAACGTGTTTATTAATTCTGAGATTCCTAAATTTGACGAATTGTCTTATATATATATATATATATATATATATATATATATATATATATATATATATATATATACGGTATGCCAAGGACAAAGAAAAAAATTTCACCAAGATACGAGCAAGGAGAAACATTATCAAGGTCGTTGAAATATAAAAGAAATATGATGACAGATTTCTGTTGGATTTTAAATATTGTGTACACACATGTACGAGACCCTGTACGTGAGTTTATACAATGTGAAAAACTGTAAACTTTCTAAAAACACGGGTTATTACAACTAACTTTAAGACACAATAATACAGATAAAGTGTCTGTATTTGTGTGTCGGCTTGGTTTTTTTGCTAAAACAGCTGTACATATTTTGGCGACATTTGGTACAGAACAGTTTAATATTAGGGAATAATAGGCATAGGCTACTTAATGTTTGTTTGTGTCTGCGTGCTTGTATGCTTTTTCATAGTTCAACAAAAGTTAAAGTGATATCAATGAACTTCCGTGAACTAATAAAACATCCTTTTGTAATACATAAGCTCCCTTCTTTATTTTTCGGTGTGTTTGTCTGTATGTCTTCGAATAATGCGACAATGGCTTAACTAATTTTGATGAAATTTAGAAAACTGATAAAATTGTTGTCAAAAAATTGTCACATGACAAAAACTGGACTAATTCAAATAAAATTTAGCGTACAGTATATTTTCTGAATTATGCACATGGTATTTTATACCTCCCACTAATGCATACCTGTCCAATAATTTACAAGAACCAGAGATCAATATAGTAATCAATAGCGATACTGCGATTGGGTAAGAAAGAGACACAGAACTAAAATAGAGACCAGGATCGCATCGGAATTAAATGTCAAAGCGAAAACAAGCTCGGAATTGGTATAAATAATACGAAGATTATATAGAAAATGAGGAATTAATTTCACGTTCATGCGGGCAGAGTTGCGGGCAAAAGCTAGTATTAATGAAATAGCGTTTATACTAAAAAAGGAATAAGACTCTTTCTGTAATGTAAAGTCCTTAGATACGTGACACAAAATCTTTCATAGGACTTTTGAATCATTACCATCGCCCACTCGTACAAGGTCAAAGTGTAATATTGGAATGTGTTTTAAGCGTTTCAAGTTACAATTAAGTGTTAAAAATATTTTAATATTTTGATCAATAACTAACATGAAGTAAGAAATCGTTTAAGTATTATGTTTTCTACGACTTTAGACCCCTCTCCTGCATACGCGATTACCTACGTAGTACTTGAACGATTTCTAATTAATTTAGCGATCGAGTTAGCTTTTGCCCTTTTTTACGAATTAACTATGAATCTACTATAATTTAAAGGCGATTTTAGGATCTAAGTACTTAATACAGAATTTAAAATTAAATATAGTAACCTGATTTATTAACTAAAATCGATAAAAGAATATTGTGTTACCATATCACTAGATTGCTACAATTGTTCTAAACCATATTTGGACGAACCCATCTCTGACCCTAGTCAATAACCAGATTATTTACTGTTAACTCTGCCACCCACAAGTACCTATTTTTATATACCTAATAAAAATGAATTATATTTCTGACAAATATATTTTTAGTACAAACACATAAATTCTTAGTGGTAGTAATTCAACTGGGATTTTTTTTTCGATAAATCAATTCTAAGCACCTTCGGTCTCTTTAAATAACAACGGTCATTTTGAACGTAAAAAACAACAAAAACAGAAAAGAGATTTACATGTTTATGGTATTGTTTCTTTAGAATTGTGATGCGTTATGAGCTCATCGGTCTGATTTCATTTCCGGATAAACTTTTACGGCGTTCGTTCGGTGATGGCGAACGGTAGTTCGGTAATAAATCTAGTCGTATATCTCGGTGTTTATCGACGGCCGTCGGCGTGCCCGTATGTAGACGTGACGAGGCGGAGAACATGCAGCATCGGCAGATCCCATGATTTGGATAGTCACAGATGGTCCCCATACGTTGTCCTTGTGTACACGATAACATCTCAAGCTTTTAGACCACAACAAGTAGCGGAAGAGGAATATTATATAATGCCAAACACTGTCTAAATTTTCATTTGAACCTTGTACAATCCATCTCGATGCCGACGCGGCAAACGCGTAGAGGGTATAGGAAGATGTATCGGTATCACGGAGGCAACATCTATAGCAAGTATTTCGGCGATTGTAATTTTTGTTCATCGCACTGAAAGTATTTTTTTATACTCATCAATATCGGGACAAAAATTTTCTAAAAAGATGAATAAGCCCATCACTACAAAAATTGGTTTGTGCGGCGGCGGAGAGCGCGAGGCCGTCAGGCCGCCGTCGACGGCGTTAACCGTTAGATCACAATTGTGAGGATTCTCAAAACTGACGAACAAAACAAACGGCGAGTCAGAAGAAGGCACCGTTTCTAATCAGAGCGGCGGGGCCGGGGGCGGGGGCGGGCGGGCGCGTGACGCCGCCGCACCAAACAAAGGCGCGCGCTTTATAATTCGGTATCGGCGATCGCTCGATCGCCGGCTCTAATTGAGCGCCCGAGAAAAATGCCGATTGAAATCTGAAGGTATTCGTGAATCGGACCGAGTCCGTAATGAGTTTTCACGCGTTTTCGCGCCGCATTATCCGCTGACAATGGCGCGCGCGCACAATGTCGTGCGCGCGCGCCCTCCCCCGGGAATTAGCGGGCTCTGATTGAAGTCTAAATTATGTCACTCTCATACCGACTAATATTTACAAAAAAACTAAAAAATTACATGGCGTTATCGACATACAGTGTGCGAGATTTTTTCGATGTATTTCTTGTCTAAATTCTTCAATTTCACATACTCTATACACGACAATAACTATACACATGACATTATTTTCAACGAAAATAATGTCAGTCCTATTAAATCACAGCATCTAAATTAGAGCAAACTAAAAGCAGAACAAAACAACAAGTTATTTATATGTTTTATCACTTTTGACCAAAAATGTGAAAAAATACTGACTGTTATGCATTACTGCAGATGCGATTTACCCATTTTTGAATAAACTTTAAGAATATTTTAATTAACAAAAAATACTAGTATTAATTTGCTTATTCTGTTTGATTTCTCATTGATGTCTACGTGTTTTGAACTTAATATGTAACAAATTCAGCATCACGCAGTCATTAAATTGTTCATTAAACAGAAAAATAAGTCATTGTAGATCATACAACGTATGTAATATATATTTGATGATTTTGTCCCTACTAATTTTTCCATAGAATTTTAGTCAACGTTGTATGTACACGTCCGTGAGAGCCTAAAGGCGATGACGTATCGGTTGATCCACTTCGACTGCCACCGACTAAAATATAGCAAAAGTGAAGAAAACAATTTCAGAAGACCGGATTAAACAGTGGGAGATTGCTAAAGAAATGGGAATTAGTGAACAAACACATAAAGGAAATAAGTTATCAATCTTAAGGCATGTTAATGATCAATGCGTGTTGGATCCCTAAAATGTGAACTCCGTTCGACGTGGAGCGACGAATGAGACGTTTTTAAGTATAAGTAGGTGGTATATAAGTATATATATGTACGGTATATAAGTATAAGCAAGTAAGAGGTAAGTAAGAAGCTGTAATGAGACCGGAATCCACAATGGGATCCCAAAAGTAAATAAAAAATCATTACAGTGGAAATTCACGGAAGACATCATAATGTCACACCTTCTCACACCTCGGACATTTATACATTGCTAGGAAAATTAATAGCAACCATATTTACGACCTCAAAGGCATATCATTAATAGGTTATTTTTTAAATAAAATTATGATAAATGCCGTGTGTTATGCTAATATCTTGAATTGAATATTAAATTCAACTAAAAAAAAAAGGAAACATAAACTCAGTAGCGGAGTCTTGAATTTGCACGATGTTGCACATGCGTATAATGCTCAAGGAGCATAGCGAGTTACGAATAAAATGCCCTATAAAAATTGACCACCCACCTACTTAGCATTGCCCAATATAGCAGCATAACCCAGATTTAGCACCCTGCGATTATTTCCTATTTAGATTTGGAAAAAATATTTAAGGAGACGA
Source organism: Eumeta japonica (assembly GCA_005406025.1). NCBI lineage: Eukaryota > Metazoa > Arthropoda > Insecta > Lepidoptera > Psychidae > Eumeta > Eumeta japonica. Next base: position 85,698 of record BGZK01001112.1, on the reverse strand, counting down.
CAATTTTTGACAGATGAGAAGATGGCAGCAGCAAACGATTATTTTGACAGCAAAACGAAAGAATTTTTTTAACAGCTAATTGTCTCTTTGTGCAAAATGTAATAAATGCATTTCCCTCTCAGGGTAGTAGTTTGTAATTGGATTATAGGACTAAATCTTTCTATGTGTAAAAGGTATGAAAAAGAAGGTACCAACTGAAATTTCATACATCTTGATGGAATAGTAATCACAAAATAAATTACCAATGATCACATTTGAGGACAATCACGGAATGACGTTATAAATTTAAGATGCATCCCTTTGAGCTAGGACTTTTTAATTTAACACATATATTGTTTCAGATGATAACTACAAAAAGAATAATAAAAGTCCAAACACAATAGAATAAAAAGGTAATAATAGACAATTTAGTTGCTGAATCTAAATAACACCATTCGGTTTATGATCATCCGAACAAACATAAAACAGACCCAACATTTGTGTAAAAAAGCCAACTTATTTTCAAGATAGTGTTACGTTACTTAAAAAACGGTCAAGTGCGAGTTGGGCCCGCGTGGGAATTTAAAGAAAAAGTGGGGCCCTATATGTCATATTTTTTAAGTTCGGCGAACAGTGTTTCTGAGTTTTTTCCTACTATTCTTACGTTAATAAAATTTATCGAGAATCAATAGTGTCTTATTTGTTATTTCGTTTTTAATAAATCCTAAATACGGTGTCTCGATGTCAATTCATGTGATAACCGGCAGGCGGCGCCAGGTCTAACGTCCGGCTGCCGCCTATGGCACTACATCCCGAGTACTTCAGCGGCAGTCGTGTCCGCGCACAGTACCGCTGTCTGAGTGAAGCGCCCTCAATTATTCAGCCGGGTGCGGGACATACGCGACGCGCGACAACGTCCCGCCCTATTTGCGACTATAGTTACCGTTTTGAGTCGTGTTTTAGTTGAATTGTTTCTTGCGATTCTTGTCACTTCTATGTATGTGAAAACGTTGTATCGCTGATCCTGTTTTTTTTTGTACAATAACAAAAAGTACGGTGCGCATAGAGTTTGCAAAAAGTGAGACAAAACATAAAAACTAGTATTTGATTTTTCCGCGGCGTGGCGCCAGGGGCGCCATTAGCGACTGCGGCCGTTTAACTGTTCGTTTCTAATCACGATGGCCGTTCATGTCGCGGGCTGACGCATGCGCTAAACGAGATAATCATGAATAAGTATTCCGATCTTTATCGAGTCATCGACATTTCAAATTGTTTTTGCAATTAATAACGATAAAAACTTAACGACAGTTCATTTGGAAAGGTCTGTCTATCGTTTTAGTCGATTAAATTATTCATTCAATGACATTATTAATGAATATTGATAGTTAATTTATCTTTATAGGTAAAACAGTAAATTAACTATTTATTTATAGACGACGACATAGATAAAACTGCTTGTGAACTACGTTTCTATACTTTCTTTATCCATTAACGCTCTTGTCCAGCTAGTGCTTGATCGAAATTTCGCGCACGGCATTCGTCATCGACCGATGGAAATAACTCCAGAAACTTGAGGAATAGACAACTGACCTTCCGCCAACAAAGTTTAATAGAGCCTCGATTGCTTAAACGTCATATTCTTTCATTAATAACTTATTATTCTGTTTTGTGTATTATAAGATAAATAAATAAATATTACTTTGTCTTAAATCAACATTACACATTTTGTATGCTAATGAATTAACTTGTGTACATTTCAAACATTCAAGGTGTTGGCGATTTAATTAGTCACGTAGTGGAAATACCGAATAAAGTAACATGAAAATCCGTTTCCGTTAAATAATGCGTGTTAATTATATTCTTCATCAAATACATTCTTGTAATAGACCGATATCTTATAAGGATTGTGTGGTAATTTATTAAAAAAAAAATGTAAAAATAATATCAAGTTTTGTGCCCATGCCTCATCAGTAGCGTTTTCATCAATAAAAAAAAGTTAAACAAAATTAAACGCAAATTAAATTCGTTTTGCAATATTAATACCTTAGACTATTTTTAAATTTGAGTATTTTTGCGGAAAATTAAAAAAAAAAAACCTTTTTTTGAACGAGTTACGCGACATATAAGCGGGTTTGTAATATTTTCTTTTAATTTTAAAATGCAGTGAGGTTTTCTATTATTAAATTTAGTTGTCATAGAGCATATTTCTGTTTCATTTCGATATTTCTTCGTTTTGCATCATGCTTGAAGCACTATCTATGAGCGCTTGTAGGAAAAAATAAAGAAAAAAGCTAAAGAAAAAGATAAAAAATAATGCTGCAAGATATTAAGCATAACTTATTGCCTAACTAAATCTGAATAAAAAAATATTTTATAAGATATTATACGTATTCTCCATTTTAATACGAAGTAATTAATTGTTGCGAAACGTAAATATTTCAGACTTGTCCGATAGCTAATGTCAGGTTATTGCTGATAAGGGACATAAATGTATATACAAATTGACTTAGGCATTTGCATGCGTATACAAACTAGTCTGTTGGGCAGACGCAAATATTAAATACTTTATGTATAAAAATGTTCATAAACATTATTATTAGAGGACATTTATTTGCAAAATATGCTTACTTTCAATAAAGTACTTGTAGTATTCTCACTATAATGGACTAATATCTATGATGGACAATCACTGTTATATTCAGGATATTCATAACGATAAAACTTGTATGAAACCACACTCTATACATATATCTTTTTATATATTTTTAAGTTTGTCTCTTTATGTCATTATTCATGAAGATCTATTTTCGAAATATAAATGTATCGTATTAATACTGTTTTTTTTATTCATAAACAATAAATTATAACTATGCAAAGGAGCTGTTCTTTCCATTAAAGGATTTTGGAGAAATAATATGCGACAAACGGAACGATAGATAGAAAACGCATACGCGGCATGATTGTTTTCAAGTGTTTAAATTCTTGTGCAAAATAATTACAAATCAACAGAACAAAATACGTAAACTAAAGAATGTATGTATAATTGAGTATAGCACAGACTGGCGACTGCAGGGCCAAGTAAAATACGAACAAATACGAGCTGAAGGGCGATATTTGAGGAATGGCAACAATGTAACATAATGGGTATTAACCTCCAGAATATATATCTTTTTAATTTCATCTAAATTGCATTTTTTTTTATAAATGCAATTTATAAATTACTCATTTTTAATTTCACATAAATTATGGATTTGTAATTAAAACAGTATTCCGAGTTATCAGCTATGGGATTGTATTTCAGCACGGGAATACAAACTGTCTTAATAAGACTATTTTCAAAAAATAAAGACTAAACCGAGAACACAAAAGGATAACGATTAGTATACTTTCGCATAATACACATTGTTAAAAATATTCGAGAGATTACTTTTTAGTCTGTTTTCTGTAAAAGCCTAAATTATTTATAAAATAGGATAATTATCAGCAGTAGGAATGAAAGATGGTAAGGTATTGTACAAATATTTGTTTTGATATTCCATAAGTTAGATCGAAAATTTTACAGAATCTCGTATACGTGAGTCCAACATATTCAAAGACAAACGATCGCAATAACGTTTTTTATTGTAAAAATCTTGTTTCCTTTATTTTAAGCGACATTTGGAGTTATTACATAAATTATAAAGCACAATGTTCTCTACAAACCTAACCTAGTATGTCATACAATTAACCGTTCTCCAGATACAGGGCGAAGGGAAGCGCTCAAATATTTTTGCAAGAAAATTGCTCCCCAGATATATTATCATAATAGATCGTAATGTAAAACACTGAAAAATGTAAATACATTGACAATCTTTGCCATACGCAATGCGTTCAATTAACGCGACTCAAGATACAGGCAGTTATCTTTTCCACCTACGAGTACCGCAGTTCAACGGCACATTAATCACGTCTACCACCAGAACCAAACTTGGTTGCGAATTCAGAATTCTAAGAATAGGCAAGAGTATTAAAAATGTATCAACTCACAAGCACCAGAAGAACCGCTTAATACAGTCTTCCACAATAGCGAGGAAGGTTCGAGTGTCATACGTAGGTGTGTAAGATTAACGCAACTCTACATTTCTCTATGTGCTCCTCATTTTATTGCCCGTGTAACGGTGAAGTATGCCTCAATGGTCCGTCATATCCAAATAAACTTCAAAAAGAAAACGAATATGAATCTGAAGCTTTGAATCTTTAGAACCAAATATAATAGACAACTTAAGTCAAGACAATGCAAGTCTAAGTTGAGCGACAAAAAGGGGAGACGATAACAAACAAGAAGAAAATGAATTAAGGTTCGTGCTTGATAAAAATAAATCAAAATGTCTCTTATATTTAAACTTCAATTATAACAGATTTACTATAAATTGACGTTAAATAAAAAAAAAATTAAAATGTAATCCAACTATTTCATTTTTTATTTCTTATTACATATCACTGTAAAGTGAATGAATATTATAAAATTTATGGGTTATAATATATTACTGATATTTATAAATATTATCTATTACTCAATGAATAATCATTATTTTAGTATTTAATAGACATATATGATGATAGAATATCGTAAAAACCGAAGGGCTTGCATAAAACTTTTAATGGTTGTTAGTGTAGAAGTATACAAAGAACGTATTATGTGGGGATCTGTGATGTCTGCTTACGTGAGTTTATAATTTTTATATCTTATATAAATAAATGAATTCTACAAAATATGAGAGTACATAGTTGATCTAGTGTCATATATATATACAGCTATGCACTTACCACTCTTGAACTTTTTTGAGTAAAGTTAATTGTAAATGATATTGTAAAGATGAAATCGATACAGAATTTTACACTAGGTCACTTTTTCAATACCACAAACAAAGATTTTTGGAACCTTTGAACTTCAGTATGTTGACTTGAGTATACTAGTTTCCATGAGAGTTTTGAACTGCCTTACGGAACGTCAAAACAAAAATTTGTATAATTTCATAGCTTATAGGTTCATTCTGAGGTTGCATTCGTATGTGCTTAAGCACCACGTAGATATCGTTAAAACAACTACGGCTAAGGGGTTGCATAACATTTTCAGGAAATCGCGTGGTAAGTGGATATTTCTTAACGGAACAGGGAGACTCGAGTCAGCCGCCGACACTCGGGTTGCAGCGAACGATTCGGTTCATTCATACTGTTGATTTACCGTCCCCGCCGGCCGCACGCTGCGCCCACCTCGTGCTTCAAGTGTGACCGGAGCGACGTCACGTCTGCAATTTGATTCATGAGACTCGCGACTTTTAAATGGCGCGGCGTCGAGGAAACGCCCCCGAACTCGCAGCGCGAACGCCGTGTACGCGGGACGAGCACGTTCGACGGGAGCAGGCGACACCTCTTGTATTGTACAAACACTCGAATACCAAATATCGTCATATCTTTTCGAGAATTTTAGAATAAAAATGACTATATCATAACATCACAATTGCCATGCTGATTTAAGCTAAAATGATTGTGAACGAGGATTCTATACATCAAAACTGAAAACTAACTACAAATCCTGTCAAAATTGTGAGACACGAGAAAAATTAAAAAAAAAAATTAATATTTTTAATTATAAAATTGACGTAAATGCATATATCTATATCTTATTATCTTCTAAAGAATGCAAATGGAGTGGTAATTTGGCCAGCAGCTATATCTTTGCTGCTGACCAACAAATTTGAGAGACGCGTTCACTCGTCTCGTGAACGCGTCTCGCAAATTTTACAGTCGCGTCCGTGACGCAGGCTCCGCGCCGTCCCAGAGATTTATAGCGTCGCGTGTAGCTGCAGACTTGCACCCGGAGTCGTCGTGTGACGTCCGTCTCGTCTCTAACCGCTGTGCTATTTTCGTTTTTGAATATCATTGTCTTTCGCAAAACAATTCGAGTACCGTCTTAATTAGTAGTATTAATATTCGTCACTTTTAAAATTTCTGGATTGAAAAGGAAATAGGCAACCCTTATTAGAATCACTAGTTTTCAGACCGCTTGTCCCTTTGCTAGAGGTTTTCTTCGAAAATTATGCAACATTGAAATTTAAAATTTTGACACAGTAATAAGTTAATACGTAATACGGTGTAAACATATCACCAATTAAAAATTATAAGAACAATAGATTAAAATAAACAATCAGTTTCATTTATTAAAAAATTTGGTTGCCTGTAAAGTCGGTATACGGGCGAAAGTTTTACGTGACAACGACTTTGAATGGTAAAATCATTTTAATGTGAATATTCATTCGTATAGTAGGAAGAAGGATGAAATAATAGTAACAATTTAAAACATTTATTTATACAAAGAATTATATTTAAAACATTAATTTATACAAAGAATCTCGCACTGAATTTCATATTAACAAAATTTTATTTTACCTTTACACATACATACGTATTTATATACAAATATACATACAATAACTTGCAATACATTTGCAAGCTATGCACTAATTCTCTAGTGCTGCGCGCGGCAGACCGATCATAGTTGAGTGGGAGAGAGACGCAGGCATTCGGCCCTCTCTCGTTCGGTGACTCATCGTTACGTTACCGAGCGTTACATTTTTCATAAGTGACTCCCAGGCGCAACCTAATTTAAGACGTTGTCACGTCAAAAAAATAATTAAACGGTTGGTTTGATGATCTTAAAGCACCTCAAAATTTGCTAAAAATGACGTTTCCCCCGTGATCTACTTACTAGAAGGCTAAAAGTAAAATTTAAATTTTCTTAGGGTTAGTAGACATTCAATCATGGATTATAAGAAAACTGTGGCTTTTTCATACAGTAAAATAGTTACTGAAAAAAAGTGTTCACTTATGGAGGTTTATTGATATATACAGTATTCATCCCTATTGAAGTAATGATTAGTACGGAACCATTATTGTGCGAACCCGACTACAAATTGGTTCTTTTTAGGATTCCTTAGCTTTAAAGAAAAAAGAAACCCTTATAGAATCGTTGTCCGTCTATCTGTTAAGACTTCTTTTGTCATGAATACAAAGGTCTCGAGGTATCAAGTTGAAATTAACATTGAATACTTTTTTCTGTGATTCCTCAAAGCTCTAAAAATCAAGCTCTAAGTTAACGTAATCAAAAAAAAAAGGCCTTATATTATATTTATTTTGAAGCACAGAATTAAATCAAAACCTCTAGGGTCCTTATCATTGACCTAGAATCATGAAATTTGGCTAAAAGGAAGGTCTCATAGCACAAATAAAGGAAAAAATCTAAAAATGGATAGTATGTAGTTATATAAAATAAAAAAATATATGATTACAAACTTGCAATATGGTAATTTACTGATATTTAGATATGTTGATAGATTATGTAGAATGGACTAGACATGATGAGTGAAAGTGAAAACAAAATTAAAATCTGTATTGTAAGTCAGAGAAAAATTTAAAGAAACTAATATCCTAACTTTAGCGTCACAATACATATACAAAAACCTGGTATATGTCAAGAGAGATACAGAATCGTTCCAAAAAATGAGCGACATCCATAACATTAACACTAGACATAAGAACGATCTTGCTGCGCATAAGACCCGTCTAAGTAAAGTTAATAAATAATTTAAGGGGCTGTGTGTGCGCTTTTATAATAAGATCCGAGAAGAAATTCAAAATTTGCCATTTGCTAAGTTTAAACGTTTCATTAAAAGAAAGTTATATGGCAAGGGCTTATTATACCATGTTGGAATATCTTAATGAAAAAAGCCTCTGGGATTGAACTGATCGGCTTTATATTATTTCCTAATGCCAACTGAGTTATTAATTACTAAATCCTTTGTATTGATGTTAAAAGAGCAACCCTTGAGTTTCTTGCCCCTTCTTCTCAAGGTGAATAAGCATTCGGAATGGGCGGTAATGTCGAAAAGAATTTATTAATGATGTATTTCAAATGTAATTTCATTACCTACGAAATAAAGATATTTTTGGTTTTGATTTGATTTTGAACTATAAATCATATTAAATTCTATGTCGTCTCTTCCTTGCAAAACGGAGTTTAAAATTATTCTATATGGCGATAATAAACAATGAGGTCACTGGGTACTACTGCCTTCTCTGTTTAATTAGCTACTCAAAAAAGTCAATATTCAGGTATTTTTATAGTTACAAAAAAAACAAATTCACTATACTCAAATTGAAATAAAAAAGCTTTAAACACAGTAATATAAAAAAAATGGTGAACTACCCTTTGAAGTATGAAACGTAATGTGCACCAATATATGGGAGAACATTTTTAAAGTTCGCGTTATAAAAACTTAATACTATAAAATATCCGGATATTTTTAAAAAAAGTTTTGGGATTCCTGGTACAAATGTCTAATTAGATCGAAATCGAAAATAAACAAAAATCATCGAGACTTAATGCATTAAATATTACATAATTAAGTTGGAAAGAACCCTGCGGGTGCGAGTCCTATTTGCACTTGTCCGGTTTTTTTTTTCTCTGGACAATGTAACGTAGCGGTCTTAGCTTATTAAATACCACATTACCAATGATTATGTTCTAATCGTGCATGTAAATGTAGATAGAGGATACCAATTATATACCACTCGTTTTGACGATAAAGAAAAACATAGTGATTAAAACGTTCTTGTTGGAGAAGGTGTGCCACTTCACCAGAATCATCGACGGCACTCGGAGTCCTCGACACGGACTGCGCTTTTGTGTATACGTTCGGGAATAATGTCACTTTGTTATTTTTGTATTTCTACGAGTGTATGCTAATTTTCATAATGGATTACTGTTGAGTAGTCTAAAAGCAACGCATATTCATAAGGTATTTACATTTTTAACTTTAGACGATTAGATATCAAAAAATGTCTAACGATACGGTCGCAATAGAGGCACATTTTATAAGAAGATGAGCCAATGGCAATAATTAAGATAAGATAATGATGATATTCCTTAAAACTCCGTGGGAGAAATTTCATGCTAGCTGAGATTTCATTTCTTCCTTCTATGTCGACCCGTTTAAAATATTTCGTTATATTAGTTATTAGACATTTGTTTAATAATAATCTCTATCTGGGTAAACGCGTTTTGCTCACAGTTTTACTTCAACTCCCCACAGGAAAAGTTGCTTATGTTAATTTCCTACGATAAATAGTTAGATACACAGCATGCATACACCACAAATACGCAATTTTTACCTACGACCTAGTCTCATCTTAATAATCTCGCATAATGCCATGTGTGAAATCATGACATATAATGCCAAATATTATAGCAATAATATAATTATCCCGAAACTGTACGAGATAAACCTATAAAGAACGTTAAATAAACATCTTTTTTCCCGGGAAGACAGCTATAGAAATAGATAAAACATACAAAGCAAAATCTTATCAAAGTTCAAATTGCCATCATAAGGGATAGATTCGTTTCCGAAAAACCAATGTATAGGGCTATATATGTAAATTTACTATACGTAAATAATTTTTGTATCATGATACAAGAATTACTCATTTAAAGTAATAAGATATATGCTAAAAATAAACGCACTGAGATCACCTCGTTTGGAAACGCAACGTATTGAGTGGACAGAATCACAAGTGGTCATCGATTATATCGGACAAAGCTACCCAACGTGATATTGTAGGTCAGATTCTAAAGTTAAACCTGTCGCGGCCGCGACCGAAACAGATCAAATCGATGAACGGCACACCGCAGTAGCTCAGCTGCATATTTACGTTTAATTCTATGAATCGACGATACGGCTTATGTTGTTATAACACGAAAGCGTTTGCATTTGAACGATTTCGTCACAAGTTTTTGGGTAAAATTTTAGAGAACGACAACCATTTACGGGTAGGTACTCCAACGTTCAGAGTGCAGCGGCTGACGGACGACTCGGTTAACTAGATCCGACGCAAAGACACGATAAATGTCACGACAATGATCGTGTGACGATGTGACGGTTACGGTGACGGTCATCTGACTCTGTTCACATCGCGCCCATCCTACTTGTATCGCATTTATTGGAACTCACTTTTGAGGAAGCATCGTGATGGCTTGTTAACTGGCTATGTGTCTTTTGTCCAATTTCCGAATACATAGATTAATTATTTACTATAAAATATTATTTACTGAAATTTTAATTTAAGTACTAAAACTATTGATCTACATTTGTATAAAACCCGATCCATTCAAAATGTATCTTCTTTTTTCACTATATTTAAATATATGTTTGTCTCCACCGCATCTATTCACATTTAAAGCTTTCCTTTACACTTATTTCATTTTTAATGTATACCAAACTAAACTACACTATAAGCAATTAAGATTTCTTATATGTACGGCAGTTTATCCGCGTAAAAAAAGGATCATTCTCGTGTCTATGCGCATGTTCATCTCTTACAATCGCACAGTCAACTTTCTTGAATTTACTGACCGAAAAAGTTGAAATTTCATACAGGTAGAGAGAGTTACATAGCAAAATCACGAACGTATAGTGTAAATAAACTAATTTTAATTTTGGGGAACAAACCAGACGATTGAAAGAAATTTTTTTCAGATGCATGACTTTAAAATTTTAAGAAAAATACGGAATACTGGGTATCATCGTTAAAAAAAAACCTATTAATTCTTTGTTTTTCTAAAATAAAATATCGTGAAGTGTAATGTATAAAATGTATTGCTAAATTTCTCCAAAGACTAATAAGTTCAATTGGCTTAAAGGCTACTATGGTATCGCACTTATATTCAAATTCTATTTTATACACTCAAAATTATATGAAGGAATGCAATTCGCTTTGCTCTAAAATATTATATTTCAGGCAAAAAAAAAAATGTAATGCATACTAATAGTAGATTAAATGTAACAGGAAAAATAGTACGATATTTAATTTCTTTTATTATATTTTTAAATTACAATCTCTAGATTTACATAAATTCCTTGATAATTGTACAGAAATCTCAGTATACAAGTTTTGCTTGCACTTGTCTGTTTTTCGTTTTATAATTCCATCAACATGTATTTCATTTACTCATTATTTACGCCTTCTGACTAGTCTTTCCTTTTTTCTTTTTAAAATAACAAATCTATATAAAAAAATTATACTGTATTTCGTGTTTTTTGTAATTTATATCACATCATGACGTAGTCTCATGGTTTATTCTGCCCTTTGTAAAGATCATTAATTCAAGAGTTTTCTACATTACTGGATTTAATTTTTGGTGTCGATCCCTTTCGGAAATTACATAAGAGTGTCAATGTCCATTATCGGGAATCGGCGACACTTTAACAGATCGTCCGGTAAATACGAGGGTAGTACGTATAACAACGATTTTTCCTACGTCTATGCAAATAGCAAAGCATTTCGGGACAAAACGACGTACAACATTGCGAGGTCGCTGTCGCTCGTCACTGGTGCTTGCAGGCTGGCGAGAGCGTCTGCGAGTGATACAGCGATAGGTTATTAGTGGTCGCATCACATTTCCGCGGCGGTCGCGCGGCGCGGGCGGCCGCCGATCGCGCCGTTCCCCGAACCGTATAAATAGCGGCGCGACTGCCGCGGCCGAAGACAGACGCGCGTCAGTAGACGCGTGCGGTAATTTGCCACACGGCCGACGCGCTGCGCCTAATAACCGGGCCGGCCGACGACGACGACGGGGGCGCGCCCGCCGGACTGATGGATGCGAGCTCTCGGAACGGTATGTTTAGGCTACTTGGAAATTGACAGTCGAATATTTAGAATGGGATTTTAATATGTGTACACTAAAAATGCGAAAAGTCAAATGAAAAGTAATAGTACACTCTATGATGACACATATAGTCGTTTTACTGGTCTAGGGCGTACATTCGTAAATAGACAGGACGTCATTGTCCTACGTGTGAAGTGAAGGTTATGTATATACAAACTACTCTTAAAAATTATAGGACCGGTGACTGATTCTCGGCACTCGTGACGAATGCGTCTCCTCTCCCGTTACAATGAAAAATGTATAAGTACAATAAAAAACGCATGAATAGCTATCTAGTTTTCTAAAATGCATTAAAAAAGTGCTGTCATTCATTTGACAGATGAACGTTTTTCAAACCCATTGACATTTAACTATTCAAAGTAATAGTTTCTCAAGTTTCCTATTTATTGTTTTTTTTAAATTTTACAAAACACCTACAATATTTTTATAAATTACTCGAAAACTATCACATATCTTATAAGCGTCGTTGGCTTCGTACAAACAAATGACATGATTGAAATGGTTGTTCATTTACAACCATTATATCAATCTCATTAGACTGATAAAACTGATGAGATATATGGACCAAATGATTCTGTGCACATTACCATGGAAAACTTAGGCCCAGAACCAAAAGGTATTTTGGGCTTTCGTATATTACAGAAAGCCTATGATAGAGTGATGAAGACTGAACTACAAAAGGCACCGTACACCTATGGCGTGGATAACGGCTCGAAAAGGGCACAACGGTGTGTGGTTAGCCCTGTATTAGAATAGTCTATGTATGTGGACTGATTCGACGTCTGTAGGGGTTGGAAGCAGCTTTGCTACTTCACACCTTTTTCTCTATCTTTTTTAACCACTGATGATCAACTATCTAAACGATTTGAAAAACTGCGAATATGGCATCGAAATCAGTGAAATACTCGTTAAATGCTTTCGAAGCACCGATCAACAAGTAATTTTTGTATTGTCAGCTCGCGAATTATTAACAATGACATTTAGAATAAATGATTCCGCCGAATAGTGTTTTAAAGACATACGTAACAAAGATAAAGTTGAATGTAACATATTGATAGAACTTAAGAGAGCTGGGTGAGCAAAAAGTGTCTTTTTTTATGGTTGTATGCCAATAAGTTGGGCGGGGCAAAAGTACATGAAAGTAGAATCAGTACAGGGCAGATGCAATCCCTGCACAGCGAATTGGTGGCAAATAAAACAAGGGCCAAATTTTAAGTACCCGAAACTGAGAAGCCCATATAAAACGATTGGCAAATGTCAACGAAGTGAATGAAGTACGTGAAGATCGTGCCATGTAGAGATCTGCAATATCTGCGTCTTTGAATGTACCAAAAGAGCAGAGCTTCATGCTTAAGCATGTACATAAGTCTGTATGTATGTATGTAATTTAATTGTTACCGCGATCACGTGTGACGTTCTACTTGGTTCACTCACATTTGACTCTGCGGGTTCATTCCATATCATCGACTTCGCATCTGTAACAAAAGTAAATAACGTGGGTAAAAAACCATATTAACACATCGATTACCACGAACATAATACACTTCCCGCTATTACTCACTATATTTATGGGCGCATACTGCAGTTTTATAAATAACCCTTCAGATTTATGCCGGCCGGGATTTACTCGTCGTTCGCGTGATCGTTGTCAATAAGGCGCTAGCGGCGCGCGGGGGGCGCCGCCGCTAATGACGGCTCGCTGGCTATAAATCGTCTTGGCAAACTCATTACGCGACTAGACGTATGCGGTTCCATTCTAAATTCATACTTCTCCTGCATCTAAAGTTTAATGGCACAGAACAATATTCAAATTTAGTACACACAAAGCGGTTGCACATTTGTTTTTTACAGGCGACAGCCAGATTTATTACCTAGGTACCTATTAGTACTTACATCGCATAAGAAACGGTACTTTTAAACGTCAAAACTACAAGCAAAACTCAATGGTAAGTGATAGCAAATACACAAACATGTATCACAATAAAATGAATCGAGCCTAATATGGTAGACATTCTGCCGACGGTGGGACTTCCTGAAACTTGAACATTTAGCATTTCTGCCATCGCACCACCTCCCATGGCCTCTCCGACAATCTTGTCATATTATCAGAACGGCAGAAGCGCCGCGAGACACCGATAAATCTGCAAGAACATCTTCTTTCAAAGACCACAAAGACAAATAATATATGCCTGCCTAATGACGTACCCGTGACGGTCGCCGCGCGCGGCTCCGTCCGGCGAACGTCGACGTAAATTACGTCCAACGAACCGTTCAGTAATTTATAAGAGCGGCTCTATTTTCTCAAAGCCCGCCAATATTTACTTATCGAAAATTTACAGCCCTTCACCCGACGAAATACATTTTCAATATGCCATAACTCATCCGCGGACGCGGTACACGTGACTAATTAAAATAAGAGATGATTGCCGACTCAAATTGCAGATTCGATTAATTTTTACGTGGTGCGGCCGGGGGAGGGCGCCGGTAACCAGTCGTAAAATCGCCGTAATAAAATTATGGCAGTGCCGTGATCGATTTACGGGCGGACGGCGCCGGTGCCCGGCACTAGGGCGCCGAGCGCACTATAAATGTTCGAATCTGACTCGGTCAGCCGAATACTGTGACGGATGATGGAACAGAAAAATGTATGCTACAATATACCTTAATATGAATATACCCTATATGATTGATAAATAAACATAAAATCATCTATTACTTTTGCAATTACTACAATGTCGATATCAAAAAAAGATATTCACATCTTACTTTTAAAAAGCATTATGTTACCTTACATAATGTGCCAGAAACTAATTCTTTCTTATATTTGTATAGGATTACTATAGGACAGATATATACCTTTTTATAAAATTTCTAGATTTTAGAAATAAACATTGAAAACTTTAAAGTAAAGAAACCGATTGCTTCATTTCAGGTGATAATATTCCGACATATAAATTATGTATTACTCACTCGAAGCAAAGCAAGAATTTATTATTGAACAGGCCGACCGGCGGCGTCATAAGACACGCGGTCAGTCCGCAGTTCGTCGACGGCTGACCAAACTCTGGCCCGCTATCTCGACTCGATCGAAAGAAATCACACTCCACAAACAGAAAGAGCACTCCTTGCGATGGACGAGGCGAGCGGAGATAGCTTCGCCAATGATTTGATTTCGGCTGAAATAAAAGCTCCGGCGTCACGAGCGGCCCGTCGCCGCGCTCGCCGGCGCGGGCGCAACCACAAAAGACGAATTTGTTGGATCTATCGATTACGATAAAGATTTCCGAATCGCTAACAAAGCGTTTTCGTATCAAATCACACAATTAGAAATCATCGTTGCATCAATGGCCGGTTGTCTTTGTCGGCGTGTCACTGGGCCGCCGCCCGCGCCGCCCGCGCGCCCCGCGCACCCCGCGCACCGACAAGCGCTGTCGACTCAAAACGAATTAGAATGATGGACGCCAAGTGACGTTGCAGTTTTTGACACGCCGCCCCTACCGCGTAAACGGCGGTGCGATCCCGGCAGATATTTGAATAATTTTGTAGAAGAGAAAAATACGCTCCACGAGTCTGATTATAACGTTACTGACGTTAATGTGTATTACGGCTAAAGTCTTGCTTATTTAACAAGACCTGTTTACATTTATCGAAACCGATTTTTCGGACTAAATATTAAAAAAATATTTTAAAGAAGTCGTCTTGCAGTGACCAATCAAGTTACGTAATGCGTAAGACGTGACAGATAACATATATTAAATCTTATGGATGACGCTCTCGAATTACATTTTTACTTCAGCTGTAATTCGCTAAGTTCACAATAGTAAACTCACTACGAGGCGATACTGCCTTGATACTAGTCTAGCAAGTCTGGTAAATGAGAAAGTATATAGGAAAGTCAAATTACTAATTCTATAGCATTCGAAAATAGTGACATTTCTAACGACGGTACCTAACATAATCATTAGAAAATGAGGTAAACTTCACAAGTAATCTAGTTATTACTAACTTTACATTTCCGACGCTTCTGCAGATTACAATACAAGTAATTAATGCTTTATTTTAAATTTATCAGTTTTGATTTCGTGTGGTTGCGGACCACTCGTAACGAACGGTGGCCCGCGACTTGATCTGTCGGCGATCCGCCTTACGTGGTGTTCTGTCTAAATTTTATTTCCGAATAAAAATCTGGAACTTAGGTGCATTAACTGTTCATAAGCGCATATTATTAGCCTCACCCACAATGGGTCAGCATGCAGGGCTCAAGTTCAAATTCCTCGATCCGGTATAAAAAGATAGTGGGAGGTTATAATTAAGAGGAAAACGCTAAAATTAAAAAATTGGTTGCCTGTAAAGTCGGTATACGGGCGAAAGTTTTACGTGACAACGACTTTGAATGGTAAAATCATTTTAATGTGAATATTCATTCGTATAGTAGGAAGAAGGATGAAATAATAGTAACAATTTAAAACATTTATTTATACAAAGAATTATATTTAAAACATTAATTTATACAAAGAATCTCGCACTGAATTTCATATTAACAAAATTTTATTTTTACCTTTACACATACATACGTATTTATATACAAATATACATACAATAACTTGCAATACATTTGCAAGCTATGCACTAATTCTCTAGTGCTGCGCGCGCGGCAGACCGATCATAGTTGAGTGGGAGAGAGACGCAAGGCATTCGGCGGGCCTCTCTCTCGTTCGGTGACTCATCGTAACGTTACCGAGCGTTACACTTTTTCATAAGTGACTCCCAGCCGCAACCTAATTTAAGACGTTGTCACGTCAAAACTTGATGCAAAGTTCTAAAGTTCACGGACATTACAATATTTCTTCTCGAATTAACATCGAAAATCGAGCACGCAAGCGCGCGCAGTTACGTAGTAGGGGCGGCGAGAGCGGCGCGTTTGTCCGTCTGACTGATTTGGTTATTGACAACTTTTAATTGCTATTATCCGTGCCGATTGTCGTCCGCCGCTCCGCGCGCCGCGTACAATTAACCACTTTTGTGGCGCGGCCCGGGCAGCCCGCGGCCCTCGCCGGTCGCCGTCGCGCGCGCTCCGTACACAATGCGATAATAAATGGTTCTTGGCGGAAACGATATGTATCTGTTACCGTGTTCGCCTTTCGACGGGCGCTACCTTAAGACGTGCATCGAGTAGCGGGACGATGGACAGAATACGTAGCTTTCGATATACATATATTTTTAAGGTAAATCTCTATAACGTGAGCGGTAATTCGGTGTTGTAAAGGGTGCGCGCGATGCCGGCGCGCCAATGGGCCAGTCGCGTGCGCGCGTCGCTAACCGTAGATCATCGTTCGACACCTTCCATTTTCCGTCGAGCGCGCCTCTTTGTGCCGCAAACAACATCATTTATTATACGCATTGAAACTTTTTTCTGGAGGTGGGTGTTAATAAAATCGCACTTCATCGCGCTTTGTGTCGATCAGCGTCACTTAGTCGCGGCCCGCCCGCCCCCGAGCCGCGGCGTCCCCGAACGCCCCGCCCGCCCCGCCCGCAGCGCTTTTATTCAAACTACCCGATTATTGGGAAAGGGTATGGATATTTGTACTGAACTTCGCAACATAAAACAAAACTATCACTATCTTAATTAGAAACGAGGTCGAAAATACGAACAAAAGGTCACAGAAATTTAATTTATGAATTACTGTAATTGGGCAATATACGCTTTATTTGATACACGACCTCTTAATGAGTGTCATCGGCGTCTTTAAACATTGGTTAGCATTTTACCGTTAGATATAAATCTATTGTTTTGGTTCGCTTTCGGAAAATCTTTTCGTTTTCTAAAAAGCTTTTATTTTATCCTACTCGTATACGTCTGTACATACAGTACAAAAAAGTTATTGACTTAATCTTTGAAACTCTCGACATACATTCATTTCACAATAATTAGACCCGAGAAGCGACCGGACGTAGCAGCGCCGCAACATGGAGCAGTATCTAGGCGGAACGGCCACCATGTAAAGGTCAAGAGTCGCCGTCTGTACATCGCAGGTGGTTCAGGACGCTTCAACGTGGGTAACTAGGCAAGGAACTTATGTCCAGCTGTGGACATCAAGGGGATAAAACCACATACTATCTTCTTAAAGATAAAGATTTCAGTTAATGATCACTTTCCTTGTGCTGCAAGGCACAGAATGACACGGCTTTGGCCTGATGCTGCAAACAAACTATATGTTACCTTTTAATGGTAAAAGATAGACTTGTTCATTCTAGTGACTTGTGCTCATCTTGTAGTTTTCAAATAACGATATTTCCATGTCACTACCTTCACCAAACGATTTGTCCTTGATACGAAAGCAACTCCACAAGAGAATAGGATATACATATGTAATGTTTCGACTACTCGTGTTACCTTAAGTACGTTATTTGGTTTTATCTAATGCTCCACTAAAATATGTAGAAGTATTTAAAGTTAAAAAAATTACAGAACAATTTTTAGAAAGTAAAGGTTTATGTCCTGTCATAGTGGGTATATTACGGTTCTTAATTCGTTTTCCCATTGAAGAACGCTCTATTATATTAATTAATTTAGGTCTTTGTCACAGTCTAGATAAATATTCCTATAGTGTCTGGTTACTTTCTTCCTAGTTAAATCCAATGTTATTAAATGTTTGCTTTAATTACAAAAAAATGACACATAAATATGCATCATTCGATTTTTTCATTTAAGCGCATTATTTAAAAAGTTTTCCGTGATTTTTTTAATGATCATTTAGATAACAGTGGTGGTCAGGCGATAATAGTTTATAAAGTAATTACATACAACACGCTATATAAAATAAAATCTGAATTTGGATGGCAAACTGTTCATAAAGCTCATAATCAGTGATTACTCATCTAGATCATCATAGCGTCTAATCATGTTAATCGCGTCATGTCTAATCTAGTACTTAAGTCTAGACAATGTGACTGACTGAGTTATCGCATATCAAAAGTAGTGTCTACAAACTTTACGGAATAAACAATTTACGTGTCGTGTAGGCATCTATTATAATGGAACTTTTCGCAATATTCCTTGATACATAAAAACTGAATAGTCACCTTTTGGATAGACGAAATACGTCTACCTGGAGCACAACTAGCGGCGAGTACAGGATCAAAGTAATATCGAGATGAGAACTTGTAACGAAATAGGAAATAGGAACACATAAGTGTGCGAACTATACTGGCATTTAATGTAGTTTTTCGTAGTTCAAATTGACTTTTCGTTCAGACACTGAGCACGGCATGGAAACTACACATGCGTATACATGCTCGATTCGGTACTAAAAGATTGTGGGAGGTTTCAATTAAGAGTAAAATGATGTACTCGTCGAAATTCATTAGTGATAACTGATAAGAAATTTAAAAAAAGAGAGAATTTAAACATTGCGATGGCTGTATAGTCACCCTTTTTATTTTCAGACGGATTTCGACCCAAGCAACATTCATTCGAGCGATCAATATGGATAAAATATTTAAAAGAAATAAACGCCACTTACGGGCGATAAATACAATCTTAAATACATATGAAATAATTGTAATATTAACACCATAATAGGGAAATATTGATACATCACATAATGTATAACAAGAGAGTAAAGTTATTCACGATAGTATAATAGTACGAGCGTCAATATAAACTTAATATCTAAATTTAACGGTACAAAATTTGTCTAACTCATACAAATGTATCGAATCGAAACAAGCTTAAAGAAATTGGAATGTAATATCAAAATTTATTGTAAGTACAATTTTTTTTTAATTGTGTACTAGAAATAACAATAAACTATCAAATGTTAGTCGACTAGTGTGTCGAGAATTAATTTAGGGAGCTCTGTGTGCGCATTTTTAATAGATTCCTGACGCTTTACAAAATTTGTCCACTTACAAATTTAAAATCTTTATTAAGCGAACTCGGAAAAAATGGTAATTTTAGGTCAGGAAAAAGGTTTTTTCGTATGTATAAGTAAAACGTTGCAGTAAAATCTCTTAGATTGTGCTGTTTGTATCTGGTTAGTTTTGATACTATTAAATAGATAACATTTTAAAAAAGAAAAAGAAAAAGTGAAAACGCTGTCCCGCCATTTTTCTGTTGTTTATCTGTACACCGAAATAAGTGAATCTAACATAGAACATCTATGTTACAACTAGATACATCTTGAAGTTTTACTACAAAAAAGAGAAAAATACGACATAAATCGCAAAAAAAATTGTGATATTTATGGACCTAATGCAGCGTCAGTGCTAAAGTCGATGTCATTTTGGAAAAAGTAGAGCAAAATCTGCATATACAAAAAAGATCGATACTTGGGGTCCTAAGTGAGTGCACTGTAAAAAATCTAATGAATGATATACTCATTTACGATTTTCTATTGAAACTTAATGAAATCGAACCATTTTTGAAAAGATTGAATACTGGTAATGAAAAATGGATGGATAATAACGTGCGAAAAAAATTATGGTCAAAATGCAAGCAAGCTTTACAGAGTATAGCGAAACCCGAATCGATTCGTAATAAGTTGATGCTATGTGTATGGTGGGATTGGAAGGGCATTATTCGTTATGAGATTTTGCCGGCAAAATCATCGATTCGGCTCTGTACTGCCAACAGCAGATGAGACTCAAGCAAGAAGTAAAGAAAATGGCCGGAATCGGTCAACAGAAAAGGAAACCATGATAATGCCAGACCATACACATCTATAGCAAGTCGGCAAATATTGAAAGAACTTGGTTGGAAAGCGTTAATGCATCTTCCATGTAGCCCTGAGCTTGAACCTTCAGATTTTCACCTGTTTCGGTCTCTTTAGAATTCTTTAGGTAGTGTTAGGTTACCAACAAGAGAGGACTGTCAAAACTACTAGTCGCAGGTTTTGATCACAAGTCCCAATATTACTACAGCAATGGGATTATGCCATGTATATAACTATTAAATTTAAATTAAATATGATGGAAAATCATCTTGATGATATGTTAATAGCATAGTTGGGAAATCACTCGACTCCGAGCTAACAGTTCCTGATTCGAATCCTACAATTTTCATTTGTGAATCAGAAATTAAAATTGCTGCTGATGAAGTTCATCAATTTCCAGGCGGATACTGAAAGCCTTTCACCAAGTGAAGAAAATACTCGAGAAACTCGCTCAGACAAGATAAGTGTTACTGTTACAGGAACTAAAAAAAATAAGCGACATTATCACAAAGCAAACTAGAGATTACAAATCGACACGTCTAACGAACACTGCCTTTAGATCTACTACAATAGAAAAAAAATTATACGTCCTAGTTACTCATGAGAGACTTGTGGAGACCGAGCTACTACAGTAGGAACCAAGAAGAAGAGGTGACTGTAGTACAGAGCAAAGCGGAAACTTAAATGGTTGTCGATGAAATTTATCAACTCCGTAACAGACGATAAAACTTTTCACCAAGCTGTGAAAGTAAACAATAAAAGATTGACTAAATAAAAATCCAGAAAGGATTTGTTTAGGAGCTCGACACCATCTACTTAACTCTACTTTAAGTTCTTCTACAATGGAAAGTTATTCACACTTGAGAGACTCGCTCAACAAGACAGTAGTTTTTACAACAGGAACCAAGAAGAATAAACAACATTAGCACAGAGTAAACTAGAAATTAGAAAGGCTGCAGATGAACTGTTCCAACTCTCAGAAATGGACGTCAAAGCCTGCAGCAAGCAAAGGTAACAAAAAGTGAAAGAGAAACACAAGGAACATACCCTCCCCACTTTTTTTATTGACACACTATAGTATCTATTACCTATCCCGAATCCAGTTTCTGGCTAAATGTTGCACGATTACCCGCTGGCTCTACACTCCCTTCACTCCTAATCCAAGCTAGAACCTACACTCCCCCCGATATTTACGCTCCCTTCGGTGTATCGGGACTTGTCCCTTTCAGTCATTGCGACTGACTGAAGGTTGAGCGATGATGATGATGATATTAGAAAATTAACTTGAATTTGTATATAAAATACGAAAAATATTTTTTTCCGACCCTATACAATCTCTGAATATTTAAAGGGTAAATGGACGTGACCAGCTTAAAATAATTTTTCTTGCTTTTTCTTCTTGAGGGAAGATTGCCTAATGAACGAGTGGTAATTAAAAAAGTGTGTGTGTACCGACACACGATTGAAGTTTGCTCCTTACAAACATTATAAATTAAATAGATTGGTGAATGAGGGTAAATTAATACATTTTTTATATTACTTAAAGCATACTTAATACATTTATTTATATTAATTATACAATGAATTCGTTAAAATACATAACTAAACCATGAAAACATAAACAATGATAATTTAATGTAATAAAGTTTTCAGCAAGTTTGATTTTATTCACCACTTACGTCATCTTACGTTGTATTTATTCCAGAAATAATATCGACATCATTGAATACTGAGACGAATGATTTGTGGTAACTAAAATATGATACATGGACGTTGTAATATATATATGTGTAATTAGTCAAGAAAACATTGCATCAATAGTGGTACCATATTTAGTTGTTCCCAATGTTCTACCAGAAATTAAATTTAAGTTCAGTTCATCTTTAAGAAATTGTACCAAGCGGACACTATCTTAACGTAACATAATGTAGCGCCAAGTTTGATTTTATTCCTCACGATTTTTCATACCCCGGGCTTATACATGAAAAATCGATTCTTAAGGAGTAAACTCCAAAAAGTAGTAATTTTGAAGTACTATATATTCTTAAGTTTTATGACGTATTTTAACTGTTGTTTCACAACCTACGAAATAATGATATCTAGAACTTATTTAACTTGAATAATATAAATGATTTTAAGCGATAACAAATGACGTATGTGAAAGGAATGATTTCACAAAAGTAGAACTTCCAAATTACGATAATATTGCCATACACATTCGCTAATCAATATTTTATTTTTTTGCAGTATTGTGTTGGATATTTTTAGAGACACAAAACTCTATATATTTACCTTTCTATACTAGACTCTCTATTGTAATAGCGAGAGGTTCAATTTTGAAGACAATGTTGCCTACAGGCATACAATACACTTGTTACAATTTTTTTACCAATACCAATATCTTTATTTTGCGGGTTATAAAATAACACGAGATAAGTCATACAATTTTAGGAATTTAGAGTTTTTTAGATAATTCCTTTTTAAACATACCATTTGTTCGTAAGGCAGTTACTTTTTCTTCAAGAAGAAATTGCAAAAACTTGAGGAAGGGTTTCTGTTTTCAAACTAAATTAAATAGAATCACAATCAAATATAAAATTGTTACAAAATGATACAGACCTCCATGAAGCCAAGCTGGTTATGTCCATGAATCTTTTAAATATTCATAAATTGTCTAATAATCTTTTAAATTTATATAAGGGTAAATTTTGCATCTTCATGAATCTTATTGAACTTGAACACACAAGGCTCCCTCAATTAATTTGTGAAAACATAGTTGACTAACATGAAGCAGTTTTATTTTTATTTATAATATTGAAATCACTCACTATTTTTCTTAAACAATTCAATTTTTTTATTATATTCATTAAATTGTCATATATAAACGGCCATGTCACAATTAATATTCTCTTGTCTTAACCTTAACACACACGAAAATAGAAAAAAAAACTTAAATTAAAAATTTAAGTTTTTGTACAGCACTCATGACATTACCGGGCACTAAATTGAGATTATCGAACTACTCGAATTTAATTAAAGACAGAGTAGCCATTCGAAGGGTGGCACACAAACAGCCAAAAACAGGGGTAATGATTAGCAGATTCCGCGGTCTGAAGGGCTACAGCCACAACGAACGAGCTGAGTCACCGCACGCAGCGTCCCGCCACGTACCGGCCACACCGCGTGCACCGCGAGGGCTGCGGGCGGAGCGACTGGAATTTAGTTTGTTGTATAAAGCAACGGGCAAAATGTGACAAGTTGACGAAAGAAATACTTAAATTGTTATAGAGTTGTGATGTCTACTACTTGTTTGAGTCAGGTTTCACATACACAGGTAATATTTTAATACAAATTGTGAAAAACGAATAAAATACATTTTATATAGAAAGTATATAGGAAATAATACGTTCTACAATAAAATATATATTATGCAATGTATAAAATATATCTATATAACTATAAATATTAAATCCAATTAACGCAAATTAGTAGAGAATGTTTTTTATTTTTACATTTTGCAATTAACTATATCTTTATAAAGAATTTCAAAATGGTATAAATTTCTGGTTACTGGTCACGCAATGACAAAATTATAGTTTTATAAATATTTGAAAGAAATATTTAATACTTAGTCGTCAACATGTATAATTATTGTACTGAAGGAACGTTCTCGTATTATAGCACTTATAAAAATACACATACACACTCATATGGGATATGATGGCGCTTTATGAAGACTAAGGGGACGGTGCGTTGGGCGATGGGAAGAAGTTATTGTCGCTAAAAAGACGACTAAACACGCGTTGATGGTTGTGCTATAACAGCTCCTTAATTGAAATACTGACCCCACATATGTGAGACCACTATTTCAATTATAGTAATATTCCTATAATAATTTAATCGTTGCTTTACATTCCCTCCCCCCGCCCTCAATTTTTACATATAAACGATTACATTTTATTTCGATGCAAAGAAAAGCTTTGTGCTAATAAGCGCTTTTTACAATTCATATCGATTTTGTAATTTTTTTAATATTCTACTTAAAACGTAGGTACATAAATGTACGTTACAGAAATATTATATCTCGCTTTATTTTCAAAGTATTTTATCAGACAATGCGATTAAGAATTAGTCAAAGTACATGAATAAAAAATATATTACATATTTATTTTCTTCAATTTAAAACTTTACCCTAAATACCTAAACACAATTAGTGTTTTAAAGAACTACATATTGTTAATTGATAAAAAAGCGGATTAATATTTGCTACCTAAATATGCGGTCTCTAGCTGACTAGAACATTTTACGTCAATCATTAAATTTCCTTGATTAAAAGTAAAAAAGCGTTACTAGTTTCTTATGATGTTTGAAATTTGCTAATCGAAACAATTTTGTGTATTTGATACTAGGCGATGGTTAGACTTTCATTTTTACGAAATTCGGAAAACCTTTCTAATAAGCAGCATCTGCTACGTAATAATAAAAACACTAGGTGTCGCTGGCGTCATTTTATCTCACATTTAGTAGTATCATAGAAAAAAATTTGGATTAATTTATATAAATGTTTTTTTTTTTTTGTTTTGTTACATACATCGTTACTTATCTATCTAGCTAGTTTCTCATGGTTATGCAAAAATACTAAAAACCTTTATAATTTGATCGATTTTAATAAAACTTAATGCAGAGATAACCGAAACCTAATGACAGAATAACGGTAATTTTTATAGTTCCATGAGGATTATTAACAATCCTAATAGTTTGACCGATTTCGCGGAAATTTACAATAAGTTGTACTTATTAGTGCAGTGTTTAGAGTGGGTTTGTGCTTACGTGTTTAGTTTTGAGAGTTTAAAAGAATATTATATTTCAATCTATTTAAGGACGAAAAGGGACGGGATCAGATTAAGAGCGAGGGTGGGACCAGAATCGCGTTGCAGACGGTGCGGGAGCGAGCTCTCTTACGGTAGTAACACGAAGTCGGGAAATCGTATTTAAGAAAATGCCAAAACTAGGTGCTAATTAGGTACTGTACTTAAAAATTAGGTGCTCGTAAACTTACAGTCCCAGTTTTGATCTTTATTTCCGATTCCGGGTCACGCCTTCGGTATTATACCGCATCTGTAAGTTTAAGAGCACCGAATTTTCAAATTTACCATCAAATAAGCACTTAAAAAGCACGCATTTTTGTCATTTTTTAAATGCAATTTCTCGACTTTGAGTAGCTAACGTAACAGAGCTGAGACGGGGGAGCCACGACGAGATAGTTACTACAAATACAATGCCACTCGAGCAGGCAGAATCGCATACAAAAGTTGGAAGGGATAAAAAGCGTATCTGTATGTTTTTTACCTTTGCAACGGCTAAAGCGCTAACTTAATTTCAATAGAATTTGCCAGAGACGTAGCTTGTATCGGCGTTTCCATCATCAAGCATTATTTCGTGCAATAAAAAAATATTAATATTTGTCATTCACTACTTTTTTATTGCAGGAAATAATTTAAAAAAATGTAGTTATATAAAAACACATGAGATAATCACATTTTCACAACATCGAAATAAACGACAGAAGCTTAGTTCACACTAGCGAAACTGCGGGCAACAGCTAGTCTAAAAATATCCACTTATCCGTTTTATCTTTATTGTTATTAATGGTAAATTACATGTTCCTTTCGAATACAATTATAAAAATATTTATTAGCCACAAAGAACAGTTGAACGCAGAGACACAGCAAGGTGTAAAATATCAATACAAATACGTTTCAGTCGTCAAGGTACTGCGCCTTAAAAAGGTGAAGAAAGAAAATAATAAGACAAGAGAGTGGCGCGAGTGACATATGTCGCGATCGCCAACCCTAATGACAGTGCAAATCGTCCGCGTCGATTTATCAACTCGGCGCCCGAAAAGAGGGCGCGCTTCTAACTGGGCTAAGTGACGCCGCCCTAGGGCTGATACTGCGGCAGCAAAACTAAGAAATTTTGATAATTTATATTATAAACATTAATATCACATTGGCAATAGAAAGTGAAATAGATAAAAGTCTATTCGACTATGTGATTTGCGCTTTGTAGAATATTTTTGCGACTACAAACTGGCACCATGTTTATACTATGTATTTTAATTTTTTTTATTTATTTTTGTTATATCCTCTGCACAAACTGCATTAACAGAGTCGTATACAGCCGCTCTTGCTGTTTTAACTTATAAAACCAATTGAATACTTACTATTTTGACACAAATCGATATAGATATACTATACACTTTTATTTACTCAGAATTAAAAAATAAGACTTTCTATTTTTTTTTTATTTTTCTAAAACGTCTTTGTAATCTTTAATTTGTAAACCAACAAAACTGAACAGTAATAAAATGTTAATACACGTAAAGATGTGAATACTTCTAATAATTTGCAGCAACAAGAAAATCAAACAAAATTTATTAAAAAAAATTTTTTTTTGAATAATAAACATAATTTTTTTTTATTCTTGTACAAAATCACGTTTCTAAAGACACCGTATTCAGATTTAATTATAAAGTATCCGTTCTATAAAAATTAGAAGTGAATTTAATCTTAATTAATAATCATTTTTAAGTAAACTGTTCTTAATAAATTATAACATAGAACTTAATATAAATTAAGCATTGGATGTGTGATATAAATTATTTGCACATTCAAACGAATCTATATAATTAGGTAGGGCCATAAAACGACCGGGCAGACGTGTTACGTTCGAGTAACATTAAGTTAACGTCAATCATAAATTAAATAATTATGAAGGTCATCATGCTATCTGACATTAAATCTACGAATATTTTTAGTCCCCTTGTCGCGCCTCTGCTTGAAGCCAAAAAAACATACGATTTCCTTCTAAGAAATTATACAGCATTTAAATCAAAGTATCAATGTGTAGCAACTCGGAAAAAAAAACTCTACATGTAATCTCCATAACTCCCAGATCCGTCTAGACGAGATATTTATGTGTTTCGTGAAGTTTTTCTTGACGTTTGAGATTTATTGCGATGGAATTTTATTTGCATCTCGACCAATTCTATTTGGTTAAATGTAAAATTCATTCAAACTAATATCTTGAGTTTCGTATGGCTAAAATTTTATATTATATAAAAAAAATAAGTCTTCATGTGCAATGAATTGTTTAAACACCAGAAGAATAATAATTCAAATCGTTAGATATGCACTGACATTATGGGTTGAGCGGGCAACCCTGAGCGGTTGAGTGATAACATGGGCGAAGAGGGCTCGGTACAGAATGATAGTCTTAAATGAAGGTCAGGGCTGCTCCTTCTGTCAACTTGTTGAATACGAAAACGAGAACCAGAGGAAACACGGAGTAGTAATATTTCTTGGATATTTTTAACATGAAAATGCACAAGGTCATGGACAAAGGCATATATATATGAAAACTTGACTTTATTAAATAGCAAACTAGATATGTACTAAAATTTATGAAGACAATTTTATATGAGATAAAACTAATGGGCTTATATACTATGATCATTTGGTCATTTTAATATGAATAAAATTTGATAGTGTTAGAATTAAATCTAGCACACAGCTTAATAGCAGCATTACTCTAGGGGCGAGCAAGCTCTCCTTACAAGTTCAATTACACAAACCTACAACAATTAATGTTTTTCTAATTTAAAAACAAATGGGTATATGAATCGTTGTCACCACTTTAACAGCAAATGAAAACAACACAATAACACTTGCGTGTGAAATTTCCATCGCTAACTTACGTGAGGACCAGTTTTCTATAGATTCATGGTCTATATTGGCATATAAATTGTGTACTTTATAAAATTGACACCTTATGCATAACTTTTGTCATTTAGTAGGATATTTGTACACATGGTTATAAGGACACCAAAATCATTAGATTTGAAATAGGGAAATGGATAACTTCTTAATAATAAAAGTAGATTATTTAATTTCAGTGATAAAATATACGTCTCGATCTTGGTACAGATACATATGTATCTTACCGGTACTCTGTATAATCCGGTACTGTATAGATTATCTACATACATAAAAAAGCCTAAACGGTCCAGGCATTGTACAAAATATTATTTACTTCATACTTTACCCATGCATACTGTACAAATTAAAGTGTTCAACCATATAAATGCAGCTATTCATTCCAAATATGTGCTGCTCTATATTTGAAGGTTACGGTTCTAAAGCTCTTTGCACTCTATATGTAAAAAAGCTTTAGCTATGGAGAACCGCCACAGTCGTAAAAATAATTTATAAGGATAAGCTCAGAATCAAAACTTCTAATTCTTTTTTAATGATTCTTCTTGTTCCTTATTAGTACTTTTTTTTATTATAGATTATTTTTATGCGCTATCGATAAATTTGGTAAACGTAATCTTGACGAATCAAAAGATGTCTTATTTTTCCTTCATTTTATATTTTGCTTGGTTTATAGAATTACTGGATATAGTTTACATTACCTAGGTAATTTTTTCAATTATTGAGGAGAGATGAAATATTTTATACATTACTTAGCCGAACCCGAAATCGTATTGAATAACTAGGTATTCTATATAATGTCTAAATTTAATACTTTACCGGTAACGTGTACAATACGTACTTGTGTGTTCGTTCATTTGTCGTTTACGAGAATCCATATGACAACCTATTGCTGTGTGACTATATGCAGGTTATATACTCCCCTACTTTTACAATTCACACTCCCCTTAAAATATGTCAGTCATTTGTTATTTTCTGTAGAGCCAATATGGCAATCAGTGGTTGGTATATTATATTTTAGTTATTGAATCTATGGTGCAATACTAATCAAACTTGTACAGGATGGAATCGATCATGCATCTTTTCGCAAAAATTTATAATCTCCTCCATTTTTTAGAATGACTTTGCCAAAGTAAGTATAACAAAAATATGTCATCAAAAATATACTTAAAAATAATATAGACACAAATCTATTAAATGCTCGGCTAGATTGCAATCACGAGTGCCGTGCCGAGCAACCGGGGTCGGGCACGCCTGGGCACATGACGAACTCGAATTCTGCCCCGCGCTTGGGCTATGCGATATATTATTAAAAAATATATCTAGTCACTTACCTACAAATGACACTTGATATTAACAATGATGTAAAGGTCGCCGAAGATATTATTACATTAGCCTCTGATTTTCCACATGTGTTCCACTCAACTCTAAACAAACAAGACAACCTAAGGCAAATTATCACGTAAAATGATACATCACGTAAGTGACAGACTCGCATGTAACAATATTATGTCTGCAAACTCCCCAATAATAAATCATGTTAGCATATTCGATGAGAGTAAAAACCATTGATATGAAACACTTCAATATTAATCACACACAATCTTAGTTTCAAAAACGTCAATATCGTAAATGTAACATTTATAACAAAATACTTAAACCTCCCTGGAGTGACGCGGTGTCACGCACGATCGCTACGGCGAGACTGGTCACACTTCGTGAACACGCTTAACTAGAAGGAAACAAAACCAATATCTATATCACAATTAAAACGGGGATCCCCAGTGGAATGAGATGGAGATGGGATAGGAATCTAATCGAGAATCGAATCGAAACTGGAAGCAAAGCAGGGGATGATCCCTGCTTCGCTCCCAGTTTCTATTTCGATTGCAGTGATCATTATGATAAGGATTGGAATCGGAATCGCAATCATTATCAGAAATGGAAATAGCATCAGAATAATAATACAGATTGGTATCGCAATATGAAGCCGTACTGTATTTAATGTCCACGACAACCAAACCACAGATAAAAGCCAGGATCATAGGAATGAAAAAAAACTTATATATATAATTATTGCAATCCCTAATTAATATTTTGTTGAAATCTATGAAGAAAAAAAAATTGTAAGGCTGCACGTAGTAGGTACGTGCATTGAAACTCGTCCGTAATATATTCGCGACAGTTGACTGATTGATGGACGGGCAGAGGGGAGTCGGCCCGAAAACGGGGGTGGTCTGCAGGAGGGGCACTCATTCATTCTCACTTTTGTGTGTAACTAATTAAACGAATTACTTATCGGTTCGTTGACAGTCGTTCAAAACTTGTTTATTAGTTTAAATTAAATTCAATTCAAGATTAGCGATGAATTAAATTCAAGATTATCGATTATAATGTCGAATGTTTGAATGAAGAATGTTAAACGGCATACACCAAAATGCTATTAGTCGGACCTTATACCTGTGTATGTAACCGTTAACTGAAAAACATTAAATATAGACCAGTTTTAGTATTCCGTACCTCCAAAAATACGAAACCCTTATGTGATCATTTTGTTGTCCGTCGGTCTTTCCGGTTGTCAAGACCCTATTTTTCAGGAACGAGATTAGATATTAAGCTGAAATTAATATCAAATACTTAGATCTAGAATCCCTTGGAGGAGGTAAAAATTAAACTTCTAAGTCAAAGAAATCAAAAGATATAACCGATTATATTCTATTTTTGCCGTATTTTTTGACGCTTGCAAAGGAATTAAAACCTATAATCTTTCCCGTTAACTTAGAATCATAAAATTTGGCAAAAAGCCATGCTATTTCTCACAAATAAGGGAAAAAATCCGAAAACTGAAAATGTGTAAATACATCACATTATTTTTGTGAAATAACTTTTGTGTGATATAAATCTTCGAGACTCGATTCTCGTGAGGATCGAACTATTTACATACCTACAAGTTTGTACGGAACCCTCGGTCGCGCGAATCCATATCGCACTTGGCCGGATTTCTTTTGTATCTGTACGAAGTTATCCAAACGATTGCGAGTATTTTTTTTTAATAATCATTGATACTGCAACATAATTTAGCACATAACTTATGCACATAACGTATTATTAATATTTTAAACTTTGGATTATACGAATACTTTTGCCCTTGCCGAACACTTTATCTTAGACTGCTTATCTAAGACGCGCGGCGCTAGCACCGACACTGCCACTCACAAACTACGAAATATATCTGTAACCCACGACGCACACGCACTCCATCGCGATCGAGCCACATCGGGCGTCAGACGGAAGCGTTCTCGGAAAATGCAAGCGATATTTCTAATAACCGATAGTTTTACGCGAAACTCTCGTAAAGTACAATGAGATGTTCGTCGACTACCTAAAAACAGTATTTTTGTCTACACATCCTTCTCGGTCATCGAAAGATGATGTGCTTCATTATACACAAGAGAAACGTTGCAATTTACCAGATCAATTGAACGATCGGCGCGGACGGTGATATCACGGAGTGGCCGACGGTCACGGCAGACAGGACGGTACCTGACCGGCCGCCGCGCGGGACTGTCCCATCTCGACAACGGCAACACGCCTAGGGATGACGTTACGAAACATCACGCGTGTCTCGCGGAAATTAATTTCCTCCGAAAACACCGGGCAAGTGCAACGACAGCAGCGCGCGCGACCTCGGCGGCGGCCCGGGTCGTCTGACTGCAATTAGGTACTATCCATTTAAGCGTCTGTCACGTAGCGCCTCAGTTACTTATCGACAGGAAAACGATTATCTATTTCATGGTTTACAATTTTTTTTTCTCTGCCTATTAGCATACGTAAATTTTCAAAGTAAGTCATAAACATGTATTAATTGTATTTTTCAATTTAAACACAATTTATTAAGAATGCTTAGTGAATAAATTCCATACATCGGGATTTGATTATCAAATATTATTTCGATTCTCGTAAACTAGCAGTTCCATCTCAACCTGTGAAATGAGAATTTCTTTTGAAATCGCGCACAAAGTGAATAGTTTTACAAATCAATCATGATATACTCTAACATGTATAAATCCAGACGACCGGATGCCCTCTCTGGGACGTTCATGATAGACGACGCACTCGGCAGAAGTTGCGCTTCGCATTAGATGTACTGCGTTATTATTTTATCAAAGTCATAATAAAAAAAAATTAAATACTCTTAGGTGGCCAGCGCATACTTTTATATTTACATCATAATAAAAAACATGCCATTGTATTATGTCAATGTACATGGGTCACTTCGTATTCTGAACGTATAAACTATTTCTTCACGAGGCAAAAGTACTCTATCAAGGTCTCACAAAGAAGTTTTTGTCCAAATCCGCTTCGAATAATCTGGATCGATCGTTGCCAGCTGTCAATCAACGTCAACGGTTTTTGTGCGTCCCGACAAACACAACGGGCCGACGGTCAAGCTGATTGGGCATAATTACGTGGCACATTTTTTATTTAATTGGATTTAACTTTAACCTTCCTGTCGATCGATAGCTATATAGTAATCTACAAGTCAATAGAATATAGTCAAAGCGTAATCGAGACATGTTCGTTACGAGAGGAAGCTCATGAGTAATGTACCTACTCGACTAAGAAAGAAAGCATGAGAATGGACACTTCTATATTTTCAGTGTAATCCCTTGAGAGGGAATTGCACTTTTAAACTTCTCACATAGAAACATTACGCAATTAAAAACTGTTCCTTTAGTTTCTTGTCATAACAGTTCTTTAACGCTACTATCAACTCATTATCTGCTAAAAATTCACCCTTAAATCTTTCTTAAAAGTTTCAAATAAGAAATTATAGTAGAGTGCTAATTGTTATTACATTAATGTTGGTGACATATTTTTATAAAGCCATTTCTAGTTATGATTCGCTCTGTTGTTTAAGCAGCGTACGCAGATGCATTATTACCCAAAGAATATGCCTGTACTGAGGTTACCTCCTCCCCTTTTTTTTTGTTAATTGACTCACATAACCCATCCAACAAATAATAATAATATACGACATTCAGTATTTTTTTTAGCAAATAGTCTATTAGTAAATATTATGCCTTTAATATCTCTAGACGTTGGTGCCATAGTTTGTCTAGCGATGGACGAATCATAAGCTTATGTATAGGTTTCACATCCTTAAATTCCCACTGTAATGATTCTTGTCTACAATACTGATAAATCTATGGTTTGTCGTTTGTAACGATACCATCGCAAATGCACCACCATTATAGTTGACCCTGTTTAAGGATCTGTGTTATTGTGTGGGAGCCTACGTTAGATTTTACGGTACCCAACTTGAAATTATCCTCTTTACGCAAAGATGCCCTTGTAGAATTTTATGCACAATTCCCGATTCAGTTTGTAGTATATGCGAATGTCTTCGTGCGTAATTCGCCTATTTCCTTGATTTAAATTTCTGACTGCCAGCACGTTTCCTTGTGTAATATTCGTCAAAGGGTGGAGATTTTTTCTTCCATCCACCAAAATTACTCGAGCATACTTAAATTCAGTGAATCAACGGTAAACAGTTACCTTATAATTTTTTTTTTGGAAAGCCAATCGAAGTCTTTAAATAATTCTGATTATTTAAGTCGATATTTGAAATCATACGAAAATATTCACATTGAAAACCAATTTTGCAATGAGACAAACAAAAAAGTTTTGTTCGTAAAAAAACTGTGGATGAAAATTTGAATTTAGTATGTCCACATTTTTTTCTCCTAAATAATCTTATTACTCAATAAAACCACCTAGCATCTATTTATTAAAAATTGTATTTCGCAAAATATTTGAGTGGCCTGCTATAATAAAATTTCAACATTTATCGATACAATAATCGTCTAAAATAACAATTAAGAATTGGTTACAAGCAATTTTAAAGCTATTAGTGGTTCATAAGAACAAATGGTAACAATTGCTAAAAGTAATATGGATAAGTTACAGAGTAATTTTGAGTAAGTAAATAGGGCATCCTATAGAATGAGGGTACCCGCAGTGGTTGCTTAAGCATTTAAAACGCTAAAGCTTTAACCAGCTTAAATTCGCCTGTAGTTGTTTACAAACTCTCTTAACACCTATCATTATATATTTGATGTATTAAAATATATTTTGGGTCTTGGGGTTATAGTATATCAACTTCAGTGCTGTCACTGGTTCTGCAACTGCAATAATTGAAAATATAATAACATCAAATTCTGCAAGTGTTATGTGACTCTTTCAAGTTAACACGGTTCAGTGATGAGTTAAAGTGTTATAGCAGATCCGTATGATCCTTATATAAAGATGTTGACGACAGATAAATCAATTGTGGCTTTTCAATAACACCATAACATGTTCCCAATGTTTAGAACCGCCGTGTTGCTATTAAAATTTAAATAAATGTCTTACAATCTAAAATTTTGCTAATATTTTGTTTATGATTGTGATTTTGTGATTATAAAATAATGAAAGTAATCTATGTATTCTTGTTTTCGGCATCTGAGAACAAAACATTTTTAATGGAGCAAACACAAAGTTTCCTTGCCGCCGAAAACTTTATTTTTAAGTTGCACATAAAGCTATAGTTTTTATTTTACTCTCTAACATACGTTTTTCGTTAAATACATCATAAGTCTGTTATATCAACCAAAGACTGTACAATACTCTCGACTGCCGATTGTGTGATTCAGTGAGAGAGCTTTAATAGTCTTAAGAGAAGACTTTAACGTTTTAAATGAAATGGCCATTATTTTGGTCAACATAACCTAAAAATTACTAAAACTAATCACTTTTAATTAACAAAATACTTTTTATTTTTGTAACATATTTTTATGAATGAGAACGACTAAAGCTAATCAATATATATTTTTTGAATCAATTTTTAAATACTATTAAATATTGATAGATACTACTCAATGTTAATAGCGGTATTTGTCGTTTTATCACTTTTCTTTAAATTCAGTCATTACACATTGAAAAACCAATGAAATTCAAATGAGTAGCATACACATTCACATAGAACTTAATAGCGTAATAAGAGAACCTCAAGACAACTGATACTGACTCAATAAACATAGTTACATTTTAAGACTTAAATACATTTCTCATTAGCTATCTCTTGTAAAACATTTTTTCTATACCAAGTACTATAAAAATGTAAATAAAAAAATATATTACACGAAAATAATTTACTTTAAAGCTTTTTTCTATCTGCCTCTTACACTTAAAACTGTACAGTTGAGCTATTAAATGCCAAAATATCGATCAAAGATCTATCTGCTCCGATCTTATAAAATTAATTGTGGAATCCAAATTTTGACGCTAATATGCTAGTTGGGATACAATTAGAGTAAAGTTCAGATTAACTTACAAACTATGAGGATTCCTAAACCGTATTAGTTAGAGAGGGATTTCTCTGAACTGATAAGTCATATCTAACAGATGAATGAAGATCTTATCTACACTCTGACACCGTTACGAAGCTATTTTTATACATATAACATTGAGACAATACAGCTAGATTTACTTAAGAAATATTAAAGTTTTTACCAAATACTTGATATATAAATAAACATAACTCTGAATTGACTGCTCCTCAAATAATATCAAAATATTTACTTGATTAACGTGTTTTATTGTATGAAAATTTTTGTACTGTAGAATAAAGAACTCGTCGAGCGAGCGCCCCGGGCTTTATTGATTCGCCGGCTGATTGAGTGATTGATATGGCCGATTGATTGATTGACGGCCGTCGGGCTCCGCCGACCGTGAGCACTATATATACTGTATCTATGTATAACTACCGTTGCAGTGAAGATGAACGTTCATATTTGAACTCCACTGAAAACCAGCGTTGCTACATATTTATCTAAAAAATAAATATTGGTGCTAAAACTGATGCTGATTAGCGCCCATTTTGACCAGTAAGATATGGAAATATATTAATTAAATAATGATAATTATTTAGTAGTAAATAATTAATATTAAGCGTGTTAGCCAAATAAATAATTTTTCTTTTTTCTTTCTCATAGCTATACTTAATGGCTGCGCTTGATCGTTCTTCAGCATTCCGTAGTCAACAAGAAATCCTTATAATTTCGCCATGTGCGTTCGTCCGACCGTCTGTCTGTCAACAGCTTAACTCAGAGAATCATAATACTAGAAAGCTGTAATTTGATATGGGCATACATATTAATCACGCTGACAAAGTCGTAGAATGAAATCTTAACATAAAATTTTTGAGGGTACTTTCCCCTACACACAAAATAGGAATGAGTTTTTTCCCTGTCTATACCATGGTGTGCAATTTTTTCACCCCCCTCCCCCAGGCGTAAGTGATGAATATATGAAAAAAATTCACAACAGTAACATACATAATGAAGTTAAAAGGAAAACTATCACAGCAAGTAGGTCTTTAAGTAAGGTAACGAGTAATAGTCCAACTAGGAACAAATCGAAGTAAAAAGCAAAATTTCGTACAAATTCCGTTAAAAAATTACTTAGATGGCGGTGTTGGTTGTGTAAAACAAATAGTAAGTATAAGTTTGTTATGTAAAATTATGGTAATATAAGATCATAACACTCTCAACGATGAGTGTTCTCTCTGCCTCATTCTGCCTCAGTGATGTAAAAGCAGCGCGGGCCAACGAGCTCCTTCTACGAGTATAACTAGAATACTGAAAATGTATAATGAGCATTTATTCAACATGGATTTGTTTTCACTGTCATGTCTTTCTTATAATAACGAAACTTATAAAATTCAATCAACAAAATTTAAATGTTTATTGTATTTATCTATCAACTAGCTTGGTTATTTCAAAATTATTAAATTAAATATAGCTTTCTACTAAATTGTATGTGTACTTATTGATAACGCCATTAGCTACAGTATAACAATACTATATACCTAAATATGAAAATTGATTATTATTATTGTTAGTTATCCCAAGTAGAGAAAGAAAAAACGCTCCCGTCCTATGTGTACCCGTTTCAGACGTTAAACCGTGAACTCAATATTTTCATAGTATCAAACAAAATAGCCCCTTTAAAATCCTCACATTGTGGTGGACAACTACAGAACTCTAGACTGTGCGTGGCCCGACGCGCACTTGGTCCGTTTCCTAAAATTAGAAATCGTCGCAACTGAGATAATTTACACGAAATACCATTAAGTTATACTCCTAAACTTCCCTGGTGAAACATCAGAATATAATCGTTAACTTAGTTACATTTTAAGAAAATCGTGCACATACAAGGAAAAAGAATGACGCATATTCGTCGGGGACAACTTACAAGCCATCAAAAATACTGCTGATAATTTCGAAACAGAATTTTTTTTCATATTAGATGGTATAGTTCAGCTTTCAACCGATCGAGACCGTCGAAGGTAATGCAATAAAACTAAGTCCATCATTGTCCTGCACAGCGTGTTAAGACTCGTCTTTTATTAATATCTTTCACGTGGTT
This sequence comes from Eumeta japonica, assembly GCA_005406025.1. Taxonomy (NCBI): domain Eukaryota; kingdom Metazoa; phylum Arthropoda; class Insecta; order Lepidoptera; family Psychidae; genus Eumeta; species Eumeta japonica. The sequence continues at coordinate 47,998 of BGZK01001112.1, read as the reverse complement.
TCATTTTTATTTGGAAGATCACAAAATTGTACACCAATGAAAAGTTTCTTAGTCATAACTAACTTTATCACGTAACATCACAGGACAAGACTGTTCGATTTTGTCTAACCAAAATGATCGAAATCACTGGACTAAATTTACAAATGTACAATTTAAGAAGATACCTCAGACCTTTTTATAAATGTATTGGTTTGCAGTTCTGATCGCAGTGTCTTTTTTAGTATCGATTCCGGTAATACTCTCGGTTTTAATCGTGGTTTCAGGGTCGGTTTCGATCCCAATTTTGCTTTCAATTTTGATCAAGACCCCCTTATAGTCACAATATCGATGGGATGGAATTGCTAGAATTCATGGGCGGCGGTGACGATCCATGTGGCGCGCATGCTCACTTACCCCTTAAAAATCCTTTTAGAAAACGCTTAACATATACGTATCAGTAGAAATATAGGAAATGAAAAAAGAGGATGCAATGCGAATTATTTCGTATTATTTCTGGAATGAACAATTTCAGTAACTGGTATTATTTCATGATCTCATTATGTTTATGTTGGAAAATATTTTCCTGATTAGTGCAGTTGGTTTGGACCTATATCTATTACGCTGATGCCACGGGTTCAAATCCTTACAAGACGAACATTTATTTGCTTAAAAATTAATGTTTTTTTTTTCGAGCCTGGGTGTTTTTAAAGTATCATGGGTAATTATTTACGAATATAAAAAAATATTAATCATCTAATACCCATAGTACAAGCCTCGTTGCTTAAATTTGAACCAAATGGCACTGCGTGCGTGCGTGAGTGCGTGCGTGCGTGCGTGCGTACGTGCGTACGTGCATGCGAGCGAACGTGGGTGCGTGGGTGCGGGCGTAATTATATCATTATAAGATTTATCAAATTATAAAGACTCGAGAGGCAAAAAATTGTGAAGACGCTTGGCAAAAGCAGTTTACGTTATATCGTTGCCAGGATATAAGAGTACGTGTAACATTTTTAGTGAATACCGGGTTAGTACGATATGGAGTAGTATTTTAGCGACAATACATATGTTCGCATTCTGCTCTTCTTGTACCAGTAAAAAGACTAACTCACTCTTCATCACCTTGCCGCTGGATGAATACACTTAAGCGACGGTACACGTTAACTATTTAGAATTTCCATAACCATTTTACCAACCTTCTGCTTACATAGACAAAAAAAAAACAACTACCAGTAAATAAATATCGATGAAGGGTATTCTAATAGACAAAGAATAAAGCCAGTTAAATGAAAATTCATACATAGCAAATTGCATATAAAAATACTACTAAAATGTTGATACGGACATTTTTGTGATTATAAGGCATAAGTGTTAAAATATATATATGTATGTTCCTTGTAAAGTTTGTGTACGGAGTTTATAAACAAAGAAGAATAAAATATTTTAAATGATTTCGTTTATACAGGAATAGCGTGGATTTATCCATTTAGTTTTTAATTTTTCGCTAATGCCGTCATATGCACAATTTATTTTTAATCGGTGGTAATTTTCGAAAAAACAACTTTGTTTAACATGATGCGATACAAATTAAATTACGACAGTAATTCTTTAATACCAGCGTCGCAGAGAAATTGTTCACCAGGTATTTACAACAGAAATATTGTAAAAGGGCCGCCATCAATCCGCTTGCGGCACAGATTTAATTATATCCGCATCGAATTAACATGGGCTATTAGCAATAAATTCATCAGACGGCGCGGGCCCGCCGTTTGCAGTCCCGGACGGACGGACGGTCCGGCGACCTCTACGTCATTTATATTTATACGTCTTCATTGCGTTGTCCGATTTTTCGACCGTTGGCAATAAAACTTTTGCGCTTGGATATTTCGGACGAGCCGTTACTGTCGTAAATTAATAAATTGGCGACGGCGATAATTCAATTTGTTTATTTTATAGTAGTGGAGCTGATGAACAAATATTGAAAACGGGTTAAGAACGAGTTGTTAATACTTGCGACCCGAGAGAAATAGATAAGAATATAAATCATAGCAAATCCGTTGACAGTCGGCGTCTGGTTTTTATCACCCCCTCGCGAACCCCCCTCGTCACGCCCTATATCTTATTTCAGCTTTAGGTCACTGTACCTTAAAGAACTTCACTGTTTCAGTGTAGTTTGGAAGCTGATGACTATTGTCATCGTCACTGCGTTACCGACTTAATTTCCTCTTTGAACAAGAATCAAGGAATCGTATGTGATTTGGATTTAACTAATTAGCAATGGCCGCTCAACGATCAAGAGTGTTGCTTTCGGGTTAGAAGGTGTTGCGTTCGACCCTGATCACAGGCAACTTGACCGACGCGTTTTTAACTAACTCGCTTCCTGCGTCAGAGACCACAGAGCTGTCAGTTCCAATCGTCGTTACCGTATTGTTAACAACAGTCGTAGCAGCCCTCAACCCTCACTAGACTGGGTGGAGGGGTTAAAAATACAAGATTCTCAGTCTGAAATAAAGGAGATTGTAAGTGGGATGCACAACATTTTCATGCCTCAACTTTACTGTATACGGAAAGTTATTTAATTATTTTTTTTTGTAAATTTTAATACAATTGTTTAGCGCTCTCACGTAAAACGCCTGTCTATACGATTTTGTCAGAATCGATAAAAAATAACAAAGCTATAGAGGTGTGACCTACTAACGGTCGGATGAACAGGATAAAAATATAAAGGTTCGTTTTTCCTTTATCTACGGAACCTTAAAAAGCCCTCCAGGTGCGTCGCAAACTCGCGCGACCATTGCCCTATATCGTTATTTTAACTTTCACATAAAGTAATGAAATGACCACTTTTTGACTCGTTTTTTATTTTCAATAAGACATGTTTTGTAGAACGTTTGCAGTAATCAATACCATTCTGTGAGACAATGTAACTGATCAACGACGTTTTCAGTATTAAAATGTTTTGAACTTACTACAACAAAATGAAAAAGTGTAAAGCGTTTTGAAATTCGTCAGCTCTTAAATATTTTTTTTATAATCTCATTGTTTTTATTTCATACCTAACTTTGTAATTGTAAAAATACAAAATATTACGGTCCCCTCTACTTTCGTCACTTTGGGATTAGCATGAGAATGCTTTTAGACCAACGCCAACCCTAAATTTCCTATCAAGTGTAAAGTCAAACTGCGAGAAAGTGCTTCATAAAAGTTGAATGGACAACCTGACAGACAGTAATCCCTTAGTGTTTTATTATATCGCGTATTTTTTGTAAGAAATAGTGCTAGTTCATGAAAAGGTGTCGTTTTGAAATCTTGGTGAATGTTGAACTTAATTGTAGTATCCAGTAAGATTTTAACTACTACTGTTTTTTCTTATTACGATATGAACATTAAGTAAGAATTGTCGCTATATACTGAAATTATAATGTAGTCAAGCCGTATTTGACACAAAGACAATTAAAGTGGTATTACATATTTGATATTTAAGCTTTATTACCGTTAAGTTCACGTGATAAAGCGCACCTGCCAATATAATAATCGCTCGTTACAGTCCTACCGTCCGATATAAACCAAAATGTCAACATCGTAAAACTGCGCCCGCGCAGACGTCCGCTACTGGCATGGTTACGTAGAAAGCCGTAAACCATAGACACAAGTAGTGTAGGTTCTGAGTTTTAATGGCAATACCAGTTTACAAGGAATATTTAATTTATTTAGTAAACGCGGAATATTAATTTTGACGTGTTACAACTGTTTGAATCATCAACCGATATACTAAATTTCATCAAAATTTAGTACACCGATACAACACACCATTAAATAAAATGTTAATAATATTTTTTTAATAAATAAAATAAGATATACAAAAGAAAATAATAAAAATATGCTACTTACTGTTTTTTTATTTCTTTATCTAAAGAGATAGACAAAGCTCTATATGTGTCTTCTTAAAGCTAAAATTGATTTTGGTTAAATTTTGAGTACTGAAAACTTACCATGTTATAATAGTACATGTTATTGTATATTTGAATGTCTGTCTCTTTGTCTGCATAACTTCTTATCACAAGACAATGGATTAATCCTTTTTAATAGAACTTGGTACACTAATATAGCGCATGGGGATGCGGAAATGCACCAGCTCTGAAGTTGTTAGTCAAGTGGGAACTTGAAATATAAGCGGGTGCATGTCCGTCTATATGTTTGTTTACTAATTTGATTTGATGATGACAAAAGAATAAAAACAATTGATACTTGACAGAATTCATCTTCGTGTAAAATATAAGTTATATTACATTTTATATTAATAAATAGTATGCACGTTGCGAATAAAAAATAATTTAACTATCATACTTAAATATTTTATTTTGTTGGTCATGTTTATTTGCTTTCTGTGCTTGGCGAGAGATGGGTGGGAGAGGTAGACAATAACAGAGAGAGAAAGGTAATAGAAAAAGACATGGAGCGAAAGAATGAGAAAGAGGCAAAAGAGGAAGAGCGAAAGGAGAAGGTCGACGTGATCTAGTTTAGGGACATCTATTCCGAACATCTCTGTGATTCGGAAGCACTCTGTCTCGACTAGACAAATGTCCGTCATCAAGCTTAGTAGGGTGTTTGAGCACATCTGGCCGTAAGGTGGGTCACTCACTTCACACGCACCCCTCCATCGAGCCGCACTGGGCGTGGTCAAGTGCGGGCAACACCACCTCGTCGTCGAGATGAGGCGTGTGCCCTATAGTAGTTTTAATGAAATTATTCAAAATTTACTTCGGAAAGGATTTTGATTTACTACAAATCGGTGTATAGATTTTAATTATTATTGAGTAATACTGAACTTAGTTTTTGCTAGAATAATTCGATTAATGTATATGGATGACTTCGTACCTTACTGTTGGATTCATAAGCAAACTCTAAGCCGCTCTAAGTGATCGCACTGAAAGAGCTACGTTCGGGATTTGTCTGCGAGATAAAGTTCGAAACAAGGCATGAGCAGAAGAATCAGAGAGACCGACCCGACGTAGTTTTGAAAATTAGTTAGTTAAAGTGGCAGAACACATTACTCGTAGAACCGATAACCGCTGCAGAAGAATGATTCTCGAGCGGCGACCTCGAACTGGACGTCGCAACGTGGTTATGCTTGGGACAGCCCGCCGCTAAGTAAGACCGTTACAGATATAAATATGTTTTGCGGCATCCGGAAAGTGGTATGAGATTAAGGTTTACTAGATTTAAAAAAAGACTGATTTAATGTATTTGGAGTTGCAAAGAAACTTTTTCTATTTATGATATTAAAAATGTACTAAAGCGATCGAGATTAAATTTTCAGGGGATGTAAGGTAAAGAAAACATTTTGAAAGCTGTGACCCTGACCCTGATAAATAATAATAATATAAAGAAACTTAATCTTAATAAGCTGATTTCTTAAAAGGAATAATAAAAAGAAATACATTATCAATTTTTGATTTAATGATATTTTTTCTTAACAAAAACGATTTTGCAGATGAAGGTGTTGCGATATTTGATAAGCCTATTGACGAATAAATTGATTTAATTTTGTAATGATCCATTTGTTTTAGGTAAAGTTATTAAAAAGAAACATGTGCAAACATTTATATCCTCGAAATCCATTTAACCAATCCATTTCACAATCAAATTTTCAAGAAATCTACAGCGAATTGAACCTTTTTAAATTCTGAAAATCTCAACTTAATCAGTCGATTCCTTTAAAAGCTATTTGCAAAAAATGAGAAATCATGTATTTAGTTAAATTTTTTCGAATGCTACTAGTCGGATGGAAATCGATAGACTAGTTCAAAAATTGTACAGACTTTATCTCGGAGAACTTACATACACATAAACGCCCGCGCGCGCCCTTTATATAAAAACGGACAAAATTCAAGATACCATAGAAAAATTGTTAGAGAATAGCTTTCTAAAACTTTAAAATGACAACAATACCTGATAAAAACTCTATTCTCAAAAATTGGAGTAAAAAAAACGTATTTCTTAAATTCTTGAAAATGATTAATTTTCTTAAAAATTAATGAAAAAAAATCGTGTGTGTAACCTTTACACGCGGTTGAATGATAAATATCACCAAAAAGATTAATCATACAATAAATATATCGCTTGTTAATTTATTTTTTTTTTTTTTGATAATGCAAATTTGACCTTTCCGTACTTGTGAGAGCCCTTGGACCTATTAAAATATTTTCATATATATAAATTGTACTTATATATTTACCTAGAATTATATATGAAGTTCAATGATGGTTAGTTATTCCAATTACGTATAATTAAAAAATCATTTAGCAGCTGTATATCGGCAGTGTTACCAATACACACATACCTACATCTATATATATATATTGGGTTAGTAATAAAGAGAATGTCACTTCTGTCCGAATATTCTTATTATACAGCAGCTGTATATCGGCAGTGTTACCAATACATACATACATCTATATATATTGGGTTAGTAATAAAGAGAATGTCACTTCTGTCCGAAAATTCTTATTATACAGCAGCTGTATATCGGCAGTGTTACCAATACATACATACATCTATATATATTGGGTAAGTAATAAAGAGAATGTCACTTCTGTCCGAAAATTCTTATTATACAGCAGCTGTATATCGGCAGTGTTACCAATACATACATACATCTATATATATTGGGTAAGTAATAAAGAGAATGTCACTTCTATCCGAAAATTCTAATTATAGCTGTATATCGCAGTGTTACCAATACATACATACATCTATATATTGGGTAAAGTAATAAAGAGAATGTCACTTCTATCCGAAAATTCTAATTATACAGCAGCTGTATATCGGCAGTGTTACCAATACATACATACATCTATATATTGGGTAAGTAATAAAGAGAATGTCACTTCTATCCGAAAATTCTAATTATACAGCAGCTGTATATCGGCAGTGTTACCAATACATACATACATCTATATATATGGGTAAAGTAATAAAGAGAATGTCACTTCTGTCCGAAAATTCTTATTATACAGCAGCTGTATATCGGCAGTGTTACCAATACATACATACATCTATATATATTGGGTAAGTAATAAAGAGAATGTCACTTCTGTCCGAAAATTCTTATTATACAGCAGCTGTATATCGGCAGTGTTACCAATACATACATACATCTATATATATTGGGTTAGTAATAAAGAGAATGTCACTTCTGTTCGAAAATTCTAATTATACTGCAGCTGTATTTCCGCAGTGTTACCACTACATACATACGTCTATATATATTGGGTAGTAATAAAGAGAATGTCACTTCTGTCCGAAAATTCTTATTATACAGCAGCTGTATATCGGCAGTGTTACCAATACATACATACATCTATATATATTGGGTAAGTAATAAAGAGAATGTCACTTCTGTCCGAAAATTCTTATTATACAGCAGCTGTATATCGGCAGTGTTACCAATACATACATACATCTATATATATTGGGTAAGTAATAAAGAGAATGTCACTTCTGTCCGAAAATTCTTATTATACAGCAGCTGTATATCGGCAGTGTTACCAATACATACATACATCTATATATATTGGGTAAGTAATAAAGAGAATGTCACTTCTGTCCGAAAATTCTTATTATACAGCAGCTGTATATCGGCAGTGTTACCAATACATACATACATCTATATATATTGGGTAAGTAATAAAGAGAATGTCACTTCTGTCCGAAAATTCTTATTATACAGCAGCTGTATATCGGCAGTGTTACCAATACATACATACATCTATATATATTGGGTAAGTAATAAAGAGAATGTCACTTCTGTCCGAAAATTCTTATTATACAGCAGCTGTATATCGGCAGTGTTACCAATACATACATACATCTATATATATTGGGTAAGTAATAAAGAGAATGTCACTTCTGTCCGAAAATTCTTATTATACAGCAGCTGTATATCGGCAGTGTTACCAATACATACATACATCTATATATATTGGGTTAGTAATAAAGAGAATGTCACTTCTGTTCGAAAATTCTAATTATACTGCAGCTGTATTTCCGCAGTGTTACCACTACATACATACGTCTATATATATTGGGTAAGTAATAAAGAGAATGTCACTTCTGTCCGAAAATTCTTATTATACAGCAGCTGTATATCGGCAGTGTTACCAATACATACATACATCTATATATATTGGGTAAATAATAAAGAGAATGTCACTTCTATCCGAAAATTCTAATTATACAGCAGCTGTATATCGGCAGTGTTACCAATACATACATACATCTATATATATTGGGTAAGTAATAAAGAGAATGTCACTTCTATCCGAAAATTCTAATTATACAGCAGCTGTATATCGGCAGTGTTACCAATACATACATACATCTATATATATTGGGTAAGTAATAAAGAGAATGTCACTTCTGTCCGAAAATTCTAATTATACAGCAGCTGTATATCCGCAGTGTTACCAATACATACATACAAATACTAATATTACATTGGTAATGAAGAGAATGTAACTCCCGTCCGAAAACCATCACTTCCGTTTGAAGAATGATCTGACTTACTCTTAAGTCTTAAGAGAAGTTTTACTTCAATAATCCTATATTAGCAACTCTCAATCTGCATTGGATTAGCGTGGACGGCTTAAGGTCCAAGACTGTCAATTTTAAATTAAAATATTGCGGTAAGATATGCCTCAAAATTAAAGTGACCCTAAAACCTGACAACAATGACTCCAATAGTTCATACTTATTAAGAAACACAGCGATGACATTTAAAGAGACTTCAAAGACTCGTCATAATTTTTTTACTCTTTTAAGTTAGAAGCTGTTTATTTATAATATTTCAAAGTCGACAATTAAAAACCATGAAAAAATACAGAAAATTACACATTTCATTTCCGCCATATTAGGAGTGTTAGTAATTTAACAAAACTAAATCTAGATGCATCCTTACCGTCTACAGACTGAAAAAAATTTTAGCAATAATAACAACAGTGCAACTGCCGCAGCGAGTTAAGACGAACGCCGCGTTGCAATTACGAGTCATTAGACGTCGACACACCCGCGCCGCGGGGGTGGCCGCCGCCCCCGCCCCGCCGCGCCCGACCCGCGCCCGCTTGTAATTAACCGAAGGCCATAAATTGACCGTAACTGTCATATCATATTGATTTAGCTCGCGAATCGTCCGGGCGCGCCTCGCCGCCGCCGACGCTCGCGTCTATACCTCGGCGCTACCACGCTTTTACCTCGTTTGTTTGTCATGCTATTCACATAGAAATGCTTGATGTATTATCATCATGGCAACGTGTTTACATTATCTTACTGTCCTTTAAATTATTGCACGAATTTTAGTACTACGAAATCTCATAAAAAAGTTCAAATAGCATATCGAAATTGACACAGTGTAATTACAAAACTAACACATACTTACTTATTATGAATTATTATTATTCTATTGCGACTCAAAACATATTATAATAATATCATTAGGATAATGTACACATAAGATGATGCGATTAAATATTGCCTAATATTTAATCGCATTTGAATATTGCCTTAACTTATTTTAACGATACGTCACAATAATGACGCGACAGCTTACCAATAGGACGATGGTCAGGAACGGTGATACTTTACAAGCACGCTAACAATTAAATTACACACTTGTTGCTCGGTCAGTCATCACAGATACGCAATAGGATAAACATAAAGTAACTGGATAAAATTATTAAGTCCATTGTTTTTTTGTTGACACTCAAAATCATTAAGCAATTAATCTTACAACAACCTATAAGTTTATAAATTTGCAATATAGTCGAGGGCGTCATGGATTTATTTTCGTTTCCTTACTTGCTGCGACTTCTGCTATGCGTATACCTCCAGCTGCCAATATTTGTGGCATTTGGTTGGATGTAGATTGTTTGGTCTCTATCGTCACCTTACTTCCATCTTTTTAGTTTACTTTTACACAGGGGTTTTTTAAAGTCATAATTTTTTTATTTTTATTTAGGTAGTTCTTTTTCGTTCTGTTTTAACAATATTGTTTTCTCGTGATTTCTTTAACGATATTTTGTTATTAATTAATTGCTATTATTAATAAACTAAAAATTCAAATTGGGTAAACCTTAAACAGAGGTTATTGTTGTAAAATGGTCTAAGAGACATCAAGTCCACTTTGGAAGACTTATTCAATGGTATATCACTTAATGTGGTGTGCATTTTTTTCGTTTCTTTCGCTATTTTGTATTTAACGACCATCATGTTGATTTAATAACAATAGTACCTAGCATAGGCCGCATAGATCCACCGTATGGCTTAGACGAGTAGAAAGAAATCTCATTGATCAAAATCCATCCGGCCGTTCAGATGTTTCGAGGGTATAAAGAATCCGAGCGTGAATGAAGTTGGTTAAGGACATCTTTGTTGTTGGGCAGGCAAATAAAAGACACTGTGAGCGGTCGAAAAGACGTTAAGGAGTGAACTAGAATAATTTGAATAGTGAAGATTGTTGTTAGAAGGTGTAATAATATGAGTTTATTACCATTTATCATTTCAAATTACTTCTAAAACATGCAAGTTGTATTAATTTTTGTTTTCGCCTCTTGAAATCCTTTGTTTCGATACCACACTCGATATTCTTGGAAGAAAAAAAAAAACTTTAGGCGCCTAATTTGATTCCAAAAATCCACTATTACGACATTTTTATAATTCTAATATACCCATTGATACTCGCACCAAAAACACATCTGTTAATGTATACCTTATCGAAATCGGTTTATAAGTTTAATAGATATGAGAGAACAAAGGAACGAACATACATTCCGGTTAAATATATCACGCTACTTTTTGCGTTCGCCGCAGTCGGAGAAAAACAAAACTCATCACTGCAGCATCTTACAAATTAAATTAGTTAATGATTTTTCTGCCTTCAGATTTTTCTGCCTATAGATTTTTCTTCAGACAGAAATCTATTACATCACTTTCACTGGTTGACAATCTAAGTCTATTTTCGGATATTATTTTATGAATGTACATAAATAATCGTGTACCCATTTGCGATTCTCTATTAAAATGCAACGAAACCGAACCGTTTTTGAAAAAATTGATCACCAGTGATGAAAAACGGATTACCTATGATAAGAACGTACAAAAAAGATCATGGTCAAAAGGCAGACTCCACGGATTATGGCGAAACCCGGATTAACTTGCAATAAGTTGATGCTATGTGTATGGTGGGATTGGAAGAGCAATATTTATACGAGTTCTTACTGCGGGACATAATTCGGATCTTTACTGCCAACAGTTGGTGACACTCAAGCAAGAAGTAAAGAAAAAACGGCCGAAATTGACCAACAGAAAGGGTGTGATTTTTCACCTTGATAACGCCAGACCACACCATATTTAGCCACTCAGCAAATATTGAGAGAGTTTGGTTGGGAAGTGTTAATGCATCCACCGTATAGATCTGACCTTGCACTCTCAGATTTTTATCTGTTTCGATCTCTTCAGAATTCTTTAGGTAACGTTAGGTTAAAATCATGACAGGTCTGTCAAAACTACTTGTCGCAGTTTTTTAATCAGAACTCCCAAAATTTCTACAGCAACGGGATTATGTCACTACCTACAAAATAGAATATATAAATTATAATTAAATGTAAATAAAACATAATGAAAATTATTATTCGTATATTAAATATGGAAAAACTTTTTCCCCGACCTTATATATATATAAAGCTACTAATCTAAAAAAAATATGTAAATACATATGTGAAAAATGAGGCATCGTAACGGATAAGAATGCTTTGCCGGTGAGCAGTTCCGCGGCAGCTGTCATACGGCGGAAGGCCGCGCCGGCGCCGCGGCGTGCGCCGCTATAAAACTGTTTGAGCCCAACGGAAAAGCTGTCACGACCCTCCCGAGTCTTACAACAGGTGTAGAAAAGTTATGTGAACTGGCGCATTATAAAATATTCATCATTCGTTATGAGGATACAGGTTTATTGTTTTCAGATAAAACTATTCTTTTATACAGGATACAGGTTGTATGACAGTTCAAATGAATTGTCATACAACCTTTGTTTTTTCCCTGTATTACCTATTAAGTAGTCCCAGCTTCCAGATGATGAGACTTAATGACATATACATAATTACATGTTACTTAAATTTTAATTGTGAATGTACATGTGACAAAAATGTGTTTCGATACGGGCATTTTTATACCAAAAGATAACAGATGTGAATCGTCCTTTTATCTACAGTTCCAAATATTCGTTATGTTTATGACTCATGTCGCAAATTTAACAAGTTTTGTATAAAAAAAAATCCCATCGATTCCTATTCTGGTTATTTATAAAGATATTTATTGCCTATATTTATTGTTTCGTTTCTAAACTAGGCAATATTCATAAGCTTTTAAAATTATTTATATCTTTTAATAATTCATTATTTATGTTGAAATTAAGACAATATCTTGCATATAATAGGGTTTATACAAATCAGGATAAACAACTCACTACATCGGATCACAATAAATAATGCTACAACGAGCTGATACATTTCAAAAAGGAGTTAATTTATCTAATGAATGGTCGGAACTTCACCTCCGGATGTTATCTAAATGCGCCGGGCCATTCCGTCGGCGTCACCCGCCTTTTTGTCTATCCACAATGGCCGTCATTGGACGATTTACATAAAATCACCATTAACTTGAGTTAATTGACATGTCTTACGATTTATTTGATCTCTTATTATGGTGAAATCACATGGAATTTTTAATGGTTTCGGCTCTTCGAGCGTGTTGGTCAGCACAGCATTAATTACTACGCCGTCAGGTGTCACCCACGTTAGTCAAAAAACAGTTCACCTAATACGCTAGGTACTAGAAACAAATTAAGTTACCGTTCTGATTCCTAAGCGACTCATCGTACCGATCAGAATTACGATATAAGCTTTATAAAACTTTCGAATATAGGAATATAAGAATTTATGAATCTGAAAATGCATCAAATTTACTTTGTACAAACTGCCGATTCCTAAAAGGTTTGTAGGAAAAGTATAGTTATTTTTTTTAAGATCACAGGAAAACACAAATCACCACATTTTGGCAAGGCGCAATCTTTAAAATATTTTTAAGATTAAAGAATCATTTCAAAGCGGCGATTCCGTGCGCGCGTAGTGGATCGATCTAATTCCATTCCCATAAAATCGCTCTCACAATGCGCGCACGTCGTCGCCGTGCTGCGCCGCGCCGGTTGTCGGACATTATCGGCGAGCGCGTTCCGGAACTTTGATCCGCGCCCGTGACGCAACGCCAGCGCTTGTTTCACGTCGGCGGCGCGCGCGGCTCGCGGCGCGCGGGACGTTTGATTTCGGCAGTTAGGATGTTTTGACGCGTCTCATTCGCGCGTCGAACGCAATAATGTTGTCGGCGGCTCTTACGGTCGTTTCGGATTGTAACCTGCTTCCGTGCACGGGCTTCTTGTTTGAATAGACGAAATTTATTACATGAGATATCGTTGTTTTGATGTTTGCTGTATCCCCGAATCGTATTTGATCGCGCTCTGATCTAAAATCTTTAATATAAACTCTGATACTAGCGGTATTTATGTATTGAAAAATAATCTTCGATTCCATACGAGCATAGGCATGATTCGAAACCGTTGAAAAATCGCACCGCCTCTGCTCTGTACACTACAGATTTCTCTAATTATCTCACGGGCTACAAAACAAATTCTCAAATTCACCGTGAGAACCCCGATCACTCCGACCGAATAAAATAAAAACAGACGCGTCGAATGATACCCATACGGCGTGTTGTCGATTAAAGATGGCGGCGGTGATTTATCGCGATATTGACATTGTGCGCGGGCGCCGTCGCGGACCCACTCCACAAGAGTGACGCCAGCCGCCATTTTGACGTTACTTTTAATTTATTCGGCTATCATTAAATCAGTCACGCATCGCCGAAATTCAGACGGATTGAACAGGATGTATGAACTTTTAATTTTTAAGTCATAAAACAAGCAATTAATCTTTGTAATTATTGTTTTTCGGTACCTCTTTTTTCAACCGACTATTTCAAGTAATAAAAATCAAAGACTAACGAACTCGTATTAGCACTTTAAGATTTTATTAACAAGCGGCAACGCTAAAACTATCAAGATAGCTCAAATAAAAGATTTATGAATACTTACTTCAAGAAAAGCAACTCATTGCTTTCCATCAGAATGTATGGGACGTATGGGATAAGAACGCTGACCACAGCTTAATAAATTCAAAATTCGATTAACAGCTCTTGACCTTGAGTTCTTCAAAATGAACCAAAAAGATTTTGAAGATTATGATACTCCGACAGTGGTGCAAGACGTCTGTCTGATTTTGTACAATGCAATCGTTGGTGAATTTAGATAACTATAATGATTAATATTTCGCACAGTTCGGGAGTGCAGTCTTTACTTCGGTACATGTAACATCTGCACAGAATAAGACGATTTGAATAGTATATTGTTGCACCAATAGAACGTAATATATATACGTGATACAAAAAGTATTAAATTAATTTCAAAAACTAAAGGTGTCGTGTGACAACCGGTTGGACGAAGTTCCTTTCGCTTTATATTATGTTGTACCAAATAACAGAAACATAACAATAGTATAACTTCATGGTATGATGTTTGCATATCTCTCTTGCTTTACCCATCAATCTTTTCATGTAAGAATGGAATAGAGTAGAATAGAATAGGTCTTTTCTCGTCGGTTTCGGTGCTTAAAATCTGGCCCTTTTCTAATATGCCACTAAATTGATCTGCGTAAGAACAGTGAAATAAAGTAACAACTTTTGACAGTAATTAAATTTGCTTAAAATTTACTTTAATCTTTTATAGGTATAAAATTATTATAGTTTATTAAATATTTACAATTGAAAACTCCATCTCCAAAACCGAATAGAAATCAAAAACTAATGTTAAGGAAATTACCTAAATTACATTATTATTCATTAATAATATGACAATAGAAAGATATTTTTACCAAAGTGTTGAAAAATGAAATTATTATCGCACCGCGCGTGGTTGCCGCCGCACTTGCTTAATAACTAGGGTCCATGAGAGAGAGAGAGAGAGAGAAAGAGAAAGAGAGAGAGATAGAATCGTTAAGGTCGAATGGAGGGGGCATAACGTGTTTACCTTTCGTGACGACTTCTGCAAATTAACATTTCCAGCAGGCCGCGTTAAGGAACCTCGTTCTAAAAATTAAAAACATTCGACTGCGTATAAGTTAATTAAAAAGATGGAAACAGGATAATGCAAAAATTCATTTAATGATATATGAAAAATATTTACAGTCGGAGGTACACATATAGCGGAAGTCGCAGCAAGTGAGGAAACATGGATCTGTTGCCTCCCAATGCAAGTGTTAACCACATTTGCTTGAATGATCTTTTACATCTTGTTTCCATCAAAAGATGGAAACAAGAACTAAAAATAGTTCACTTTCCAGCCATGCGATTTTTTAAATCGATTTTTACACTTACTACTTTTTATTTCTAGTTAATATTCTAGGATTCTTTTCTCGTCATTAGCGATGTCAATGTCGTGTCTTGTTGTAAGATAGACAGATTAGCGAGGTACCTTTTAATTTTGCATATTATTGCACAATACGTTATTGCAATTGCATCACTGGCATTATTCCGAGAGGTCAATATCGTTTCGCCGTGTTAGCGTTTAGTTTCAAGTACGATTTCCTTATAGCAGTTGAGGCACGCGTACCACGTCCATTTAGCACTTCTAACCTTCTACAGATTTTTCGCTATGGATCGAGAAATAGAATTCTAGACCGGCAAAACAGTACCGCGTTAATGGCAACTTGTTAGCAGAATCACAATCTTGGCCGCCATTCAAATATTAAAAAATTATTGCGTACCGAATAAATTCGTATTAAATGTGCACAAATATTAATTAATGCAATATCTCTAAAATTTCAGTGCTTTTTTATCTTTAAATTTATGTTTTTTATCATTTACACATTATGGCACCCATGTATGAATGATCAAATTATTCTTTGGGATGATGCTGCTTTTACTTGTATGGCAAACGACATGCTTAATCGAGGTTACATATTAAGCAATCGTGTCGAGTTTCCATCCATTGAGATGAAATTAGTTTGTCATATTATTGTGTCTACGTACATGACAATCTTACATAACATTTCTTCTCACAAAAACAAACTGACTTGCATTTTGTCTTTTGTTGTGTTTTAATGCCGATTTGCCGATTGATTAAGATCATAAAAATATGCAGTACATGGATCGACAACCTCCACATTCAGTCCCGTACGTAGGTTCAAAAATGTAATGTGAGATGGTTACTTGTGTGCCGATCTAGCTAGTGTAAATGTTATTGTTGTTTCTCAATGAACAATTATTACAAATATAGCTGATTTTTAATAAACAGCTTTTTTTCAAAAATAGTCTATGTTGCATAACCCAAATACTGGGGGTTGCTAATAATGGGTTTTTATAAGTGGAGAAAAAAAATGTTTATTACTATTCTCAAATAAGGTAACAAATACAATATCAAAAATGAAAAATATTCGAACAGGTGTATATGGGTAAAAGATGTTGAAAATGTTCTTGTTCTCTTGCATTTTTAAGAAATTCAATACTAGTATTTCATTAATTTGTTAAAATTGTCAACGAAATACGTATTGTAATAGAATGGTTGAGTCGGTAACAGTACTGGGTATTCTTTTTTAGTCAACGCTATCTGAACAGGTAACAAAACATGTTTGAAAAATATTCGCTTTGTTAAGTGGGTATGGCACAAGCAAAGCTTTTTTTTATAATTTACATGAAAATAATAATAAATACAATTTTATAATGGTTTGTTTATTAATATTTTGTAATAAAAAATTAAAAAAAATTAAATAAGGTTATACAATAGCTTATAGAATTTCTTTTAACAAATAAATTGTCCTTAAATTCATCCAAAGTTTGATGACAATTCCTTCATTAAGGTTTATGTACTAAACTATATACATGATATTCTAGAAAATAAAATATGACGGAATTTAATCATATTGTTACATCGATTCAGTAGTAAGTATAGTTTATTAAAATGTATTTATTAATGAAATGGTATTCTTTTCTATAAACAAATAGACTATGGCATAATTACATTAATTTAATATTAAAAATACCTAAGTGAATAATTTTTGGTTCTGGTGGAATACAAAATTACTACTTACGAGAAGATTTATCTGTTTGAATTTTATTATGTTGTGACATTCCATGATTATTTAATTTCTTATCTGGAATTAAAAAGATGTATCCAAAAAATTAAGTTAAATAAACTTAAAACCGAGTAATAGGAAAATCGGCCAAGTGCGAGGCGGACTCGCATACGAAAGGTTTACTATCACCCTACAATATTCAACATTACATACTTTTTAAAAATAGGCAATGAAGAACAAATATTGGAATTGAACAAAAAATGGAGAAAAAAATCGGTTTCTTGTATGGCGACCTCTTTTATTTTTTATGTTTATTTCATTTTTAGTATTTGCTTTTATAGCGATTATAGCAATACGCATTATGTGGACACATCAAGCGTTTACCTGTTGCCATTTGTAAAATCGAATCAACAAAAAACACGTTTCTCGTACGGAAAATTGCTTTAATTTTTAAAATAATTTCATTTTTATCATTTTTTGTTATAGCGACAATAGAAATACACAAACTGTGTACATTTCAAATGTTTATACGATTCCTGAAATACAGCCAGCTGAGACAAACGAGAGCGGAGACTAAATGGCAGGGTCCCATTGACACCCTTTGGGTGTGAAACCCTAAACAGTAGAATGAACAGGGAACAATCGTCGTTTGACTGAAATGGCATGAGCAGTAAAACAGTCTCTGACGTCTCAAACGGCAGATACCACTTACGATTCCACAATTCAGTAAATATTGAATTTCAGTGAAATTGAAAGATCATTTGCGAAGACGCGTTTTGATTATCTCAAATCGGGGCATGCCCACGCTTTAATATAGATATACTTTTTTTGTAAAACACTTCACCACGGAGATATACAATAAGAGATTAGCACGCTATTGATACGCAGTTTGCACAGAGTAAATAGATAGAAAAATTAGCTCTAAACAATACCTATTCATCATCCTTCTCCGTCCTTCGATCTTGAGGAACATTTATCTAATAATCATAATGAAAATGATCCATATAATATCTCTGATAAATGTGTTCGACACTCATTATCAAATACATTTATACTAGCGTCTTATAAATCGGATTGAAAAATCCTGAAACATGATTCTTAAAAATGTAATTCCATTGACAAAAAGAATTCAATCATGATAGATAAGTCTATCTATTAATCATGACCAATCTATTCCTGTGCATATGAAATAATAATATTATACAGCCTGCGCAGAACATTATTATAATGTACAATCATCGAATGGGGCCCAAATTTTTTGAGCCCGTCGGTTCCTCAATGCGACCTGTGTCATATTGGCTTGCATTGATAATTTTATTTTATCATTATAATTATTGGTCATGTAAATATGAGATACAACATTATTTTATGTATGAAACCTATGTTCGTACAAGTCTTGCAAATCAAACATATAGACACTAGTAAGCAATGTAATATACATTCACATATTTTATCGCTAGGATCTGTGTTCGTAATAATTATTTACAAATGTATAACTTTTTGTAAACTTTTTACAAAAAGACACCGACAGGAATACACGAATTATACACTTCCATACAAATTTATAAACATCTTCACTATTTTTACGACGATCTGGATTAAATGTTTAAATGTTTCAATAATTCTAAAATAAACAATATAAAATCCGTAAAATTCGGGTCGGCGTGTATCGTTTTATGAATTTTAGCCCTTATGCTAACTTCGATTATGAACTTTATTCGTGGCTTTAAGACAAGGCTTACACCATGTATCTACCGCCAAATTAACTTTCTGACACAAAAATAATGTAATAAAAATTTGAGTACATATATCTAGAAACTCGTCACTCTAAATCTTGTTTTAAAGAATTTTCTTAGAAAAAAAAATATTATATCCTTTAATTACATGTTCTAGAGTTGAAAGGAGACATTAATGTAATTTTTAGCCGCTCATACTTCAAGAAGTAATAATAAATAAAACGCCTTCCTGGTCCTTAATTTGCGATTTTCAGAAACACGAATGTAATACATTCTTAAGTTTAGAAACATTTTTACTACAGAAACCTTCGATGGGTCTTTGGAAATCCTCAAACGTTTTCCATTCATCTCTGTCCAGCGTTTCCTGATCGAAGGATGCGCATTATTCCTGTCATCCTGGTACTTTTCACTGGTCTGTCACTTTTACGCTTTCTACTCGGGCCTGGTCATGCAGTCTTTGTCGACCCAGTCATTTATTGGCTTCGGGTGGGCCGCCCACCACCATTTCAAAGCTGTTGCATATGGCAAAGCATATATTGCTTTGTTTCCTTTTGGATTAATGTATTTTACCGTTTCTCATTACTTTTATGCCAAGAATGCTCCTATCTATAACCTTTTAACAAATAACTTTTTGTGTTTATTAAATACTTATTACTTTTTATTAAATTATTGAAAGTTCAAGTTCAGTTTACTTAAGTGAGACATGGCCCATGTAAGGTTTTAACTTGCCCCACTGCTGAGGTACACCATCTCACTACTCTTTTATTGCAGAACGAAGGCCTTAGGCCTAAAGCCCTGCGCACCTACTACTGCGGTCGGAGCTGCTGACGGCCGGGACCGAAGGCACGCTGTGCTCTTCGACACACGGAGCGAGTGGTGGTTTAATTTGCCTCAACTTTTAGCCCAAAGTCAATGCTGTTAACGACTGAGTCGCCGCCGCTCACCACCAAGATGTAGTAGTGAATATGAATTTATTCTAGTTTTATACTCAAGTTTAATCCATTATTTAATTTGTGAAATGTAAACTTATTTCCCGGTTAAATTTATCCGTCTCTTTTATTTTTTCCT
Organism: Eumeta japonica; assembly: GCA_005406025.1. Classification (NCBI taxonomy): domain Eukaryota; kingdom Metazoa; phylum Arthropoda; class Insecta; order Lepidoptera; family Psychidae; genus Eumeta; species Eumeta japonica. Next base: position 27,987 of record BGZK01001112.1, on the reverse strand, counting down.
ATATTTTGTTTTATTGGTATTGTCGCTGTCATGCGCCGCGTCGAACATTACACATAAAGTATTTGTTACACGTAAAAAATAAACATTTGGTCGTTAAAAATTTACATTACTAACTAAGCATTTCTATATTCTAAACGTCATGAACACGTTTTATACATTTTTGAAGGAAAACGACTAACTTTTAAAAGCAATATTCATATCTAATAAAGTTATGTAAAAACTTTGTATGTAATCAAACTTTTTTTAAAATAGATCCAACAACACACTACGCTGTACATATGTGCGTATGTACGAATGTATATGTATACGGAGAGCTATCACTAATTCATTCGAATACGATTATAAAGCAGCACACTTCCGTGAAATCGCTGCAAAACCAATGGCGAGGACGAACAGCTTAAGCCTGTGACGTGCATACGGTCGGACGGACAAGCGTGAACAAATTATAAGGATTCCTTTTTTGTTCTTTGGTTAAGTAACCCTATAGAATTGTTAAATAGATGTACTTACATTGTGAACGAAATTAACTATATAAGAAATGTCATCCAAGTCAGAAAACTCACGAAAACAAAAATCAATCCTTATTTTCCTCTCGAATCCTGTTTAAAATGTTCGTGAGCAAAAAGTGAGCGGTGTTTGTGAGATTAATTAATGTATATTTGTGATGCACTTTGGTATTAATAACTGAGTCTTATATGAAGATTTGATTGGATCAGTAGACAGGTTTGCTTAAAAATCAAAGTCAGTTACCCATAATATACCAAATATATATAATACAAGCTTATGCCAGCAGCTCCGCCCACGTATGTAGACAATTTTGATCTAGATTAGAGATATAACCTCGATCCTAAGAACTATCCCGATCCCACTCCTAGCTCCGTTTTTAACCATAGGTATTCGCATTTTCAATTCCTCTATCTTACTTTAGATCTCATTCTGTAAAAATGGGGTTTTATTGTAACGTATCTCTGACCCCCGTCGTAGTAGTGTGTATAGTATATTAGTTTAACCATAAGCCTTTAAGAACAAAAAGTTTTATTAAAAAGGATATAGTAATTTTTGAATAATGTTCAAACGAAAAAAAAACTAACAGACGAACAAGACGAAAATCTATGATTTGTCAAGGATCATCAAGATCCAAGGACCAAGTTCACCTAAACACTACGCTACAACCATTTCTGAGGAAATTTAGTAACATTATAAAAAGATATCAATAACACTCTTGACGCAATAGTTAAGCCTTCGACGCATATTGATGTCTGGTGAAGTAAGACAGGCAAATTTCCAAATATTCGGCAGTTGTTTAAACAGACGGCCCACCAGGCGTAGCAGTTTGATGACATATAACGGGCCGTTTGCCGTACACACGAGCTCCGAATGCGCGTGCTCCTTAATTTTATGAGTTAAACATAATTTATGTTTAAGTTAGTAACGTAAATATGTACTCTTCGAATATTGTACGTTCGTAAAGGGTTTGGATGAACTTAAATTCATGACGTAAAAAAATATTTGAAAATCCTAAACAATATAAAGCTATAGTCTAGTGCTTTTTAAAAGCGAATTATGCATAAAATACTTTAAAAAAGGAGCAATGTCTTGTTCTTCTTTATTTATTGCGTAAAGAATATTGCCCTTTTTTAGGATTCCGTATAACAGTTGTAAACAACGGAACCTTTATGGAATCACTCTCTAATCTGTTTATCCGTCTGTTAGAATCCATTTTGTCAAATCTACTAGAGGAAACGTTGTAATTTGGCACAGCTATTTGAACCAATCCAAAACGTATAGCTTATTAAAGAAGTTCTGATTTTGATGGTGAATTTAAAAAAAAAATTAAAGAATGAAAAATTTTTAGTAAGTGCATCATGTGACATATGGAATGGACAAGGACGAGAAATATTTTTTTTTTTCAGAAAATGAATACTTTGAAAGATATTAAAGAAAATATACCAAAATTAAATATTTTTCCGTTGTTTATCTCAGAAATTACTAAGCCTGAAATTAAAAAAAATATAAAAATATATTCTATACAGGAAAACCTAAATAAAAATCCTAAGCTTTTATTTTCCACTGAAAACGAAAAAATTGATAAAGAAAAATGTGTATAAAATGTATTGCTTAGTTTTACCGAAGAATGACAACTTCAATTGGTCAAACGATTCTTATGGCGCTTAAACATGTCGGGGAAAAGTTTTCTTATATTTTATAAGTAAAAAGTTGCAGTAAAATCTTTTTGGTAGTATCTGGTTAAATTTGATATCATTAAATAGACGACATTTTAAAAAAAGAAAAATAAAAAGTAAAAACTGTCCTGCCATTTTGCTATTGTTTTTCTGTAGACCAAAATAAGTGAATCTAACGTAGAAAATCTGTACATTTTGAAATTTTATTACAAAAGAAATAATGAATTCGATTCAGCCATGAAAAAAAAATGTAACGTTTATGGACCTAATACCGTGCCGGTAAGAGTAGCAGAAAACTGGTTCAAGCGTTTTCAGTCCGGTAATTTTGATGTGAGATGACCCTCGGTCTGGTCGACCTGTTACGGATAAAATCAATGCCATTTTCGAAAAAAGACAGCAAGATCAGCTTATTAGTTCTTACGCTATAGTTGAAAAGCTGCGGATTGGTCACAAAACAGTTTTGACGCATTTTAAAGAAGCTGGAAATAGAAAAAAGTTCGATAGTGGGATCTTACATGAGCTCACTTAAAGAAATATAATGAATTATGTACTCATCTGCGATTCTCTATTGAAACGTAATGAAACCGAACCGTTTTTGAAAAGATTTATTACTGGTGATGAAAAACGGATTACCTATGAAATGAACGTGCAAAAGAGTTCATAGTAAAATGCAAGCAAGCTCCACAGACTATAGGGAAACCCGAATTAACTCGCAATAAGTTGATGATATGTGTATGGTGGGATTGGAAGGGCATTGTTTATTAAGAGTTTTTACCGATACGCAAAATCATCAATCCAGATCACTAATAACAACAGCTGATGAGACTCAATCAAGAAGTAGAGAAAAACGGCCGAAATTGATCAACAAAAAGGGTGTAATTTTTACCAAAATAACGCCCGATCAAACTCATCTTTACCACTTGGCAAATATTGAGAGAATTTGGTTGGAAAGAGCATCCACCATATATATAGCCCTGACCTTGTACTCTCAGATTTTCACCTGTTTCGATCTCTTCAGAATTTTTTAGGCAGTGTTAGGTATTACATCAAAAAAGGACTCAAAACTACTTGTAGTTTTTTGATCAGAAGTTCCAAAATTTCTGCAGTAATGGAATTGTGTCACTACTTGGAAAATGGCAACAAGCTGTTGAACAAAATGGCTCACATATATTATAATTCATGTGAATAAAATGTGACGAATAATTATATTGAATTTGTACATGAAATATGGAAAACTTTTCCTACGACCTAGTATTATACAAACGAATTGGGTTGAAATTTTAGCCTATGATAGCTTTTTCTTTTTTAATTTTTGTTATGTAAACCTTTTTTATTTTAATTATTACAAATAAAATGAGTTAGATTAAAAAATGTAGCAAGTAATGTCATGATTATCTGCTATATTTGTTTAACGTACCTACAGAACTTTCTCCACGCATATCCAACCCGTGTTTTGGCCAGGATTATGTGTAATAGAAATTTTGATTTTTTAATATGGCTCATTTATTGTTAATCATCGACCATTCTTTTTAATTGTATTCATGCAAATTAAGTGTGAGCACTTTTTAAATTTTTGTCTTATGCATTGCATTTCCAGTGGTACGATTCAAACCCTCATTTGAAATAATTAACTATTAACCGTTAAAGTTAAAAACTAAAGAAGTCAAAATACGTTGTTTTAAACTCACAGTTAGCAGTTGACTATGTTGGTCTAATGATATTGTCATTTGTGACATTAAACTAATGTAATGTGCTAATCTCTCAAAGATTACCTATATTTTGACATAGGTTTAAAGCGGTAGCTATAATATGAGATAATTATCAATTTTGTTGTTATGTTTTTCTCAATGAATATCAAAATAGTCTATAAAATGTATGATTTAGTATTTATAAAGAGGAATATATGCTATAGTAACTTTTCCTTTATGGAAAAAAATAACAAACATCTAAAGATTTTCGGAAAAGAAAAATGTTATTATATCCTAATACGTACACATTTTCCAAACTTGAAAATTTTATCAGAAAACGAGGAGTTATTGTTCTTTATATTGCTGGGAGAAGAAGCGAAAACGCGCATACATTTTCCTTAACTTCAAAAAAAAAACAAACCAAAGAACAACATACCTTCACAATATATACTGTCCACCTCAACATTAGAGGAAGACGTAAAAAAGATTTTCCGACTCTTTTGTCCTCAAAGCTAAAAATGCATTAATATTTTGGGTTAGTTATAGAAGCGAATTCGGTAATATCTACCATTATGTATTTATTGAAACCTAAATACTCAAACTTATTTTACATTGACGAACCTAACTACTTCAACTCACTACTCACATGATATTATTATATTTCTTTTTGACAGTAACAAAGAACTTCTAGATAATTAGCCAATTACTTTTCTAGGAATAACTTTGGGAGTAGACATTCTTTCTACTTGATGCTTCTCAAAATATTTATGAAAATATATTATGTCAATAAATAATTAATAATGTTTTATTGCTTTTAGACAATTTTTAATTGACAATAAACAGCGGTAAATGTAACAAGAAATCAAGAAAAAAAATTAACAATACTCGGATTTTACCTACAAAAAATTAAAGTATACTTCGTAGAGCGATATTATACCCTAGTTTATTAAAATTCTTAATGACATATCAGCCTTAAATTATTAACTTTAAGTAGGTCCATGAAGCATTAAAGTTCTTACACTTGTTTACTTATATACATAATTTCATTTGATTTTGATGATTTCGCTATAACCCTGTAATTTGCTAGCAGAAAATGATCATTTCATGAAAATATAATTAGTTTGTTAGATTTAATTTTCAAAAAGTGTAAACTTTGATAAGTTGTAATACTGGCAGGCAGATAAATATCACAAGGATGAAAAAAGTCTATACCTAATACGGACTTTGCTTTGATATGCATATGTACTAACTTTCAAAATACTAAATTACCAGAAGTGCCACAGATTTTCTTTATGTCATCAGAAGTGGATTTCGGCAAAAAAACGTTTTTACAGTTTTAGAGCGTCGCTGTAAAAAAGGCATTGTTAGACATTTTGAATTTATAGATTAGAGTGGATTTAACAAAAGTGTGTTTAATTTAGCAGCAACAGTTATATGTATTTAAGCCTGTGACGTGTTGTAATGTATCGTGTCTCTTGAACTGGTCAGCTGCACTAGTACCTACCTAAAATTTTGAAACTAATATGAAGTGTTGCTTGGTGCACCAAAAAATATTATTCTTTACGTATCAATTTATTACGTTCGAGTAATAAAATTATATGGAAAAGTAAATATTAAAGAACGAAGTCTCGTTAAATTTGAAAAAATCGAATAAACTGAACGAAGAATGGCCCTGCTATTGGTTGATTAAAATTCTCCCAACTTGCTTTATTTATCATTGATTAGTCGTGTGCATTAAATCAGTAATGTTCGCTGAACGGCATTTAATGCTGTTGATAGATTTAATCGTGTGCCAGTTCGAAAATCTATGATTATCGATTCCTGAGTTGTGTAATGAAGTCAGCATTTTTATAAGTCGAGATACCTGATCGCTCAATTCAGTATTGCCAACTTCTTTAAAATAATAAGCTCCTCCTTAACTGTTATCGAGCTTTTAACGTGATGGAGAAGTCATTTGTTGTCAAATCATTTCCGTTGATTGACTTCACAGTAGATGAGCTGTTAGTTAAAGTGACTCCATTATTTAAGAGTCGATGGTAAAGAAAGCAAAATTTAACTATATTTTATAAAAGTATAAACACATTTAATTACACAAAAAGTTTATATTAAAAGGTTACTTCCGTATCGGTGAATCACTATTTTCATTAGTTTTCTTAACCGTAAAATTGGCATATTACATATTACCTATGTACGTAGGTATCTGTGCTTATTACTATAGAAAAATATTATCAGTACGAATACGTCGCCGCACCTGTATCGAGATGTTTATTGTGTCAATTAACTACCTAGGTATTAAGCACAATTATTCGTAAGAATCCTAGATACGAACCTAATTTGAATCTATCCAGTGCTAAATATTATTTACAAGATTTTTTACTTCATAAACATTTATAAAAAATTATGTAAGAGATTATTTACAACCACTATTTTAATTAGTTGCTTGAAGGTATTTCATTCTTAAAAAAAAACATGGACTATACCCCTGAAGCTCACAACAAAAGGTCTTCAATCTTCCTAGCAAGTGAAAAGAAATCTAGTGATTACAGCAAAGGTAGGCCCTTTCTCAACGAAAGGGCTTCGGTTTGAGTTGAGGTATTATTTTACGACATCAAACGGCATGTCGTCGTTGGGGCGCGCGGCGGTCGGGCAGGTCGTCTGTCAACATCGGCACCTAAGCAAGCAGCGCGATCGCGTCCTACTCTTTGTTTTTCCGCCTCGTATTTGTTTTGAGCAGACGTGGAACGAATTCCGACGTGTCTAATAGCGCAGAGGGTGTTGAACTCGCTGCAGTCCATCACTAGAGGACTCCGCCGACATCATGTTTAGACAGATGCACCGCGTGCGACGACCGCGGGACCACCTCTCCGGATACTTACGGGCCACGTGCGGATCGGCCGAGGTGATAACGTCTGCCGGCCGGCGCGGGCTCGTGTGAAGCGCGACCGACTGCCGATGTCGTCAGGCGGAGGGCGATCCTCACTCACACTGCATCAGTTCGAGCGGCACTCTAGCACACTTAGTTGACACTTCGCGGAGTCGAGGCGAGTTTTGGGCGTCAGCGAGCGAGAGTGTGACGCCGAGCGTCGCGTGTTTTGTTTACGCGCGGTTCGCGTGTTCGTTCAGTTGGCGAAGCGCTAAACGCACAAGCGTCGTGAGACGCGCCGCGGCCGGAGTGGCGTGCGGCAGGCGGCGGTGGCGGCCGCGCGCGAGAGCGAGCGGGATGAGCGATCCGCGCTCGCAGCGCCGCGCCGGCGTCGACACGAACCGCCGACATCAAATGGAGCGCTACGCCGGGATCGCAACGTTGTTGCCCATTCTTTTACAATGCAAAACTGCAAATTGTAATTATTGCCCAACGTCGATGCTAAGTTTATATATATAATATTTATAAGAGCAATCGAAAATATTAAATATGTTACGCTTAATTTACTACATATCTACTTCTTATTTAGTTATCCTTAAAAGAAAAAAATTACCAAACTAAAACCTCATTTCAACTTTCTACTACCGTCCATTCGAAATTGATTTTTAAAACGACATCCATCTGTTAAGTGTCGGCGCCATGTCCTGAATGCAAGTTGCAAAAGAGTGATGCAGAAGTAGGGGCGCGGGTGCGCGGCGTGCGGGGCGCGGGCCGGCGCGGCACGCGGTGACCTTGCAGCGCTGCAGGCTGCAGGCGGCCGTCTCGCTCGCGCCGCGCCGCCCCCGCGCTCCCCGCGGCGCGCGCCGATTGTGGCCCCGCCCCCCGCCCCACTCGTACCCATTCTTTTTTACCTTTTACCACTTTTGACCGCTGCACTGGCTGCATCTTTTATTGTTTATCTGAATTAAATTCTTAAGTATGTTTCAGAAATAATCAAATAAATTATACATTACTATGTCTACTGTAGAGTTAAATATTAAAAAACACTAAATTTGTCGTTACATACAAATAATAAAATCTTATCATAATATAATTGCACTAACATTCTCAAATAATTGAATAGCTTCCATAAATTAATTCTTAAAAATCATATAAAATTAATACAATTAAATTAAAAACTTTTATTGCACTCGAAGCTATTTTGGAATACAGTTAGTCTTGAAATAGCTTTAATTCTAATTTTAATAAACTTTTAATGATGAAAACCGATAATAATTATGAAAATAACAATGTTACTGATTACATTAATGTTTCATGAAAAAATACAATTAAACTACCTACTGAAAATATATTTGAATAAAACTCAATCAATAACAGGTAAGTAAATCAATCCTACCTACAGGCGTAGGTACTAACTTAAACATATACTATTTACAACATTATTGACAAGTAGATTCTTATATTTATATTAGATTAGATTATATTTTATTTCTCAATTTTCTTTTTCTATATATTTGTTAATTCGGTCTCTTGACGTCAAAGCTTTCTTTTGCTTAGCTCGGCAAATACTAATAGGGTAGAGAAATCCAATTAAAGACCTAGAAACCCTACTGGCTATAAATTTAAATAAAAAGTAACATAATAGCTTAAATACAAAGTTAAATGACCTTTGTTAATGAGGATTAAATCATCTGTCGTTGGAAATAAAAGTCTTGTCTGATCAAAAGGAAGTTATTAATGTGCCAGGTTTTTTTGTTTTATATTTCGAAACACAAACAGTCTATTATGTTATCTAGAACGCTTATATTTTAAGCGGCATAAAAACCAAAAAATGCGCGCACCATACTCAATTAATTATTATAAATAAATAATTAGGAAACGATCAGAGATCAAGCCGTTGATTCATTTTATAGAAGGGTAAAAAATTAGATTTCTAAGCATTAGACGAAATGATATAATATTATTGGTTTCCACGAATAAGTTGATCAGCTTCAAAAAAAGTTTAAACTAGTGACTTTTTTGATATGAGATTGTTGAAGTGTCGCTAGTCACGGTCGGAATATTATTCAAACTCTATACTAAATACTGTATCCATAGGGTATTAAGTAAGTCTAACTGGCCTTAATTTATTACATACACATCTTCATCCACTAAGCGGTCGATAAATTATTTAGTTCCTACTTTATAAAATTTTCACCGTCATTGCACTTCATTAGTGGTTAATTAAATTTTACAGCTTTACAAATATTTTAATCTATAACTATTACACCAATCACGTAACTGCTGGGCGTGGTTTTTCTGCACGTATGTCGTCTAAAGCCGCTCGTTGCCATTGACGACCGTTGACTTGCCGTTGCGAGTTGCTGTTGGTTTAATATTTTTATCTAATATTTTAATTAATAATAATATTAATTAAAAAATAACCTAACTTTTATTTCAAACGTTTTAAAGCTACATCCCTAATATATTAATACGTAATTAGTTTCAATCAGGTAACAAGTTGTAAACATAAACAGATATAAAAATGTAATTGATGTATGAAAACATTAATTCATTGTAATTGCAGAAGTTTTTTAAAATCTATCGTTAAATCAACTAAAATCCGTTGTAAACGGAGCAGTTTTAAATATTCGATATACTAGTTCGCAATAGTAAAAATAACTGTTTTACTATTTTTAATACACTTATAATACATCAAAAATATTGAGCGACAGTTCACTTTGAAGGCCTCAAAACTTATTATAGTTATTGTTTTGAGCAATAATGTTTTTGAGCTCAGAAATCACGAAAACATCGTTGGTCATATAGGTATTCGAGTCTAAAGTATTAGCGATGTCATTCAAAATTATTAGCAGCAGGAAAAAATAGCCTAATATTTATTTTTTTAACATTTTGCCGAGAATATCTTTTAAACAAAGCAATCAGTTTGAACGGGGCTTGCGGCATTAGATGCAGTCATAAAGAAATATAAAAATTATTTAAAAAAAACCATTCTTATTTGAAAACATTTCTAAAATAATACATTTTAATTCATTTAATGAATTTTAAGAAAACTTGTCACCTTTGACGTATCTTCTTTAGCTCGAAATTGATTTTACTCGAAAATTTGAGTTTTTATAATCAAGAAACACTCTTAAAAATTTCCCTTTCACAATATCTCTCGAAGAAACCAATCGATCATGATCATCTTTACAACATTTAACGCAATTTTATTATGGACAGAGATAATTAGATATTGAAATCTATCTGAAACGGTTTAGAAATTATTTGTACCTAATAAAATATTTTAAATTTTTTTTTTGAGTTTATCAAAAATGATATATTTAGGGAAACGTAAGTTCAGTCAAGTCCTGTTGAACGTCACGAGCCCGATTTCGATCGGTCCATTCGTTCTAAAGGTATATTCAAAGTTCACGTGCGCACACCAATACACAAATGCACGCACAGAGACACAGGCGGATATTTCTTTCAAAAGTGATCAGAAAAGCTTTTTAGGATTTCAACACAAATCTGGTGCTAATTTGGATTTGCAAAAATCGGACGTAAAAAAATAATTTCACGATTTATTTTTTAATTTTTTTTAGTGGGAAGTAAAAAAATTACGTTTTTCTTTGTTTCGTTTTATTATTTCTTTTTTAGTGTCACCTAGGCACTTTTAATATTTCAGGGAAAGCTTATGCGAAATTTCAAGTCAACGTTATTAATCACTCTAGAATTCTGTCGTGAACAGACGACCCTGTCTGCAGCACCAGCTGATAGTTGAAAATGCGTTTTATCAACAAAACTGAATGCCTCTGCAGACTTTGAAGTCTGCTATTTAAGATACTATCTTTCCTTCATGAGTATGCCTACCTTCTAAAGAGGAAAAAAATAATACACAAAAAACTAAAATTATGTTTATAGATAAATCGTTAATAATAATTTAAGAATAACATTTTGTGTGGATTTACCATCACTGGCTTATTAACATGTTCTTGCACAATTATCAGGTCTGGTTCGACCCCTGATCGGTTTCTATATTAATTTTTTTTTTTACCTATATCAAATGATCCGTTTCACGCTTATGAATCGTGACAGAAGGCATTAGAAATTTTACCGTTTGTTGACTAAGGTCAGAGCAGGCGTATTTGCCTTCTCATTTGATTGCGTCGACCGCGAAACGGTTATGTCGCAGACTCGAAAAGTCAAAACAATAAAATGCAGGTGCAGCATTGCCTAATTCTGCGATTCGACGTTATATATTTGTGGGCCGACGTCGGATCACAACCCGCTATACGATTCAGAATCGGTCTATGGTCAGTTATTGAAACTTATACTTTATAATACGAAAGCAATTTGCTGATCATTTACATTATCAGGTGCGTAAAATATTATAAAGTATAACAAAATTCAAAAGGATATGAATTTTGAGAGAGAAGTTAGTATATGGACCCGACTGTACACAGGAACAACTTGAGTTTTATAACACACTAGCTTTTGTGCGCGGTTCGCTCGTCCTATTAAAAAATCTTCTTAAAATTTTTATTTTCAACAACACGTCGATCCTAAATCTGACCCCGACCGTATCGTCAACATCGATCCTCATTCTATTCCCGATTCCCACCCCTTTCCCTGTCGGTCTAGCTCTGCTTTCCCACTATTCCTTTCTACGTCTTCCATTTTTTCACTTTATATGCCTATGTTTTTGTCCCCGTTTCTCTCTCCTTTCCTCTCTGTATAAATAATTATTGCCTTTTCACTCCTCTCCTCTGCCAAGTAAAGCGAATATATATATATATTTATATAGATTATTTAATAGAAGGACAAACAATAATAAGTAGCAATTTTTTTTTGATATGATGTGTCAAAATGGTTGTATGCCAGTACACTAAATTGCCTATGATTACCAAGTACATACTAAAGCCTGAACAGATAAGGTATTTGCCTCAAAAAAAAATGTAAATCGGAGTAACAGTCGAGCTGTAACTCTACCGATATATTTTTTTCGACATGATGCAATTAAATTGCTACCGCTGATACCCTAACTGCCTATCGGAACCATCGTAATGTGACAATTTGTTTTTTAGATTATAGCTCAGAATAACGTTTGCAGTGTCTCGGCAAGAATGTCAAGCCGTCGTTCTAGGACGTTCTCATCGCGTTGGAGCGTTTTAAGGTCCAAAGTCTCACGACCTGAACAAAAAAATTTGAGAGCTACCGCAATCACCGCAATATACGCACTGTTACACGTATTAATGTGTTTTCGGAATCAATGATCCTCCAACAACAACATCGCATGACAGCTTGTAACAGAAATCATTTCAGCTTTTAAAAGTATTTTAGTATAATCTACAAAGTTTGTTGTAATACGTACATAAATGTGTGTATAACGACACTTGAATATCTCTTGAACGAAAATAAGTTAGTTTCTTATAAGGAATCCGTCCATATTTATGGTTACCAATTTAAACAAAAACATAAAAATGAAAATCGAAAAGGCCATCGCTTCGCGTCTTCCTCTGCGCTCGACAAAGGTACGCGGTTCATTCGTCGAGACGATGGGGCAAGTTGGTGGCGCAACGGCATTCGCCAGAAAATTTTAATAAAGAAATCTCGGTAGAGTCGTCAGTTAGCGAAGTTTCCTCGTTTAGAGCGACGCACGGCGCGCCCCCGCCCCGCCCGCGCCGCGGGCCGGCCATTGTGTCGGCGAAATTGTTAAAAAGTTGCCATGCTTCCTGATTTCCAATTCTTCGTTAGTGCTCGTCAATTATTGAGAAGGCATTATCTCAATTTCCATCGACAAAGAAACATCTATTAGATATTGTCGTTATTTTTGTCTCATCCATACAAGTAGTGTCCCGTTATGAGATTCGTAAACCTCGGGCTGAGACACAGGTACATATAATTTTGTCTATTAAGATTTTCTTTTTCAACGGGGCTATTTTTTTTTGAATTCGATAAATAGTTGTTACTACAAAATGTAAAATATGTTAATTTAAGGAGTAATTGAAGAATAATTATTAGTAGGTATATATTTAAAATTTAATATTATTTAATACCTTGAAACAAATGCTAAATAAATCAGGGTGTTATTCGAAAGTCTTACAGTGCAATCTTTTTGTTTTGATACTACAAAAGTTTTTCGCTAAGTTTTGACGTTATCTTTCAACTTAGAACGGCTCTATGTTGTTTAAAAGACGACCATAACAAAAAATATCTGTTTTGGAGTAAATGATCTGGTACAATAAATTATTTTTTTGATACATTTTAATGTTTATGTTTCAAAACAAACCGTTTACGGCTAAACAATTTAATCTCATAGTTTTAATTTTTCATCGCTTATCTAAAAGATATATATATTAATACCAAGGTGTTTTTATTTTTAAGAAACATAACACTGTACATTGGTAAAGTTATTGTAAATATTACTTCAATATTGAAGTCAAATGGCGTCGGGCGCCTTTTAAAGTAAAAGCGTTGCAAAACAACTGTTTTATGGTTAGGTACGTTCTAATGTACATCTTTTTATAATACTATATACATTTAAGCTGGTTAAGCTTTCCTTAACTAGCGCGCCAGGCGTATTAAAATCTTCAACAGATGCGCCTCCAACCATGATAAGGACAAATAAATTGCATAACAATATTCAATTCGTTAAACGAGAATCGGTAATGGATTCATGCTGCACGATTTTGCATGTTCCAGACGAACGTCTAATTATGAATTTCTGCGAAGTATGACACCTTGCACAATAGAATGGCCGAAACTTCACGAACGAATTCGCCGATCTGTCGATGTCAAATTCATTATCCAAGTATTGTGATAGTACTCGTCCAAATGAAAGGCAAATGGACATCAGTGGATTTCTACAAGCAGATGACGACACATTTTTCAATATTAAAAATATAGGAGTCCGTAACGACGGGACCACATGCAGTTCGAACGGGGTTTTGAATATTTTCGCGAGCCGAAACAGCCGAGCTGGCTAAACATGTTTGTGTGCCAATAGCCTCGTGTTAACTCTATCTCGGTTAGGGGCTCCGCGGCACGGCGCTAATCCGGGGTGCGTTTACGACCCGGACCGTAAACGGGCCGGACGGCTGTAAAACTGTGCTTATTCCGCAAGACGCGATTATATCGGCGTCTAACTTCGCCGCGTCGACACTTAAACTCATATTTCCGGATCTGCTGTAAAAATAGACGACGACGGCAGTTGTGGTGCGATAAAGCTGTTATTCGGTGCAGACAAATGATGGAGATAGATGGTACACGCTGATATTTACTAATATTAGGAAGTCGGCAAGTGTACGAATACATGCAGTAGGAGTGGTACGACTCCATGATGGCTGCGTCCGGCAGTACAATACTTTTAAGCTCACAATGATTACAGACATTCAACCTACCTCGTATCAAAAGAGTCATAACTAGATTTAAAACACCTGTTGTTGTATGTATGTATGTATGTAGGTACGTTTTCATGGAAAAAGTTTTTATGCAATTTATTTTAGCATTTGTCTCTGACTTCGTCCGCGTTGAACTAAACTCAAGCCGATTACAAAACTGCCTTATCCCAAATAATGTTAAGCCTTTGTTTTATTCTCACACTACTATTTACCCCGGATACTTCCAAATCGACTCGCGACCAATAGCGGTCACGGAATTGAATGCGAGACGGGAAACAAAATCCAGAGCCGAGACAGGGACCAAAACCAATAGCGTGATCGAGTTTGAAGTCAAGGTCAGTACCGAAACCATAACTTAAAGCAAGAACGAGACTTGAATCGACAACAAGATTAGTTAAATTAGATAAATGTAAAAGATAAAGGAAGACATTGTGCGTCCACAAGGGCGAAGACGTGGGTGGAAAGCTAGTATACTTATAATTCAATTGATCCTTTTCGATGTATCAAGAGGCATGATATTTAATTTGCTCGTAACTAAAATATGTTATGTAACGCATGTGTAATGTAAAACAAATTTTGTTAATGGATATCAATGTAAAATATTTCCTTGATTATTATAATATTTAATAACTACTAAAACTAAAACTATTCTGTTCACAATAAATGATACCGGAGCATATCAAAAAATATGTTTATTCCGTTGGGGCGATTCTTTGCATTACATATACCACAAAACTTACTACTATTTGTAAGTGATTTTAAAAAGTGATTGATTAACTATATTAAATGTCTATTTCGCGTGCATTCGATCTGATTTCTCCCGTTTAGAATCGATTTCGCTATTCAACGCCGATTACTGCACTATAAATACGACCTGACTGTCAACTGATACGATTGATGGATTACGGTTCATAGCGAAATTGACTCTCAGTGTTTTTCACTATAGATTGTACAGTGAAATTAATTTAATTTCCTGAGCACTTGCATATGAATTTTATTAATTGCTGTTAAAATGTCGTCATATTATAAACAATTATAATCGTAGGAAATAAAGATAACTTAAATGAATTATAACGTGGTGTAAAACACTAAAGCAATTCAAATATACCAGACTATCCCCACTCCGAATTTCCCTTTACTTTCTGAAAATTCGGCTACTGTACTCGTCACCAAGACTTAACATCTGTGTATAATTGTAATATTCGAACCATGAACATAGTTTAGATAATATATATTATAATTATAAGTTATTGTTTCCATATAATTTTCTAAATCATAATAACGCATTTCAACTGTCGCTATCAGTTAGTATACACTTATGTTTTTAATATAATCATTCTAGCACCGGCAAATATATAAAATTAAGCTAAGGTCTTTTTCCAACTTCAACCTATAAACATTTAAAATGAATGAAGAGCTAATTTCGTTTCATCATAAACTATAGTATAGATTATCATAAGAATTCGCCTAAGTAGATTAGCGAATGCAAAAAGCAACTGTAAAATAAATTTAAAAAAACTATAAACATTGTAATACAGAAAAATATTATGTTTATTAAATTTACAGCGAGAATAAATTTTATGAATAACCGTAAGTTACATCAGAATCATTTCACGGTAGATATTGCAATTTTCTATTTATAACATTAATATGAAAATTTATTACGATATTTCGATATTTGTGACTCGATCTCGCATTAGCAACTTAAAGGATTTTAATTAATTTGGCACATGGAACTTGTTCTAGATTACCTAACGTGTAGAATAGTTTTTTATTTTGCTAATGTTTTACTGTAAGATAATTTTATCGTTATTGGTATCGAGGGCGAAATCTAGATCGGAAACGAAAGCGGTACCGAGATAAGAATCAAGAATGAGATCGATATTGTTAACGGGATCGCGATCAGAATCAAAAGCAAAACGGACAAATCAGAAGCAAGAGTCCCGCTCTTGGTTGCAATTGAAATAAACCAAAACCGGGATCGGAAGAGAGAGTAAATCTAAGATCGCGATCAAAATCGGAGCGATCATAAACACCGAATCGGAGGCCGAAAGAAGACCAGGATTGAAATAGAGAACGGGATTTGTATCGGAATCGAAAAATCGGGAATAACCAAGACCCGGAGCGGGAGTTAGATTCGAATCGGAACACAGAGCAGGTCGGGGACAGGAATCGGAATCAAGAGTCAGACCTGGAGCAAAATCGAAAGGGAGATCGAGGCAGGAATTGAAAACGTGGCTGACATTTGAATCGAGAATAGAACTGGGTTTGACTATGAGAACTTCTCGAGATTGGGATCGTGATTGACACTGACCGCTTTATATTAAAGATGAAGGATATCATGCTACACTAAGGCAAGGGGAACCGTAAATTTATAATGTGTACAAAGCTTATAATGTGTATAAAGCTTTTAATGTGTATAAGTGTCTATTTTTACAATTCCGCATCGACACCGGCTATCCAAGGTAAATACAATTGCAACAGTGAAGCGGTCTAATAACTGCCATAATGCAGCTACATATTCGCTTTTCAATTATATACGAGCATCTCATTAAGAAGCTATTTATCTGCTTTACAAGTGAGCAAAGGAAAGCGTCGGTGGCATAGGTAAGCAAACTAGTTAATCACAAGATTGCCTTGTAGGCCCAATTAAAAAATTGTATTTCGTATTTATGAGCTCGTTAATCATAAAAAGTGCAGGAGATATTTGAATCGGGACTGAGGGTGGACGATGAGGCGCTCTATATATAACGCGGCTGCCGGATGTATCCTCAGGTAGATTATGTACGAAATACATTTATTTGTTTTCACATCACACGTATAAACAAAATTTGTAGAATGTTTGACCCTGTAGGCCATTCCTGAAACTTTCTGCTATGTTATTTATCGATGTGCCTTTGAGTTCCTCGCGTTTAAAAACGTAGTTGTCTCAAAGCATAAAGATTTATCTTTAAGCTTTTGGAGCTCTAAAATTTAAAAACGGTTGACCTTGTAGGCTATTCTTTAAATTTTTTACCACACTCGAGCTCAGAAGACCAATTTTTAAGCTTTTTCAAGTTCTCCGAGGTCATAAATATAATCTCAAATACATTATTAGCTCTTCGAGTTCAAACATCTAAATTTATTTAAGAAGCGTTATTTTTTTTATTTTTAAATAACGATATCTACCGAACGCATTGTTAGATTTTATCTGCTTTACAGCATTCGATGCAATTTTTTAAGCAAAGAAAGTTAAGCGATGCCGAACATCAATTCAACAAGAACTCTAAAAGTGATTTTGAAAAAAAAATTTTGGTGGATTTTTCATAAACGTCTCTCGAACGAATCAACCGATTTTGATGAAATTTGCAAAATCTATGTTGTTTTTTAAGAAAAAGCAGTGGTTTGGTTTTAAATTTAAATACAAAATATTGTGAAGAAAAATGTTTATAAGTGATATCTCTTGACTAAATCAACCGATTTTTATGCACTGACACCAAACATATTTATCCCTACAAACATTCACTTTCAGACACATACACATTCCCACATACATATATATATACACACATGCGCTCATGCACGCACATACAGACATTGGGAAATTATAAAATTACTAGGACCCTAAAACGTCAAGATCTGATGAAAATTCGTTTTCGAAAATCGAATTGAAAACAGTAACTTCCTAATTTTTTTCAATTATTCAATTTTCACTCAACATATTGCAACATGTGTTTTATAATTTGATTGTTAATTGTTTGTTTAAGACTGTTTGATTAAATATGCTATTTATTAAGTATTCATTTAAGATATATGGCTTAAATATAAGATATAAAAAAATATTTTGGGTAAGATTGGGTTCCTCTTAAGTAGATTCAAAAAAGGACAGGTTTTTTTTGATGAAAGGTTGAGATTCTGTAGGATTCGCTTACATTTGTTCACATAAAATTTGCGTTTATTTGCTACTACATTTGAAAATGATTATTTCAAAGATAGGTGTAACCTACTTTACATACCCAAATGAAAATCGTTTTCTATGTGCACCCCGACAGAGCCTGAATGTCAACCATGTTTGTAGTGAAGTATTGTATTTAATGCATCGTTCTCAAATTGCACCTGTAATGTTACTGTAGTAGTACGCCTATAATTCACCAGTATCATATTGATTTAAAGATAAATAAGAAATAACTAAAAGAATAATTTTATTTTACGTACATAGAATGTGATTCCTAGGTCTTGACTATGAGTTTACTTATCTAACAATGTTACATTTCGTGCCGCCGGTATTGCGTCGTAATTCTTCTGCACTATTTAAATTTAAATACAAATTCACGCTTATGTATTTCTATTTCGTCAGCTATTTTAAATTCAAATTTGAAATTCAAAATATCTTTATTTCGTAAGTTATAATATAACACGTGAAATACGTCATAACATTTAAAGGATTTACAGTTTTTCAATATTACCACATTTTTTTAATTAACACTCGTTCATAAGACAATTATTACTCAAGAAGAACGAGCAAGAAACTTGAGGATAGCTCTTTTCTAATCAACTATATATAAATACAATCATAAGTAAAACTATTTAAAGAAAAGCAAACCTATAGGGGGTTGAGCTCATTGTGTCCATTTATCTTCTAAATATTCAAAGATTGTATAAAAAAATACCCTTCTCTGCAAACTGCTAGCTTAATAAAGACTTTAAATTTGTATAAAGGTAAATTTTATATATACATATATCCTCAGGAATCTTATTAAACGTGTACACACTAGTAATAAAACTAAGTCTATCGCCATTTTCATTGACACATTCTAAATTTTTCAAACGTAGATTAAATTTTGATAAATAAACTATGTTACACAGCCACATCAGCAAAGTTAAAATTCCAATTTCTTTAAACTTAATTCTAAGCGAAACACGATGTCCCAATTTCATAAATTGCATGAATGACTCACTTTTGCAAAACAAAAATTCTGTATACATCCGCAGTATGTCCCCAAAGCAGGATGCCTTATGACATCAAGCTGTGAAAACAGCCAAATTGGCCGTTTCGATATCGAACAAATTTCTTATTTTTTTAATTGCAAATGCAGGAGAGCTAAGCCTTTTCGCAAACTTACCGATATAAGGAACCCATTGAAGTTTATTATTTAAAATAACGCTCAGGAATACAGTAGTGTCAGTAAGGTATAATTTCTCGTTTCTTATTAAAATAGAACCAGACCCATTTTTCACATTCGGAAGTGAGAATTTCACATATTTTGTTTTCTTCGCATTAAGAAATAAATTATTTACAGTAAACTAGTTTTCAGTTTCGGAGATAGCAATATTCACATCATCGTGATCAAGCGGCAGTCTTTTAACATTAAATAATAAAGAGGTATCTTCTGCAAACAGTACTATCTCATGAATAAACTTAACAAGATTAGGTAATTCATTAATATAAAAACATAAACGGGCCGACGATCGATCCCTGTGGCAACCCTCCATGCGGACCACAGATCCAGACAAACTCATGTATTCTCATGTATTGATATCAACCCTCTGAATCCCATTTGTCAAATATGATGCCAGAATGTCGAGTGTTTCATGATTTACATAGTTAAACGCCTTGGAGATATCGCAAAACACCCCCATCGCACTCAGCTAATCCTCCCAGGCTTCCAAAATTTTTTAACAAACTCCACACCAGCATCGATTGTTGAGTGATCCCGTGTGAAACCAAACTGTTTTTTTGACATTAAATTATTACTATAAAAAGGTAATCGAAGTCGATTTAGGGCCAACTTTTCAAAACTTTTACTTAATGTCCGCAGTACAGATACAGGCCTAAAGTTAGTGGCATACGATTCAATACCGCCTTTGAATATCGGAACAACTTTGCTTTCTTTCATCAGATCAGAAAACATGCCATCATTCAAATATATGTTAAAGACAACAGCAAGTGTGGTGCGATATAATCAATAGTTTACAATTTTAACTGACAAACCATGGAGATCAGCAGTTTTTTTCATGTCCAACGCTTTAAAGGCCTTAATTATATCTTGCGAATTTACATATTTAAATTCTAAATTAATATTAATAGGCGAAATATTTTCCTTCAACATTCAGCAAGAGCGGGAGATGAATTGAGAGATTCGGTGGTCGAAATCGGATTGTCAGTAAAAACTGTTTCAAAGCCTTTGGCAACTTCTATATATGTTTTCGAATTTTATAATTTATCTTAAAAGTTGAAATTCAAGATCGCTACCTTTAATTTTACCAATTTCATTTTTTATGACACTTCAAATCATTTTCATTAAAATTTTACTATTCTTTATTTGATTAATATAATAAATCCGAAAATGTTCTGTCTGTCTGTCTGTTTCTCTGTCGGTCTGTCTGTCTCGTACCTTTTCACATTTAAACCGCTGAACCGATTTAGATGAAATTTGATATGGAGATAGTTTTAAATCCCGGGAAAGGACATAACTTACTTTTTTTGTTTGTCTGATTATTCGTTGTATATTTTTTTCATAACTCAACAATAGTGAAAGTGATTTTAATGAACTTAAGTGTACTAATGAAGCACACTTTTTTTTTCATATGTAGATCACTGTTTGTTTATTTTTCCCTCTGTTTGTGTGTATATCGAATTATAACTCGACAATGACAACCGATTCGGTGAAATTTAGAAAACTGATAGAATTCATTGTTACATAAAATATAGGTTACTGTTGATTTCTTTATACGTTTATCTTTGTAACTACTTATATCAACAAAATTTAAAAATCATTAATTTTATTTTAATTTGTCGACCATGCTTATATATTATGCAAGAAAGTAAGATATGGTATGACAGGATGAAGTAGAACGAAAGTGAAAGTAAGAGAGAGTGTGAACAATCCCATTTTGACTATATGATTAATAATAATTGTTTAATAATAATTAAATCATAATAAATTAAAACGAAGTATAGGGTTTTTACACTGCTTCTTTCTCAGTATCCTATCTGTATTCTAATATTAAAATATTACAAATGTGCTACTTTGTGTCGATGTTAGGTTGTTAGTCAAAAATGGCTAGACGGATTAAATATTGCCACAATATTTTATGTCCCCTATTAATACGTTTTTGATCAATAATTAACAGGAAATCAGAATTGATATCGTAATCGTGCACGATAGCACGTATGGAAAAAAAGATCGGGATAGGGAAGAAGACCGAATTCGAAATAACTGTGAAATCGAAAATTAAATCGAAAATGGGAACAGATTGGTGTCAATGATAACAAGACTATTTGATATAGAAAATAAGGTATTAAGTATATTTCCATGTGGGCGGGGCCGTGGGCTAAAGCTAGTATTTATAATTCGTTTTATAATATAATACGTTTTAGCCGCAATGCAAACACGTTTAAAGGCTTTTGAGTGGTTTTTAACATACTCAACAAATCTCTTGCTTTCATCATATATTTTCACGTCGTAAAGGTCATACAATCTTTTCCTATTTTTGTGTATTCCCACTGTTCCTCAACCACTAAACAATAATGACTCATTTCTTTTAATAATTCTTATTTGAGAAATATTATCGTTTTTCTCTTTTATTACATGAAATACTGAGTTGTACAACTCGCTGGAATTGTCACAGCATTGTAGTTCCGGGATCATCTGATTAACACATTTTCTAAATTCTACCAACCGTTTCTCATTAAATTGGAATGCCCTTTATAACTTTTTTTAGATTTCCTTTAACCACCAGTTTAAAAGACGTTAGTTGACCACTATGGTCCGATTTTAAATATTGATAATATATTTCTGAAGTGGTTCGACATTTGTATAAATATTATTAATACATGTATTGGAGATAGAAGTGATTCTTATAGGCTACAAGAAGTTTGACAGATTGTAACACCCAAAAAAATTCAGAATTCTACCACTGTGATTGGTGACATCTACTGAGTTTACATTAAAGTCTCCACATATTACAATGTATTTGCGTTTATCATTTCGTACAAACCTCTTTGGAGAAAATGTACCTTATAAAGTTGAAAAAAAATATGCCATTATAAAGGGAGCAGATAAGTTTTGGGTGCAATGGAGTTTTCGCAGATTTTCTGCTGAAAAATTGCATTTCATTAAATACATATAATAAAAATACAAACTATTTGTGTATTTCGCTGCATCTGTGCTAATTTCCACGATAGCTTAATCTCTTTGGATGTGGCTTACAATCACGTATTAGATAAATTGATATTTAGTTTTATTATTTTTATTAGCACTTGTTACCGGCTACGTCTGCGTTTTTGTAAGTTTTGTAATATGCACTATATTCGATCGGGGTTTTCATATAGGTTTGTTAGCTTGGGCAAAGATTTAATGGGTTGTCTAGGTTTGGACAAAAAATTGTATGTATGCATTTGCACTTGTCTCCAATTTCGCCCGTGTATTTGTAAATTTGAATTCATTAAATTAGTTTAGGGTTTTTAGATATATTTGTTATGATATTGCAAAAGATCTGATACCTCTATTTTAGGCTCCTCTTACGTATTTGTAGGCGTGTTCTGATTTTTCTTATGTATGCATACTTAAAGAGAATGCGAATGGAATTTATCCATTCTACGCGGATCTACGAGGCCAAAGCCTATCTATATCTTCTACGAAATGAAATTGATATGTTTAGGCAAATTGTTGTCAGATTTTTTTTTGTATTCGGCGCGTAGATAGTTGAATTACTTAAACAAAACGACGGGGAGGAGTTAAAACGAGACCAAAAGCGAGAGCTATTGAAAATCGCTAGACAAGGTTTTCTTGTCCACGAGGACGCAGCCGCAATCGAAATTATTTTAGAGCTATAATTTTAAAATTTTTGATAAATGTTAAAATTGCGTTCCTGAATATTATGTATTGTAATGTCGACAAAGCAGGGCAATAATACAAACTTCGATCATCTGCATTTGTGCTCGAGTTTTGGTTTTTTCAATTTTTTAGTTATCTCCTGCCTTGTGCAGTCTCTTTTATTGTGATGAATTTCGCATGATAATGAGTAGACGTTTTTTTTGAAGTAGTTCAGTATTCTTTTCTTTAATAAAAAACTTACATTTCCTACAAGAAAGCTGTTAGCGGACGCCTCTCAACGGACTTCATCTTCATAATTTACATATGAATTATATATTTTCAATTCATTCATACATAACCAGTTTGATAACGGACGATTGCCCATTTAAAAGTTCTGAAAAATAAACGAAAGGAGATTAAATGATTCAGTCTGAATAAATGATTTCTTAAAAAACACGTAATTATTAAACAGGTTTGTGAACAGCCACGTTCTCTTTTATCAAATATTTGAACTGATTGACATTTGAGAAATTTTCGATTTAGTAAAAATTCCTATTTTTACTAAATCTAAAATTTCTTAAGTGTCAATCTGTTCTAGACTATCCTAGTCTATTGAGAAATTTGGAGCTCTTAGTAAGAGCTCCAAATTCCAAAACGTTTGTTAATTGAAAATATTAAATAAAGTAAGAGCCTCTTACTTTATTTAATATTTTCAATTAACAAACGTTATATTTCATTAGTCATTAAAATTTATTATAAATTAAAACGAAAACTATGTTGAAATAATATTATTGTTAAATTGTTTTAGTATCATGATATTTCTCAATGCTTGTAGATCGTAATTGATTACTGTTTACAATCACCGTATTCGGGATCCAAATAATTATTTATTTTTAGGCACAATTTCGTAATAGACTTCTATTTGATAACAATATTTAATATTACATTTATTGATTGTTTTCAAAGTACAGGACAAGATTTTTCCTGAATAAGAAAGACATTTATTGATCAGCAACTGAAATATTGTATAAAAACAATGATTTTATTACTACAATCTAGATTTAAACAAGCCATAAAAAAGGTGGTGCGTGTCAGCTCCGGCGCGTGATTTACATTAAAAATTTATTCTTAAGGATAAAATATATGGAATAAATAAAAGCGAATATACGATATATCGTGGAATGTACACAATAGGCAAAGGGGGTGAATAAACGCATCTCTTACATATGTAATACTGAAAGCACGATATATTTGTATTCAAATTTTTGTATATTAATTTAATAAAATGCATTACATAAATCATAAAACATAGTAAAACTTTTACATAGTAAACTCCACATCAAGCGACTGGTAACAATAGCGATAACGTTATCTGAGTTACAAATAAAACGTCCATAAGTAATTGAAACACCTCAAAATGAATATCGGTGTTTAACAAGAAATTTGAATTTCCCTCATAAGATTGTAATTTGATAACAGCTTCTGAACGAGATATTGTAGTACTATTCTGATGGTTCCATATTTCGTTTCGATTAAAAGTATTTTTGCACTTATAACTCAATTTAGTCAATGGATCATAAAAAACAAGACATTTAAAAGCATCTGTTTGAAATACCTAATTGTTAATGTCATTCAATCCTACATTAGATGGAACTGTCATCTGCCATTTGTGTGATATCGAAGATTACTTTTTCTAATAAAAAAAATTGTGGGTATTATTTTTCTGTTTGGAAAAGCGTCAGGACAGCCATTTTGAAAACCGAACTTCTTTCAAGGAAATAACCAGTCAATCTTCTCCTGTCTAATATTAACTTTTATCGCAGAATCCTATTAGGCAACGGATGAGAACGGGTGAGAGTTTTGTTCAGAGAAAAAATTTGTGAAATTGCGCACACGTGAGTGAGTTCGTGCGCATGTGTGCGCGCGTGCGCGCGCGTGTGTTAATGTCAGATTCGCGGACTAGCGAAAAAATTCAATTGTTTGTAATTTCGTTACTCATAAATTAATTGAAATTTAAATATTTGTTATTATCATATAACATCGATCAATTTTTATATTTCATCCCGTACTATTACTAATATTATAAATGTGACAGTTTGTATGTTTAGATGTTTGTTACTCAGTCACACTTTAACGGCTGTACAGAGTAGCTGAAACCTTACAGTAATGTACCTTATACATCAGAACTACATATAAGTTATAAATTTATAAAAATATAAATTTTTGCTCGAGTTTTACTTGAGTTATCGTAGAACGCATTCTTTACTTATGTCGATTGGTTATTGGTAACGACCGATTGAACATTCAAGAGAGGTACAAGTTCGACAATAGTTTGAAATCGGAATCAAGAGCAAAATGGAATCAAGAACCAGAGATTGAGTGAGATCGTTTCATAATAAAAAAATTGGGGCATTACGTGTGTATTATCGAAGATGAAAGGATCGATTCTATGTCCGCGGCGCCCCGCAAACTAGTATATTATATTGGGTAATTTTCCTATTAAAAGAAAAGTTACCTCAATATCATTAGAGATATCGTGATAGGCGAGTTTAATGTATCTATCAATGGCGCAATAACGACAAGTGCCCTCGATAGTGATTCGCAATAATACGAAGGTAATACCTGCGGGTAGAGTCGACCTGCGCGGTTATGCACCGGTGCCGCGCGGAGGGCGCGCCTGCGCACTCACGTGACCGACAGGCGAGGCGCATATTCATCAAAAAAACTAATTCCTTGCGTTGCCGTATAGACAGGCGATCACGAGCGGCTCCTATGAGTGCGTGAGAACAACATATTTATTATCGGCCAGTCCGTCGAGGCGCACGAGGGCTGGGAGTAATTAAAACGGCCCGGCGACTCCCGATCGGAATATTGTGGGGGGACCGCAACGATTTCATATAAATCAACCATCGTAAAATATTAACACAGTTCTAAGGGATATTCCTGAATAAATCAATAGGAAGAAGAGGAAATCGATTTGAATTGAGATTAACCAATAGAAAAATTAGAAATTACTTAAAACGATAAGAAAAACTTACTCCAGTCTATTCTTTATAGTCTAATACTATAGACCACCGACAAAAGAAAAAAGAAAGTTGGCTTAAACGTTTGTTTACTATTCATCATTTAAATACTTATAACGTTTTCGTAAACTATCGCATATTTACATAACCTAAGTTTGGCCATGCACTTGAATAGAGAATAGTTTTTGTCGTTGAGTTTGCAATAGTCAACTCGAAATATTGAAAAGAATCTTTTAAAATGACCATCGTTAAATAACCGAAAGAATAATAAAAGCGGAATTAAAAATCGGCGAAAAGATTTTGTTGCCAGGATTGATTATTTATTTGTCCAGAATGTTGGAAATTTGGTTCATTAATTTATGTAAATACATACGATAGTGAAAATTAATATAACAAAAGATATAGCATGTGTCGTATATCCTTGAAAAATAAATATAAGAATAATGTGATGTAAAAACGATGTGATTGAAATAAATAAAGAAAAATTCGGTAAACGTTGCCTAGTAAAAATTTATGTAGATTTATTATTTTTAGATAGTAATAAAGAAAGTAAATTTCACAGCACACGAAATCGAAAAGGGCATACAAAATAATTGATGAATACGTGGAAGTGAAAGAGAAGTAAAAGAATTATATAACAATTATAGCAAATGATGCGTGGTCTCTGCTAACCCCTCTGAAAAATAAGAGTGAGTTTGTGTATGTATATCGTAACAGAGAACTTAATCATGAGTATTTGCTCTGCAACGTCATTGTAACGAAAATGGTGCCAGGGAAATATTTAGGAGTAATGCTAGGCCCGTACTGCCCAATATTGTAACGTTTGGATGTCATTTAAGTCAATGTTACTTCAGCCACCGAGGTGTATCACTTTGTTATCTTCATGTAGAACATGATAAATATGCATGACAGTTATGAATAGCGCTATGTCTATTGAGAACTATTGCCTACCACAAAGAACGTCATCTGCAGTGACGTGCGTGGTGCACTCTTGTACGCTATACAGTTCCACGGTTATTTTCAACTCTAAGACATGTTTTGCGATGAAATATTTTAGAAAGCCTCATATGCGTCTAAAAAAGTTTGTCCATTTTTTTGTGCGATATGACTAATAACTTTACTAAAATTTCGAATATTAATAGTTTATCCCTTAAAATAAGGCAACTTCATTAAAGAAGCTAAGAACAGATTCTCAGAGAATAATCGACGAAAATTTCAAAGCCACATGAAAAGTAAAACGGCCGTCGCAAGCTAATGTATAAATATTCCCTTTGAAATAGATACAGGCAAAGAATTTACATGAAATTCAAATGTGACAATTATTTACTAAAATTGATAAAGTATTATAAGATACCTACTTATAAAACTCGTCTCTAACCGACAGCACACATTACGACGATTCCACAACAATTTATTACTTACTGGACCGGTGGTACTGAATAAGGTATCAGTCGCACCGTAAACATCCTTGATCAAGTTGTTGAGCACCACGCGCAATGGAAAGGTCAATAAAACTCAAGAGATGCGTGTAAAATAAAAGTCTATTTGTTGTAAATGATAAATTTCAATTATATGAAATAATTTAAGAATAATAAAAGCCTCCTTCAAAAATATTAAAATAACTAAATGATTACTTGTTTTAGGAGTCGGTGTCAGCTAAAATATGCTAGACCCAGTTTTATATCAATTTCCATAATTTGGAATTGTTTTGACTCAATACTTTGTTGATACGGTAATTTGTTTAACTTGTTTACCTCTTTTTAACTTTTGTGTTCTTCGGTTTAATTATTTTACATTTTTATTTGCTTTGTTATATCATAAATAAAACAACTGATTATTTGATTATTTTTAGATTTTTGAACGAATTTTACATTTTTTTAATGATTAAGGAATCAAATTATATAATTGATCTAACTTATGGCTAAGACAATTATATATATATATATATATATATATATATATATATATATATACATTCGTTTTGGCCCGCGGCTCCACCCGCGTAGACACAAAATGATGAAAACTTTTTTTGGATGTGATTTGTGTAAAA
>BGZK01001111.1:0-209249 GCA_005406025.1 Eumeta japonica | reverse complement strand
TTTATTTTGCAGGGGATCAAAATATAAAATAATGGATTTTGTACTACATATTGTACCAAAAATTAAAAATGACCCTTCGAAATAATTGAAACCAATGAAATGATCTTCAAAAATAGCAAATTATTACACAAATTTTAACATTAAAAAACATAAATACGAAATCGGTACTAAACATTAGTGACTCAACGTTCCAGATACTCGTCCGACTCGTCCGAAACCTTTAGATGTTTCAAACGAAGCAAAGAGATTTTAAAAGCAACTTAAAATCACTTTTAAATTCGATTAAAATTTTTCGTCTATTCATAATCTATATACACATTGAAGACAAGTCTCTTACAACAGCCATTACTAAGCTTTGGACAAACGATGTTGGTAACAATTTTGAGTCTATGCGCATTTAAGCCTTCGAAAATACGTGATATTTTCCAAAAGCTTGTTAATATCTTATACACCTCGAAATATTTATTCTATTTAAGATGCTTTAATACGTAGATATAGACAAATACTAAAAGACGCCGAACTACATTGAGATAATATAAAACATAAACTTATAAAATCCTTAAACAATATTTGTATCAATTAATAAATTGTTGTACTACACTAAATTTATTTATTTATTTTAGAATGTATATAATTTTATTACTGCATAATTTTTCTTTGTATCCACTCGACAACTAAAAGAATAACAAGTCAATTTGTTAATAAAATATCCATTGTCATACGAACGTTTAATGCAACGAATAAAATGGTCATTCAACTCTGCAACTAAAAGATTTTGCACAGGATACGAATTGCAACAGCAATTCGTATTAACAACTCTTATTTCTTCTATTCCTAGTTATTTATGATCGCAACCTAGTTTCGCTAACTATTTGAGCGAATATACTGCATAATATTCGGTTATATCGATGTGATCGATTTGTTTTTCTCCGGTCGAACATCTCTTGTCAAGACTTATTCTTTTGATGCGACCGTATCAATACAATGATCCCAAAGAGTTACACCCATGGAATTACATATATGGAAAGTTCTGGCAAGAAATATCTCAAATGCCACAAAGTTTCGGGCGTCCGCGTTAGCGAGTCGCTCCAATCCCCGTCAAAGTTGGGTCTGACAAGTCGCGGTCGTTCACGCAACAAGGCAACCTTGTTAGCGATAGCTACGTGCTGCTTAACTTCAACAAATGAATTAACGCAGTAGACAAGGCTCTTGAAACTTTTCGATTACACGATAAATTCAAAGTCGGGAATCGTATTTAGCTCATTATTATAATTAATAGGCATCTTAAGTTCGAAGCAGGTAATGTTGCGTTTCAAATCCAAAATTAAAATATATGTTATATATACAGATAATGAGATACATATATAATTGTATATATTTATTTTATTATATATGTGTAATATTACAACTAGAAGAACTTTTATACAACATAGTGATCGATTGGTTGTATTGAATATGGCTATCTGAATATGAAAAATGACGTTACAAGCTTTTAAACAGCGTATTTTGCTAACTTCAATTATTTCTATTGTTATTATTGCCAGTGGCACATTTTTAACAATATATCCCTTTTCCGTTAATTCGCTTCAATTTTGCATATTTATAAATCCCTTATAATTAGAGGTATAGCCTAGCGTTTCCTAATAAATGCTACAGTAAAGTTGTTGGTTTGTGATAAAGTGTTAATTTCTACATAATAGATGGCGTTGTTTTATGACAGCCATACTGGAATAAGAATATGTATGAGAACCTGTAACACGCTACAGGAATTACGTACAAGCGTAACTTATATACAGTATTCACCATACACTAAAGGCACGACAACACCTAGGAGCTTCAATTTTTTTACAAAAACAGACACCTAATCATGTCTCCGTTAAAAAGGAAATGCAAAAATATAATTGTTAAATAATACAATAATAATAAGTGGTCATTCTTCAAAATGGTCATTTTAAAGAGCATTTTTAAAAAGTTTTTAATCTGATAAAGAATGGAAAATGTCATTGAATTAAGTGATAGCGAATGGTCAGCTCGAACGCCGTCTTATGAACCTTCTTATGAACAAGAACAGGCTCGATTTGTGACCAACTGACTGATGAGTTTGTGATTTAAGTTAAATTAACAGCATCTTGATTTTTTCCTTCGAGAGGATGTTACGATTTTAATACTTCGGTGCCGAATATTGCCACAGCATTGATCATATTGAATATTAAGAGCCCGAAACAGGCCGGAAAAACTCAAACCAGTTAAGACAACTACATATTTCAAACTGCAGCTGATTCGAAAAAAAATATTTTTAAATAAATTTGTAAAAAATTCAAACATATATTAAAAAATAATAAACAGGAGCGCTAAATATTTATACAAACTACAAATGAGTTTTAAAAAAATGTCGACCATTAATTAGAACGAACGAAAAGAACGATATTAATAGTTTATATCAAAATATGTTTCAAACTAAAGTTGCAAAGATCAATTTAAAAAAAAAAAACACTGGCAGAAAGAAAAATTCCCAGTCGATTAGGCAAGAATTATTCACATTTTAAATTCACTGTACAAAATTAAATAAACAAAATAATGGAACGAAGTAAAATATAAGCTCTTCATTTCATGCCAAGGGAACAACGTCTTAGATTTAGATTGTAAAGGTACGATAATAATATTCAAACGCCCTCTGTTCGGCTCGAATGGTCGATATATTTGCACGTGGTTTCTGTGTTTTCCTTCTAAAGGTTATTATTCTAAGTGTTTGACTGATTTTAATACGAAAATAAAGAAATAAAAAGAAAATGATCTTAGTTTCTAAAAATATAGCTCTGCAGAGTCTGCCGCAAACTGCGTAAGAATCAAATAATTGGTTCCAGAGATATGGTTGTAGATAATTTTCCAAAAAGTGTTTTTATATTATTTTTTAAACTAATCTACCGATAAATTTCCAAATCCATCTATTCGTTCTCCTTGTAACCATTTTCATTACGTATGCCATTTTATTCAACAACTTGTTGTCATTTTGTACGTAGTGACATAATCGCATTGCGAAAATTCTGAGACGCATGAGCAAAAAGGTGCGACAAGTAGTTTTGCCAGTCATCTATTAGTGTCAACCTAACACTACTTAAATAATTCTGAAGAGTCGCAAACAGGTGAAAATCTGAGGGTCCAAAGTATGCGCTATATGTTGAATGCATTAACACTTCCCAACCAAAGTTTTTCAATATTTGCTGAGTGGTTAAAGATGTGTGTGGTCTGGCGTTATCAAATAGAAAAATCACACCCTTTCTGTTGATCAATTCCGGCCGCTTTTTCTCTACTTCTTCTTTGTGTCTCATCAACTATTGACAGTAGAGATCCAAGTAGATGGTTTTGGCCGGCAGTAAAGGTTCATAATGAATCATGACCTTCCGATTTCACCATACACATAGCATCAACTTATTATGAGTTAATTCAGGTTTCGTCATAGTCTGTGGAGCTTCTTTACCTTTTGACTATGATCTTTTTCGTACGTTTTTATCGTAGGTTTTTCAGCACCAGTAATCAATGTTTTCAAAAACTATTAGATTTTATTACTTTTAAATAGAGAATCGCAAATGAGTAAAGGATTCATTAGATTTCTTTCAATGAGCTCTTACGGGATCCAAGTATCTAGCTTTTTTGTATATCCAGCTTTTTAAAATGGGTCAAAACTTTTTTTTAATAAATCCTCAGGCTACGTCGTAAAAACGAATATGCCGATCTTGTTCTACTTATTCCAAAATGGTATCAACTTTATCCGTGACCGGTCGACCAGAGCGAGGTTGATATTTGACATCTAAATTATCGGATTGAAAACGTTTGAACCAGTTTTGTGCAACTTTTTCTGACATTAAGTCCATAGAGGTCACAAATTCTTTTCACGGCTTCTATCGCATTTTTCCTTTTTTAATAAAACTTCAAAATGTATCAAATTTTATATTAGATTCACCACCATTCACCATATTACACACATATTTTCACTACTCTTTATTAAATAAAAATCATTTGAAAATGATAATAAAAAATAATCAACTAAATTAGTATAACATTTTTTACAATTATAATAAAGCTTCAACGCATTGACCCATAGATTCGTGAGCATTCATCTACGAATAAAAATTAAAAAAAATAGATAATGTCCTATAATTCAATGTTTATTTTCTATTAATGGCTAAACAACATGTATGTAAGTCCTTCTGTCTATGACGGAAACTCCTATTTACGATATTTTTCTCAAATATTATATTGCCTTAATCAAATTAAAAATATATATATTTATATCTCGCTGCTATAAGATGACAAAACCGGATACAACAAAGGGACATTTTTTTCCAGTTGAAGTGACGGGTTACAGTGCTGACAACTGTTCAGTATCTTACGCCTCGTTTAACAATGAAACGCTAGTTGGCTCCGTAATTCGCTCTGCCGGAGTTGTAGTGCAACCTGAAGGTCTGCACAGAAGAGACACCCAGAGCGCCTACTTCTGTGCTAATGGTAAGTTCTGAAAAATTAAAAAAGCTTTTTCTAACCGTTAGTTACTTTTAAAACCATTGATAGTGTATTTTACAAAGAGAGAAAGGAGTGAAATAGAAATTTTCTCACTTAAGCATTGAATAACATTTTGATTTTTCAACAAAAGAAAATTATCATATAAAGATTCAATAATGTTAAAAATTAATAAGTGTTTTTTATTTTGTTTAACAGGTTCATTACATTTTTATCTTATTAAGTGAGCTCTTCTTCTTCATAGTGGACATACATAGTGGTATCGCGAAAATAGTTCTGACGATTTCCATAAAAATTTATACTTTAATTAGGTTTTACTTTTCAAATTTCTTTATGTAGGTGCATTCTCTGAAAAAACCCCATTAAAATTATTTCTCTATAAATTGTGTGATAATACTATCTAGTAGCATTTTGAGGTGATCTCATTGTGTTATGTTGTTGGATGTAGTGTCGAGATATCAGTAGCCTTAATGTAATATTTTTAATAAAAGATAGAAGAACTTAACATGAATTAGGCAGATGGTAGTGGCTTATTAATGTGAGAACAGGTGGCAGGTAAATTTTGCATATTACGTAATTTATCTACGTTATGTACCTAGACATTTATTGTAGGAAATGAAAATGAACAATTTTTCCCTTGGGCAATTATCATACCTATTTCCACGTCAAACTAGCAAGACACCAAGCAAAGCAAACCAAGCTTGTAATAATTAGCACCTAGGCAACTGTCCAGATATTAATATTAAAATATACACATACACAAAATTTGTTGAGTGTTTCTTTTAGTTCTCTCTTAGTATAGTATAGATGTCAAAGCAGATCACGGAGATGTTCATTAATGTAAAAAAATATATACCTTTTCATTATACTTTTCAGAACATCTGGCAGTATCTTCACGTGCTTCTTGGGAGTGGCAATGGGTACCAGCTCCTCGGAATCGTGCCGGCCTGGTCTTAGAGCTGAACTCTCGGGGCGCAGCACATGTGGCTTTATCGAGCGCAATGGAACCCAATGACGAGATGTATAGAGTCGTATTCGAAAAAAGCCGCGTCTGGATTGCCAGAGGGAAACATGGTAAGCTTTGACAAAAAAATACTATTCGAAATTAGATGCTTGAAGTTTAAAATAAGTTTATTGTGTTTTATATATTAGTAATTATTGGATAAGATTATTTATTGCCATTTAGGCAGAATGCGCAAAATCAACGCTGAGGGCATGACCAGTAAACAGTGATAAAACAGTTGTTAGCACAATTTGTTCTTTTCTATTATGAACTGTACAATTTTGATTAGCAAAAGCGATATGAAACAGACAAGAAATTCATAAATTCTTTGTGTTTTATGGTGCTACAGAAAACTATCCCCGACATAATATAATTTGTATCATTTTAAAGGGAAAATCGATTTCGCGAGCCACCAGAAAGTAGGTAGTCATCGTCGTCTATGGATACTCGCAACCTTAGGTTTGATTACCCTAAAGTTGCGAGTATTCATAGACATTGCTGCCCCCTTATGTAGGAGTAGGATATCTAATTGAGGACGTTAATAGTCGAGGAGTGGAGTAATAGCGGGGGGGGATTTATGGAGATGGAAGTGGGCCATTGCAACTCTCGGTCACTGGACGAAATGCAACAGCGTAAACTTTATGTCTATATTATGTACAAAAATGGACCGGTTCGACTGATGAGAGTGTCTTTTCTCACCAGACGGACACCGGCCCATTTATGTGCTATTGCCCAATTGACCCTGGCATGGTTCTACCACTTAAATTGTGCCACCACGCGGAAAACAAAACTAAAAATGCGTTCGCAATGTACACCATGATCGGTATCTATGAATAAAAAGATTAAATACGATTAGTAATAAAAAAATGCCTCACTCCTATCTCCATCAGATATCGTATTCCTTCCTAAAAGGCCAACGCACTGATGACTCCTTTGAGATTGCGAGTGTCCATAGGTGGCGGTGATCGTCTACTATTGGTGGCTCGTATTCTCATTTGCCCCTTTAAATGTAAGAAAAGACTATACGCAAACAAAAGTGGACGAACGACTTCGAAAACTGAACTAAAAGTATCAACAACAGCTGTTATTAAAAAAAAAACAACCGTGATGTAAATACAGTTAAATTACACAATTTGTTTTAACAATCGCAGTTTAACTTTAATCAATTTCTTTGAAATATCGGTTGATGATTATACATTGGATGAATATAACAATTATAAATAATCCTTGACTTTGTCTAAATAGAACACAGTTAAAGATTTACATTATTATAATTTCTGTAGTTTAACATTTTACTGTGATCCAAATATTTTTAGCCGAAAACTGTTCATGTACACAGTCATTCTAAACTGATATAGTTTATTTTTTTGCATCGTACGAATACCATTACGTTAATAGTATTTTTTTTTAAATGAAACCTTAAATAAACTACTATCTAACTTTAATGTAATTTTCCAAATAATTTGACAAATTTAAATTTTTTTTTTAGGTTACGACGTTCACTTAGCAAGCGCCGAGCAAACAGAAGGGTCAGATGAATGCGCGAGCGCAGGAGGTTGGTGCGCATGGTGGGTCTGGTGGGAGGGAGCTAGGTTAGCCGTGGGCAGAGGAGCGGAGCCGGCTGAAAGAAGATTGTTGATGTGGCCTTTGGCTCAAGACATGAGAATAAAGTATGTGGGCTTTTCTGCTATGTGGGGGGACAAAGCTGATTTCAGGTACGATTGTTTTATTTCATGTAGCCATGTTACAATTAATTACATAATAGAGTTAAGTTCGTGCAATTAACCAAAAACGCATCGATAAATTATAAGGTTCATCGTAATCACGACTTAGTTTTTTTGCGTAATTTTTTTCCTCAGGCAGAGACTTCGTCATCAGAGCTTCCCTATGTATAAAAAATGCTGTTTTTGAATAAAAAGATATTTTTCAGCAACCTTAGTCATAAAGCCTTTCCTGTCATAGCTGTTACGTCGTCTGAGTAAACACTTGATTGACATAAGCATGGCAAAAGCATAATTTTGAATGGCATAACAAGAGTTATGCCATTCAAAATTATGCTCATTGAAATATTCTTCCGTTACTTTAAATATTTCTTTTCCAGTTGTATGGTTAGACAGTGACCGCCAAAGTAAAAAGTCGTATTTTAATTCACATCTATCAATGTATCTAACATTTGAGATGAGATGCGCGTCGTCAGATGTCGTCATGTCATAATGTCGTCAGATATGTCATTAATGCGACGTGAAATCGTTACTGTCGATGCAATTTCTTTAGAAGCTTCTTGGCTAATCATAATCTTGACAAATTCTTTGCAGACGGTTAAAAGTAAAGTTTCAGAAAAAGATTGCGACTTTTTAGCTTTAACCAATATGTTAGCGATCACGTAGCTTGCTTTTTGTACTTTGTCTGAGGTTTTGAAAGACGAACTCATGAGATTTACCTGCTTCTACGATTGGTCCGACAACGTTTTTCCAAGCGTTGCAAATACCTAAAGTTTAGGTTAACATCAAGAGATTACTGTCAAAACTATTTGTCGCAGTTTTTTTGATGAGAATTTCTACAGTAATGGGATTATGTCACTACTCACAAAGTGGCAACAGTGACAAAGTTTTTGAAAAAATAGCGTATATATATTATTATCAAATGTAAATAAAATATAAATAAAAATTGTTTTGAATTTGTATATAAAATATAAAAAAACTTTTTCCCAACCTTATATGTCCTTAGTGTTAAAATGTCTACATAGAAACACAATAATAAAAATTCTGTACCTGCATATATATAATTAATAACATAAACAAACACTTCAATTATTTATTACAGAATATGGAATTTCAATGAAGAAGCTGGCTTTTCACAAGTCCTAGAGCTCGGGCTGCCGCATGGTGTAGTTCCAGGTTCAGCCAGTGGGACTTTACTTATATCTGGAGGTCTACATCTTCCTTTGTACAGTACTCAGATTGATTCTGATGATCAATGGAGAGATGTGTGGAGGGACTCCCAACTTTCCGCTGCGGCTGCGAGCATTGCACCGCTATTGGCTTTGGAACACATACCACATTTAGTAGAAGACTCAGAAAGGGAGAAAATATTGAAGAGATTACCTGAACAGGTGTGTTCTATAGAAAAAAGTACTTCCTGAAAAAAAAGTCATGTTTTTCCGTATACACAAATTTTCATATTGTTTTAATCTTTTTCAAAATATCAAATGCCTTTTAAGGCATCGGCATTCATAAAATAATTTTTACGTTTTTTTGTGTTTTTTTGTTCAACCATATTTTTCTTCCTTCTTTCCCTTGTGATATAGGGCACAAAATAATTCAACTATTTATTGTTGATGATGATGATCTGAACAAGGGTTTGTAATAAAAAAACACTATTTTATAAACAAAAGATTTCATCAGGAATCAGGTAGTTTGTTGAAAATAAACTTATGGTAACAAGTCACCTATTGAAATATTATATACATTGTTGCGAACTATGCTCATAAGCTATTTAATTAAAGGTACAAAACATTTCCCCCAAGAAAAAATTGAGAATATTACACTATTATTTTTTATCATTTAAACATAAACAACTTGCAACAATATTATATAATAATGGAAATAGACATTTCTCCACTATTTTAATAGAACATTAGATACTTGTATATGAGAATCTAAACCTCTTACACATCAATGTTCGCATTTTTTTATATATTTAAGATGTTTTACTGCAAACGACGGTTCTATAATACGTTCAAAGTAATTGAATTTACTTTTTCTAAGTAAATTTTGCAATAAATGAACATTATTTATTTTTATATTGCCACTTTGAATAAAAATGTCTCGGTTACATCACAAAGTCACACAAGTTGAACAACTTTCCTATAAATTTTTAATTACGTCTTATTCCAGGTGCAGATTTTGTTGTCGTTTCGCAAAAACGACAACTCTTTCAGCGATCATCCCGCAGTGGAAAGCCACGTGTCCACTATACAGATCTTAGAAATACTATCCAAGATTCAATCGTTCTATCCCATAGATCCAGAACTGTTTCAGTCCATTAAAAAATGGGTACACTCAAGGCAGAAGTCCGACGGATCGTTCTATCCTCAGCCAGCGGACAAAGAAGTAGACTATTACGCCGTAGAAGTGAAGAAGTCGAACAAAAGTTCAGAGAAAGAGTTCGATTTCACTGAATATTATTACTACGACAAAAACGGTAACATGACAAAAGATATTGTGGATTGGGAGAGACGTGTCGAACTAACTGCTGAGACACTAGCGACATTGTTAGAAGTTGGTGTCGAGAACCAGGTAGCTATTTAGCTTAGGGAAAACTCGGTTCAAATATATGGCAAGTTTTATTCAAAAACGTGATAAAATGCGATTTTAAATCCTTTTTACCGAATGGAATATGGTCAAAGTTCTTATTGATATTATTGACGTAATAGATGTGAAGTGATACTCTTTTTATAGAACTACAATTGCTATGATTTTTCGTCTAATGGTAAATTAAACTCAATTTGCTGTTCGAAATAGTAGAATCATAAATAGAATGCTACATTTGTAACATTTTATAATATTTATAGCTTTACTTTCTCTTTGCTTTTCTAAAAATTAAAAAGCATGAATACATTTCAGATCGATGCAGATGTGGCCAAAAAAGCGCAAACATACCTCGAAAATAACTTACACAACGTGACCTCGCCCGCCGCTCTTGCAGCCACAGTGCTAGCTTTGGTTTTAGCTAGGTAAAGTAAAATCGCCTAAACTTACAAGATAAACGATTTTTTCAATGAAATGAAAAAAAATTATTTAGATAATAACTGCGACTAATATTTAATATACATAAACTTCGCGTTAATTTGCGTACGTCGTAAAATTACGCTAGAATCATACCAAACATAAATTTGCAGAAGTCCTGCAGTGCCTGAAGCGCTGGAAATATTAAGGAATGCTTCGACGACTGAGGAGGGCGAATTCGGTTGGCCGGCGCCCCGGCGGGACGCCGCCGATTGGCTTCTTGAAGAAACTTCCAGAAACATCAAAACCACGTCTTATGGTAAGAATTTTTTGAGATTCTTTATGTCTTATTTCAAAGTAAGTGACGTCAATAGCTTTATTGAAACAGAGTGTCAGTGGTCAATAATAAAACTTGAAACACTGGATAACATAAACATTTTCGCTGAATTACATACCATTAAAAAATTATACTAATAAACATTAAATTTCATACAAACTTTACTTTTGCATAATATATTGGTAGAAAAGAATGAACCCTGCATTTTTTTCATTTTCTGATAGAGATCTATTTTAACAATTAACTTCTGTTCCTTATCGTGTTAAGATTAGAGTATACATAGATGTCGAGACCGCTGGACTAATTAGTTTACTTTAGTTACGTTCACAGTAAGATGACATATGGCATATTATCATCAAGTCACACTGCCGTCATAGGAGACATTTTATATGAGAGAAAAGACATTTCGTACAAGCCATTTATAGTCTGGACTCACATGTTAAAGATAAATTCAAAGAAAGTCGCTATCCGAATTATCAACATAAGGCAGTAATGAGAATATTATTATTTATTATTATTATTACAAACTCACGCTTATTTCTCAGAAAAGTAGGCAGAAACTATAGATTTCCACATGGTACGATCTTTGCATACCTCTCTTACTTCACTGACACCATCAATTGTTTCATGCAAGCTCGTTGGTATCGGGTGCTTTAAATTTGGCCCTTTTTTTAATATGTCTCCAATATCGTCTGAGTAGGATTTTCTAGGGCGACCCTTGCCGACTTTTCTATCACACACATTATTTATCTATAGATTTTTTTTGTCAATCTACTTTCATTCATCATTTCGAGATGGCACTGCAACACACCTTTTTCTGCTCTAGTCTCTTCCCTCTCGCTCTTTCTTTATAGTTATAAGTTACATAGTTACACTGTATACTTTTGGCCCTTAGCCAAAAACTTTTCCGTAATATTTCGCAAAGGAAAAATTTGGAGCGTACACACGATCTCTTTTCGAAATCCCACTTGTGTATCCTAGCTAATATTTTCTGTTTATTTCACCACCCTTTCAATAATGATTTTCGCATACAGTTTTCCAATGACGCTGAGTAGGCTTATAGGACGGTAATTTGTGCTAACCTGCATAAAGCCTTTTCCATTATGGAATGGAAAGGCTTTCGCTACGCCTTTTCCAGTATTTGTTAAAGAGCTGGTACAGCAAGCTTGACACTACAACCCCACTGTCCCTTCGCATCTCGAATAGAAATGGCAGCTTTCCCAACTTTCATACATTTTAGTGCTTTCTATAACCCATCGTAATTTTATTTTCATTTTCATCATGAATCATAGATTCAGTTTCAGTAACATTGTTATCTGCGACTGTATTCTCACAGGCAAAAACACCTTCGAAATCATTCTTCCAGCGCTCTTTCACAAAAATTTCCTCATTCATAAGCATTCATTATCATCTCTAATCACATTTATACACAATGATACCGTCTTAAATGCTTCAATTATTACTTTCGACCACGCATTCTTATAGTAGTGAACGTATGTATAATACAACTTGCCCATGATATTTATAGTCAGTTCCATTCTAATCACTTGAAGTCTCAATTTAAATATGTATATCACGTGATATAAACTATTTCAATTGAAGTTTTTCATCCGTTAATATATTTTTGGCAAACAATAGCATCGTTATGGGTCGTAATCAGCAATTGTAATGATATATTTCCTATTGCAGAAGCAGTGACAATGGAACAATACGTCGCTGGCGTGAGGGTGCTGTTGGTCGCGTGCGCTCGCGGCGCTCTCGCTGAAGGCGAGGCAGCGGCACGATTTTTATATTATCGTGCTTCAACTCTACAAAGGCACCCGAGTTTGGCTTACATCGCTACAAAAGCTGCTGCACAGTACGCCGCTTTAGCACATGATAGGTAAATTTGCACTCACTAAATTATTTAACACGAAAAATAACTGATAAAATTCGCAGATATGTGTGCTTATAAAAAAATTAGTTAATAATGTGTTTTCTCTCTGTAAGTAAAAATTATTTTAATTATTTCCACATTTTCTTTAAAAAGTCATAATCGTTATTTATGTTGTCCTTGTGCCGTTTTAACTATTTCATTGGTTAAAAGATCTTAAGCATGGTAATTTCAAACTCGTTCACGATAATGGCAATGTCTTTTTTAATTCATACTGACTCAAACCCACAATTGCGATGATTCAAACACGCAATCAATCACGAAATCACATTAACTTACGGTAGTATGAAAGCACTTTTAAAATACTGTTAAAACAAAAACTATAAGCATATTCCCTTCTTCAACGCTCATTGCTCAAAACACAAGTAATTTGTTTAGGAGTATAATAACAAGACGTAACATAAAAATTAGCAATAAAATCTATTTCTTTTTACTCGGATATCTCAACGATTTCTTCAGGACCTACTTGTGTAGTAGGATGAAAAGGTAAACTACATTAGATATACGTAAATACAACGTTATACTACTAATCGTCCGTAGCTTTCCTCACGTGGACGTCCATACGTACTACAAAACACGTAGTATCTCTATCTGACTACACATGACTGTTGATGTGTGCGCTCATTTTCGAAATCTACTGGTTCGATATACATTACTTTATTTTCGTATGCAATAAATTACTTGGGCAGTGTTTAGTAGAAAGGTTACAAGAGGTAACCAAAGACATTAAAAATATCAAGCTTAATGCTTCACGCGGGAAAAAAATCGCTGTAGCTTTAATAACTATAGAGAACCAAGGACATGATTTATATGTTTCTCTTTTGCATTAAAATACTTTTCTTGCCTAGGTTTTAATACATTACATTATTTTATTACGTTACGACGGATGACAACGATATGAGTACCAATAATTTTAGCGTATTGAAACATTATCATCAGGTCTGTTTTAATAAAAAACTACAAAAAATACAGGAATTCCTACACGAATTACAAATGGTTATATATACACAGTACTTAATACTATTGTTATTTAAATGTTGATGTGTTCGCTTTTGTTATCGGAGGAATAATGAATGGTGGGTAATAATGGTTGTTAGTGAAGGGGGGGGGGCAGGAAAGGAGAAAGAAAAAGAGTGAAAGCGATGTAAATATAGAATGCGAGTGAGAGGGAAAGGTAAAGAAGATAAAGATATTGAATCAGAGGTAGGAAAGAAAAAGCGAGAGAGAGAGAGGGCGAGATAAGAGGTTAGAGAGAAATTGGAATTGAGAATAAGATTCAGATAGGTATTGGTGATAGGATAAGATTCAGGCTTAGAGGGGTTGCATAAGTAATGTCGGTTTGCGTAACTGAAATAACTTCAGTTACGCAGTTAAGAATTATTCTTATGCTTCTTTTATATATATCATAAATTGTTACAAATCTCTAATTCTACGAATAGTGTATTACTGTGTTACTTTTTTAATGTCTATGTTAATTGACGGGGTAAGACGTTTTGTTAATAAAATGTAGGATAAAATCAAAACTTATTTCGAGGCTTTACTTTATAATTTTAATATAAATATTTATATCGTAATAATTTATTCACAACTTAGACAAAATCTTGTATAAATCAATTTTCAATTTCTACCACATTTTCACATTTATATATACCCAGTTACCATAATATCATCATTTGCCCAGGCATCGAGCGCTCACAGTGTCGTTGGCGACAGCGGGCATGGAACTAACTGACACCCTAGAGCTACGAGCTCGAACGCCATCGCGCCCTCTGCAGCTGCCCGGCCTGCCGACGAAGGTGTTCGTTTACGCGACAGGCGCAGGCTGTGCTACGGTGCAGGTACAATTTATCTGATGCGCTTCATAATTATTCAATTTTGCATTACTGCAATAAAATTATTTTTTTCGGTTTTATTCGAATAATTATTCGATAGTCAATGATTGTGTGCAATTGCACACAAACCTTGACCCCATGGGATGGTAAAAATTCGATATATTACGGCTCCTTACCTTAAAAGCCGAAACGTAATCTTTGTAATAATATTTCAAACTGTTTGGTCACCCGACCGCCTGTGTGTCACAGCAGTTTTTCTAATGTATTCTAAAGTTATCGACTAAACATTTTGGTGGGCAACTGTAAAATGTAATTTTCCCACATCAATCACTAGGGAAATA
Organism: Eumeta japonica; assembly: GCA_005406025.1. Lineage (NCBI taxonomy): Eukaryota > Metazoa > Arthropoda > Insecta > Lepidoptera > Psychidae > Eumeta > Eumeta japonica. Next base: position 194,558 of record BGZK01001111.1, on the reverse strand, counting down.
ATTTGACATATTATTTTGTAAACAATGAACTTTTACTCTATCAATTATTTGAAATTTCATTTTTTATGAATTCTAAAAACACTTTTTGGTTATCATCGTTTTTCACATAATTATTTTCAAATTCGTCCAAAAAATATCGAACCTTACCTTCGGAGTTGTTAAACAACCTAAAATAATTCATGATTATAAGAAAGTTTAAAATATTATAAAGAAAACGAAGTTTTTAATAAAAAAAAATTAGCTCAATAAACTTTTTTCCAAAATAAGACAAATAGTTTCGAAAATGAATTTCATTATGACTCAAAACGGAAAATTATTTTTATAACAAAAAAATGTCTGTTCTAACTGTTGGGTAATTAAATCGCTTATATAGACTATCTTTTACAATAGGTTTGATTTAGCTGACCACATTTTGTTCGACAAACATCTTTATGAACCTAATGCTCAGTATCGACAATAGTTTTCTCAATAATGTTTGAAAAATAAAAAAAAAAATACGTGTATAAGATAAGCAGATATTGCGTAAAAAATAGACGCGTTCGCTTACAGGGCACGACCACGTATTCAACATATTCCCCAAAACCCGAGAACGCCTTGCTGAGCGTGCAGTCGGCGATCATAGAGGAAATAAGACCGGAACGCAGCAGTATTGAAGACCTGCAAGGAAACTTGCCCACCCTCAACATAAAGACTTGTTTTAGGTAAATACTATTTTCTACTCGGAACAGTTTTGGTTTTCATGAAGATCTTATTAGTTCAATTTTAAATTATTTTTTTAGAGAAAATTAAAGAGGAATAAGTAAAGTGTGAACGATTATTAAAACAAAATTTAATAAGTAGTTTAATAAGTACAAAAACAATATATAATAAATAGTTTAATAAAAATGTATGGAAAGAAAACATTATAGGCTTTTAAGTTACTAGGGTTTTCATTTAGTACATACGAATAATTTAACAAAACTATGATAGTTTTAAGAAATATAGAGTATAGTGCACAAAATTTTAACAAATTCCATATTTTTATAAGATTATCACTGAAGACACTTTTTTACCATTGATGACTCTATAAAAATGTTTTTATAGTATCGGAAATATATAAAATGTGTGACTACAATGAGGATTAAAATATGAATTTTTTTTAAATGCTATGTTCACGTCAAATAGTCATATAAAAACGTATTAAAAGTTCACTCAAACGCTTGAGTAAATTTATACTTTTGTACTGTTACTGAAGGAATGTATAAAAGTAACAATAAATTTATTTTACTGATCACGTTTTACTTAGTATAGGATACTTAGCTTTTTCAACCTGCTAACATTTAACAATTCTAACTTCGGTATCGTACATTCTCAACACCTAAAATTCCATACTTGGAGTACTCAGATGTAAATGTATTTCACTTAAATAATTGTTGTCAATATAGTCCAAGAAAATTTATTATCTTTGAATGCAAACTTAGGGACCAGTTCCAAAATTTTCGGTAAAGGTCTCTAAAACTTATTAACGGAGTCGTTTTTTAAGTTAATTCATTTCTTAGATACTCCAACGTAACTTGTATAATATTTCCAAAAATGGTACCAAAATTTACACTTCAAGGTAAATTTTCTTGGACTGATAATAGTATTTTGTCTACTCTATTATAAATCCTTATAAATTAACCATCTTTTTTTATAACTTTGGGAATTGTATTGTTTTGTATCCAACTATAATTCAATTTTCCTTTCATTATCCAGGTGGAAGGCAAAAGAAAGATCGGGTATATTACGAGTAGAAATATCTCTATTCTCGGGATATGAACTGCATACCGTAAACCCTGTCGTCCTGGACGAAGGCACATTTGCCGACATGCACTACGGCTCCAGAGGAGAGTCTGTATGGTTCGTCTTCGCCAACGTGAGTATGCAACTACCATATTCCTGGCGCACTGTAATTTCAAAATCATCTGTCGTGTCGAAATAACATATACAGCGGTTTTTTTTATGCCTAATTAAATATACCGAAGGGATAATAAATAGGATTAACGAATCTATAGACAAAATTTAATTAACTTAAAGAAAAAAATGTGTTTAAATAACGTCAATAATTTTTAATGAAAAATTTAAAAACATGTTAAAATTGTTTAATCTTGTACTGAATATGAGATTAACAATTTTATAACAGAACGTATAAACACCTGAAAGAATTTAAGTCTCCTGTTCGTGAAAAATATCAAAGTAAACTAATACATGTGCAGTCAAAATTGGTTGTACTTTCGGCTTTTTTCTTGCTTGATGGAGAGGTACTTTACAAGTACTCATCTCCATTATCCAAGTTTTCCCATGAAATTTTGCTCGTGAAGTCAGTTTTAATTTTAATATTGTCCAAAGTTTGGTTGTTAAAATAAAAGTGACAGTCTCCAAAGGACATTGCTGACTTTGTTTTCATTGGTAATTTTTGATCATAGATTTATATGGGCATGCAAATTCTTGAAACTAATGACATTTGACAAGACATTATATATTTTATGGAACTTTGTACAACTAGTTTTGTATGCATCTATTGTTTCCATCGCTAGTACAATAAAAACTGTATAGGTGACTTATTATTGCACGCCTCACAAGCGAAGCGTTGAGGTGGTGCTCTACTCTCGACATGTCAAAAAACCCAGTCTTTCGAAACTTAAATGACTTTTTTTTACTAATATAACACTTACAGGGTAATATGAGTGCACCAATATCAAGTTAAATAAGCTGTCTAGCACATATGGTTTATTTTATAAATAATTATTTGTTTAATATAGTAAATAATAACATTAAAATCAATAATTGTTGGACGTCCGTCAGTCTGTGTTTATGGATCTATGTATGTGACAGAGAAATTGGTCGAAAAATGTATCTCACCGGAATACTTTTTTTTTTATTATATAAAGTTATACCCTGTGCTGATTCCTAGTTAATATTAACGTTCCAAGTACTGTCGTTTAATTATAATTTACAAAAAACTAAAAAACGACTGTGTATTGCGGAGCGTTGAGGTAGTGTTTGTATATCTATATTTATATACAAATGAAGATTAGCCTTAAGCCATATGTGAAAAGTTGAGATCAGCGCATGCGCCACTATAAATATCTCACGAAATGGCGCGAAATTTGAATTTGATAAATCTTTTTTGAAATTTCAATATCAAAAAGTTCATTATTTTTTATTTAGAAGTTAATGACCGCGGTGAGGCGGCACTGGACTTTCAATTTTTATAAATTATCCGGCGAATCTGTAAAAAAACACTTTTATTTCAAATAACATTTTTGTTATGTAAAATATAATACAATGTAATTCATTATTTTCCAGATAAGTGCAGTTTGTCCAGTCTGTGTAACATACCAGGCGCGGTCGCGATTTATAATCACTAGTCTACGTCCAGCTTTCGCAAAGATCTATCCTTCGACCAGACCAGATTTAGCTGTAGAAACATTCTTCCACGCTAGAATCGGAAGCCCTCTTCTAAAAGGTATAACTGATGACGACTTCATAACCTGGTTCGACAAAACTGAATTGGCCAGTCTGAAGAACTCTGCGAATCTCGACAACATTTGTGAATGTGGACGTTTATGTAAAGGAAATGGCGATGCGAATCCTGTACCAGTGGCTAACGTAAATAATAAAAAGAATATAAAAGAAAATAAAGAGAAATCTGGGAAACATCATAACGTTAATGTAAAATTAGAGACGACTTCGATGTATTTTAATGAGACAGTTCAAAATCCAACAACAGACATTATTATTGCTGCTGTCACTGACAAATCTACAACAGATGTTACCAAGGCAATATCAGATATCGTTGACCACCCGATTATAGTTCCCACCGTTGTTACTGTCAACAGGTCAATTTATATCCAAAAAGAGGACAATGGTATTTCACCAATCATTCCAGAAACTAATAGAGGAGAATTAATTGTACAAAAACTTCCTCAGACTATATCGAAACCGGAAAACAGAAAGGAAATCGAACCAAAGAAAAAGCCATTGCCTAGAAGAAAAGGCACTTTGAAAGCTACTTATGGAGATAAGCACGAACAACGAGCTCTAAAGTCAGAAATTATGATGGGGAATAAACAATCCGATGTCAGTGAGAGAGAAGTTTTAAATAGATCACAAAATTCATACGACGAAAAGAAAGACAAAACTTTATTGGCTGTATATGATGTTACCCCATTACATAAAAATAAATCTCATGATCTCAAAACGGTTCACATCAGTGCTAAAACTATCAAACAGTTAAATCACACTAAAGAAAAAATAACGCTGTCGGAAATCATGCATCTCAAAGACAAGCACAAACTCAACATTGCCGACATAAATACAACCACAGAGAAAACGATTACTCACTTTCCAAAGACAACCTCGAAGGTAACCAAAACTAAGAAATCAAAAACTCCTCCACAGATAAAGCCAGATTCAATCAAAAAGAACGATTCCATTTTAAATACTACAAAAAACAACAGCACAACCACATTAATTTCGGGCAACACCACAAAAATAAAAGATGTCGTCCATGAAAAATATTTCTTAAAGCCGTACAAGTCAGTGAATAAGGAAATACACAAAATATCGCCGACACCCATATCTGAGACGTCGAAAACTTTGGACAGCACACCCAAGTCCGTCATAGACTTGGCCCCCGAGAATAGAGACGGATACGAGATCCTGGACAAGAACAGCCTGTGGGATCTGCTGAAGGAGGTTCCGGATGCCGACTCCGCGAAAGTGGACGAAAAATTGCATGCGACGTTGAACAAACAGAATCAAGTCGCGACATCCGACAACCGATCCTTATAAACTTTGTTGCGTAATGTGTAAGTGTGTAATGAAAGACTCGACGAATATTTTTGTAAACCCGATGAAAACCTTTTGCGGTTTGTGAGTACAGACGTATTTAGTGACCTGTTACACTCACAATTGATATTACATGCATAATATATTTAAAATACTTTAAGTATTACATTCGTGATTGGAATGAAATATAAAAAAAAAAGAATGTCAGTTATCTTCTTGGAACTGTTAAGCGTGAACATATAAGTCTTAATCGGTCGTCGTATTATAATAGATAATGTATATATCTTTGTCTAGAATCACTTTATCCGTGAAGTGCGAGAAAAGCTGACAACTTTAGCTTGTGATCCTTATGAATTACTAATTGTTAAAATGATAATCTGATACACAACGGTATCAACTTAAGCGGTGTAACATTGTTGACTTGGAAAAAAAAAGTGTTTTCATTTTGTCTATAGTAACAATTAATCGATAAGTCGCTAATGTTTGGGTGTAATGTAAATATCGTATAAGCGCTATATGTATATCGGACGTATGTGAATATCTCGGTTGTTTCGCCTATTTGCTCAAAGCCCTAGATAAGATATTGTATTGATTTCATTAGCACACTTCTATCGCACTGTCGTGATAGCTGTCTGGTGTCCGCATTCACCTAGAATGGTATATATCGTGTAATGACGCATTGTCTGTTACTGTGATGTGTGATAAAACAATGAACTTCATTTCTTTTAATATGCAAATAAAACTTATTAAAACGCACAATTAAACATTATTAAATTTCTATATGTCGTTTTTATGTTTCATTTTTAACACATCAATAGAAGACTAAAGAAACTACAATGAGTGATTATATGTAGATAGTAGCTTTTGTTTTTGTAGTTATACTTCAGTTTCTTTTTTAGAATATACTTGTCAAACTTATGTAATCCAAATGTGTAATTTTATATATTGTAATTTTTGTAATAACTTTTGAAAATTATTTTTTTTTTTTGATATTAAAACATCACCAAAATTTGATAATCTACAGTTTTAAAGATTCAATAAAATTTTGATAATAATAAGTGCCAAATTAAATAGGTCATATAAGTTCGGAAATAAGACATTTATATTTTTATATAATTTAAAATGAGGAATGTACACATTTTTTATAAAACATTTTCGAAAATCCGCATTTAAATAAAAATATTGCTAATTAAGAACTCCTTTTTTTGAAATCGTGCCAAAGCAATTATAATATTACTTATTTGAGACAGGCTGTAGAGTATACACAAAAATAGTCTTAGTTTCCTTCAATTAAAACAATCGCATTATCGCATTTATATTTCTGCCATAGTCTACATGAAATTATTTGCAAATGTAAGTATACCAACTGTAGAAACACACAAAGCACTTCAATGAAAAAAATATACACATTGGTGGGCTAACGTCAAAAACTGGCTGTTTTCTGTCGAAATAACCTGCACAATGCATTATTTTAGTACATAAATATAGAAGATACGGGTGTAACTTCTCCAAGAAATCATCATCTCTTTCACATTTATCATTTCTTAAATCAAACAACTAACTAAAATACCGGTTATAAGTTTTGATTTTACACCTAATGGCGTTAACCACTTATACGGTTTGCATTTCCAACTTACTCATACTATTCTTGAGCTATTTATACACACTCTTTATATTTTTTTACTTGTCTTTTTTACTGATTTAGTACTCATAACTTCATTAGATAGCTATCATGATATTGGCAATAAATGAAGCTTAGGATAGCATTCGATAGTATAGAGCCATCTGCCAAATTAGATTTTAGGAAAGGTCTCGCGTAGAAAGTAATATATCGAATTCTTCTTTTATTTCTTCATAGAATATCAAGTAGACATTATCTATGGATGAAGCTAGTCCAGTTTCCTTCCCTTTAGCATGTAATTACCCTTTAGAATAAATAAAACGTATTAAAAGTAATTTGTAACGCTAATGCCCCAGAACTTCCATCCGTCTATAAAATCTATTGTCTTCTATACCTATATATAAATTAGGATTACCTACCTTAGGTCATTAGAGAGAATCGTTTATTGTAAAACATCCATTTCTCTAAATTAATGTATCATATGAGAAGTATTCATTTTAGAATTTTACTTTTCGATGTGTTATCGTAGAAGTTATTGTAAAAAAATTAAAAAAAAAGTATGTCAGCTCCGACGCACGAATGGAGTTTACTGCTTTAAGATGATATCGTACATATAAATTAGTACAATGGTAAATGAAAGCATCTATTATATTATTTAAAGCATAATACACAATTCATTTATTTATGTTAATAGTAAAACAATTAATTCGTCATTTAAGAAAACATTGAAAATAATTATATTATACTATAAATTTTTTAGTAAGATTGATTTTCTCTATCATTGACGTTATCTTGCGTAATGTTTATCACAGGAACAATAGCGGTATCATTAAACACTGAATCAATTGGTTTATGGTAACTAAAATATGATACATGAATGTCGGAAGATACATTTGTGATAAATCGTGAAAACATCACATCAATAGTTGTACCATATCTAGTTGTCCCTAGTGTTCTGTCAGAAATTAAATCTAAGTTCAGTTCATCTTTCAGAAATTATTGTACTAAACGGAAACCATCTTCTTTATTAAAATCAATATTAAAATCTCCACCAAGTATAAGTGCAAGTTCATGGTAACGTGTCTTTAATAGTTTTGAACCCCCTTTTATATACACTAACAATAATTCGTGGAGAAAATCTATTATATTTGTCACATTCTGATTGTTTGAAATGTAAACAGTAACCATGATGATTTATTTATTTCAGTAACCATGACGATAGCGTAACGTCATTTATCTAACACTTGATTTTACTCATATAAAATTCCATACCCCGGGCCTAAATATGAAATCGATTCTTAAGGAGTAAACTCCAAAAAATGTAAGTTTTTACTGTTTAGAAGACTGTAAGACCAGCACTCTTCACATGTTCCTACATTCATTCATTATAATAATATTTGTTAATAGATCCAGCTGTGTACTTAAATTAGGGACATAGAGGTATATGAACACTGGTTAAATATTATCAACTTTCTGTAAGATATGTGTATTTTTTTTGTGTCATATTGCAAAAAATTCATTTATAAGCAATGGAAATTGTACTTCAATTAATTTATTCTTCGTAATATATAAACTGTTTTTATTTTGGAATTATATTCGTTTTAAAGTTTACTCAGCAGTTATCTTATAATTATTGTACTGCATAAATAGATATAGTAAAAACATGACAAATCTAATGCTATTCATTATGACGTTTTTTTGATATTTACCTTCTAGTATTCCATCTACTACTTTAGTAAGAGGCAAACGTTTTTCTGGAGAACCTTACCAATGGATGTTGCTTTTTAAATTAGTGTACAGCCCGTTTAATGCTTAAGAGTAGACATAAATGAAATGTTTACATTAAATTAAGATAACTGCACATTAACAAATTAGTGTTTGTAAGATCTCTTCTAATGGGATAATATAAATGAATGCATATTGTTTTCTTTGAATAAAGAACTGTCTTATCACTTATAAAAGAAAATGTATAAATCGAATGGTTGTATGTAAGTAGGTGCTTGGGCTGACAATTTTGGTCAATTTCGAATATGTATAAAGTATGATTCCACTAAGATATATTTAACTCTTATGTGCTTGTAAGTAATGAACTATTAGATCGCATACACACCTCGATGTATTGACACAGATCACACGATACTGTAAGATGAATAAATACACTTATGATTAATAAACATTAAGTATTTTATTACCAATCGTCGTCAATAGAATTGTAATTTTCTTAGTAGTATATTTCGGTTAAGAGATTTAATCTTGAATTATAATTTTTTATTTTCTCACTAATAGTTCCAAGGGTCAAAAATTCTTTATGGCTTTTAAACGATTTTGTAAATAAAAAAAAAGGTTCTTACTTCGTATGAATTACATTTTTAAATCAATTATTATTTTAACACATTTGTTTTCAAATGAGTAACTTCGCTCGTGCTATATTCAAATTCAATTTTCATTATAAATCTAAACTTACAACTTCTCCTTTTGTGCCGCACATCAGGCCTGAATACGCTAAACCAGCACCAAGATTATTATACAATTATTAAGCGGGCAATTTAACGTAGTTGTCATTTGCTAAAGGATCACCGGACCTATTATATCAATTTAAAACAATCGAGCTTGTATCGTTGTGACGTAAAAATTACGGTAGAATAAGAAGTTTTGCTGCCGCGCATTCTCTACTGTAGTTTGAGGCCACAATGGTACAGACTCAATCATCTTAAGTTAATATAATAGAACCGCAATTTCGTAAGGTCCTGTTAAGTCACCCCACTGCTGACACATACTTTTGCTCCATTTTTTTCCGTTTAAGGGCTTTGGAACAGTTCTCTACGCTGTTCTAAAACGGGATGGAAGAGTAGTTATTTTGTACCGAAAAGATTTGTTGTCAAAGTAATTTAAGAGTAGCTACCAGAGCGTACAATGTGATCGAAATTATAATTAACAACTTATCACCTGTAAGTAATAATTCACTCAAACTGGTGCGATACACCCAAGCGTAAGTAGGCAATAGTTTGCGACGAGCGAGATGGAAGGTTTTTGTATAGAAATGTTGCCATTGTCTACTATATAATTTAAAATTTCAATCTCTGTAGGTTAAAATCTTACACCTATAAGAATTCTTGCAATAAATTACGGCAAGGCGCACATGAAAAACGACGTTACTTGGTATTAATATACCTACGTCATAAGTTCAATAATTAATTAGAAATTTATAGAAATATAGAAAGGTTTTTTGAAAGGAAATTCCTTAACGCGGTAAGAGTTGACTGGTGAAAAGCGCAATATGAAAATACGTTATACGCTCTCTATACTAGTCTATACGACTTTGTTCCTCTCCCTCTTTCTCTCTGTATCTTTCTATTTTTCCCTCTCTACAGATGTTTATTATTTGGCATTTTATATAATTTATAATGCACTATTTTATACTTATTTTTATTAAAGAAATATTTTTCCTTAAATATTAAATTAAACTCTGATATTATTCCTTACTATGTATTATTTATGTAAAAAAAACTTTCTCTTCCTAATGGGGTCCCTCAACTATACATTTAGTTTCTTTTTTCTCGAAGTTGTCTTTTCACCAGTCTCTCCTATCAAATTGAAACTTCAAGCTCTCAGTAATTCTTATAATATACGCCTTCATGTTTCCGTATCCTAAAATAAGAATGGAGGTTTCATTAGAAAACTTGGGTTTTCTAAGTAAGTCTTTGTTATATTAGATAGACTCGTTAATGATATTAAAAAAAATAGTTTAAAATAAGGGATTAGTTTTTTGAATGAAAAAAAAAGATGTAAATAAATATTGGAAAGTGTTATCTATTTACCCAAAAAAAGTTCGATCCCTATCGAACATTGAGAAGAATGGCCTATAATATGGATATGTCTTCGTCTGAAGGTTGTGCTCAGCCACTAGTGGCTCTATTTACCACTTGTGGGCGCATTTATTAGCCCTCAAGCCCCGTGACCGGATATGCTTCCTCCTTTAGCATCACAATGCTACTGGTCGCAATGATATTGATTTTATTTTCAGATTTATTTTTTATTTTTCGTGAAAATGTTTTCGATATAATCATTGGTAATTTCTCAATAATTTTCAAAATCTCTATCCTTTTTAAATGTTTATGCGAAGAGATTTCTATCGTATTTAATCTAAGGCTCAAATTTAGACTTAAATGATATTCTTACAGCCAAACTTTTTTTCAGTGCTGATAATATGATACAATTTTGAAAACAACGAATGAGTCAAAAGCAAATATGATAAAAAAAAAGTGAACAAGTAGACCTTTTTCTATGTACTAAATACATACGCAATGATTTAATGCGAAATGTGAAAGTAAATGTATGTAAAGTGTAGCCTATTTATACAGTTATTTAATATTTCTATATACGAAGTCGTCATGTTCAGTAACCGATACCAGAACTATTTTCAATTCAATGAAACCGGTGGAGCACTGAAAAGCCTGTAATATTTTATATTCTAGAATTTAATTGATCATTGACGAACTGGGTCGGTAAAATAGGGATTGACATATTACATACGTCTGAATTCCAGACATATGTAACGTGTTCCATCTACACTCGGGATGTTTTTAATGCGGGTATGTGAATGACGTCATACACATTTTCATAAATATCATTCGTATTCCAGTGCGATTTTGATATGTTTGATTTATATTATTATCGACTGTGTTAATAAATGAATCTAAAGCAATGAAATTTTGAAATTTATATTTGTAATTTTCTACCAAAATATTTATTGCTCCGTAAGGTCTACACTTTTATAAATAAATAAAGTAATACTAAACTACGATAAGAAAAATATTCATCAAGTATTTACACTTTATGAAAATCCCTTCAGTGAGACTGTTATAGCGATTGAATTTCAATTAGAATGCCCTTTAGACTTCTCAAAAACATGCAACCTGTAAGATCTTGTAGACATACTTCCAAACTCTAAAATTATCCGGGAGCAGCGTTGTTCACCAAAAGTTTCAATTAATAAAGGGAAAACAACATTTCGACATAACTTGAATATTTCGCTCGGTACAAAGAATCCTTTGTGCGCTTGCCTACGTTTGCAACTCCCTCGGCTATTGTTTGAAAAGTTCCTGCTGCAATATAAGTTATTTGTTTGTTTGGTACCCGTTTTTGTTTAGATATTACGACATGAGGCGTTATAAAACGATTACGATGACGATCAAACCCTCTGAACCATGTGACCACGTACTGTCGATGGTCAGAAGGAAGCGCGCGGTCATTTTCAAGCTTCATACTTAGAACGAACACCGTCGTATCAATTGCTTTTTGACTTAATAAAAAACTTCTCTTTTTTCATCAAAATCTCATAAGTCCCGTTTGGTATCTATCAAATTTTTGGTATATTAAAAATTTACTTAACCTTGACAAAACATACGCTTATCTACATCTAAAACGTCTTATAATAAGTCTTATAAAACAAATTTCTCTTGAAAGCATATAAACATAAAAATTGACCTCCGACATAAAAATTGCGATGTCAATTGAAAAATCAATTAATACTGATCTAATATTATAAGACATATAATTTACACAGTTGGAGTAAACGTTTACGCATATGTCAATATAAAAAGTACAGACACATTAATTAACACGCTTCTCAATCATTCGATTTTGGGCGGAAACGTAGTCACTTACTAGTCTCGTTATCAAGTTTAAAATCCTTCAACATACAATGCAAAAAGCTATGCTTGGAGTTTCTTGGCGAGATAAAATCTAAAACGAGAAAATCTGCTGAAGAACCAAAATAACCAACACAGTTCATAGAATTAGCAAGTTTGAATGGCAACGGGTAGGTTACATTACTTGTACAAACTATGACAATAAAGAAGACAGAAGAAAGACTCTCGTGTGGCGACCAGTAACTGAATGGCGTTGCAGCGTGCTACGCCTCACCAGTATGTAGACCGATGACGTAGCAAACATTTGCTGACCCAAAATCGGTGCCAGTTATCGTTATGATATATGTATTAGAATGCGAATCCTACTTATAACAAAGAATTTAAGATTTAAATTACACTCTTCCTTACATTTAGCTAGAGACTTGAACTTTCGTAGAGAAGATTCCTCTTATAATGTGGGTGAGCATTAATAAAGGATTTTAGAAATACAACAACTAATCGGGTGAAAATTGTAAAATACTGTCTGTGTATGAAAAAATCGAATCTATTGAAACTGAAGATGTCAAACTTAACGTTTTAATTACTTACAGAAATAAAGAAAAGAAATGTATTTTTTTTATATTAAACTTGAAGAGGTTAAGATAGTGAGTGAAATGGTATATGGAAATTCGAAACTGCTGAATTTATTGACAACTTACATTTTCTAAATTTTAATTTTTTAAATGTAATTTTCTAAACTTACGTCGTAATATTAATTCCACTAAAGATTCTAAAATCGGCTCTATTAATCGGATATTGAAAACCATCAATATAATTATTATTGTTCCATCGCCTCACTATTAAACATGAGTTTTGGCACGGATAAGTTTCCAGAAAGCTGGAAAAATGCCGCCATTATACCAAAATGGCCCAAAAGAAGATCCAAAGAATTATAGATCCATTTCCGTTATGAGTGCACTATTAAAATTGCTTATGAATCTGGTGAACTCACACCTCGTGGTGTTTTTAGATAAAATTATTTAATATCGAAATTACGATTCGGCTTCAAAAAAGAATAAATCCACAGAAGACGCTGTTTTTCAGGTAGTGGAGATTGTTGTTGGGCAGCTTGACAAAGGACAGGCATGCATTGGAATTTTCATGGATCTAGCAAAAGCTGTTGAGAAAGCTAAAGGTGATGGGAAGAAGGGGTACCCCTTTTTCTAGGGTTTTCTAGTTATTTGAGCGGAAATACACGGTACATAAGGGTTGGTTTAGAGTTAAGTGAACCGAGAATGGTATCCTGCGGTGTCCCCCAAGGTATTATCATCGGACCTTTATTATTTTTAGTTACATCAATGATATGATGTCATTGTCATTACTTCAATCTTCTATTTCTTGCTATGCGGAGGACACAGCTGTTATTTTCACCACTGACACATAGCATAGATGTTTCCTGAATTTACAAAATCAAATGGCTGTAATATCACACTGATTAAATGTTAATCTGCTTACGTTAAATATATCAAAGACAAAACTCCTATGCTTCCATAAAACAACAACCTCAGGCCCAAATGAGATCCTATCTATGAAAGTTCATACCTATAACGTGTACGTAGCCGAACCATCAGATTTTGAACGTGAGGAGTTAGGGAGAGCATCCACCATACGCTACTTGGGTGTAACTCTGGACGAAAAACTGACATTCGTAGCAAATATTACAATTATGTGCGGAAGAATACGAAAACTGATCCTCACAATGAAATTACTCAGAGAAGCTACAAGCAAACAGCTTATAATTAATGTCTATGAAATTTTACGTCAAACCGTGCTCACATATTGTATTTCCGTATGGGTTGGCGCCGATTATGCCATACACACCGTCTTGAAAGTGCACAACGAGTTGTTCTGAGAACTTTGGAAACTATATACTGTGTGGACCTTTTTAATATTCTGTCCTTTCACTTTATCAGGAAACCATGGTATTAAGTGTGACAAAACTTTATGTACTAAAGATTAATGCTAATAATTGAAATATAAAGGTTTATTGACATGGACAGGTTAATGCTAAAGTTCCCTGTATAAAGGGAAATGTTAAAAAGGTATAAGGTAAAGTTAGGTAAAAACTCATAGTCTTAATTCAACCTTTGCTCAAAGATGCAAACTATTTGTATCTACTCTCATATACTATAAAATAGTAAGTTTATGCAACATTAAAAAATAATCCCCCAAAACTGCGAAATACATTATATGCTTCTTCGAACTATGATTACACTGAGCAATTTTTACACACTCCAAATTAAACTTAGGAAATAAAGAATTATTTACATTGAGTATTATTTTTCAATTAATAAGAAATTATATGTCATTATTTTAACTACTTTAAATTTTTACTTTTTTTATATAATTTCATTTTATTATTAATGTTTTTTGGTTTGTTATGTTATATTTTGTTATATTTTATTTTTCTTTTTAGTATTTTTTTATTTTCATGCATCGGTATTATAACTTTAGATTTGTTTCCATTAGCTAGCTACCATAGTACAGGCAGTACTGTGATAGTTACTCACGTAGTGTGGGGCTAGAGGACAATCTAACGACTCCTCGGTTAAATTATGTATTAACAAGTGTGTGAACAGTTTATTACTAAGTGTCATTCTGTGTAATGCATAAATATCTCAAACTTAAGTTTGTTTCTGACATGTAGTTTTGGGGAAGATGCTAACTTTGTTTTTTATTTCAATATATAAGATTACATTTTAAATGGCAATCACAAAAATTTGTTGTGATTGTCGTTTCTTATTAAATAAATTATCATTATCGTTATCACCATCGCCATCGCCATCGCCATCGCCATCACCATCACCATCACCATCACCATCATCATCACCATTGCCATAGCCATCACTATTATTATCATTAGCATTACCATTACCACATTTTATCTACACGTATTTTTGCACTGAAATAATTAGCATTATTTCTGTAAAATTCGGCTACCATAAAGACATCAACCTTCGAAAGATCGTTAGATTGAGCTGCAACAAAGCGGGATTCCATGTTACTCTAAAAATAAACCTTACAAAAGTGTTTAATATCAAAACAGGTAGTTTATTTAACAATTGCATAATATTTATACCGAACGTAGCATAAAACAACCGTATATCGTGAATTTATTTATCGGAGAGGAGAGATTGAATATGATAATAATTAGTGTTCAACGCGACTAACCGGCACCACCGAGTATTATCGGTGGTGCCGGACTAACGCGAGCATGGTGACCGATGACGTCATCGATTGTGGCGACCGGAGGCGGCTCGTCTTAAGTTAGGCGTTTAGAAAACTTGTAATAATTTCATAATTTCTGAACCGATTTGTGCCATTTAAAAACTATGATCATCAACAAAGCATAATCCAAATAATTAAACAGTAAAAGTTCAAAATTTTGTTATGTGCGAAAAACTCTTTTCTACCGTGGCAATGTAGTTTGTATACCAAGATTTAATACACTTAAAAAAAATTGGAGTTTTTTAAAAAAAGTAATGATAGACATAATTTCAATAACAGAAATAAAAATAAACTTTGTTTACATGTTAGTCGGTCGAGTCGATAGGTCACGAATTTATTAGGAGGAAATACAAAATTTATCGTTATACAAATTTAAGTCTTTACTAAGCAAACACTGCAAGTAAGAGTATTATACAATTTTTAACATTTAAAGCTATAATAGACATATAACTAGCTTGACTTCCTACAGGTTTGTTTTTTTTTTTTTGTGATACTTTTACATGATTGAATTTCTATGGTATATAATTTTGGTTTGTAAACAGCTATCCTCGAGTTTCTTGCTCGTTTGTTTTGAAGGACAAAAAAATTGTGTTTTTAAAAAACTATAAATGTTTTAAATGTTATGACGTATATCAAATGTTAAATTATAATTACCAAATAAAGATATTTTGAATTTGAATTTGTCGTTACAAAAGCTCAAAAGACTTGAAGTTTTCAATTTACTTGCTTGTGAACACTTTCTTCCTATTCTATGAATTTTTCAAAATAATCACTCGAACAGTAAGCGTCAGGTGGAATAGGCAGCCACCGTCGGTTGGTCAACTGAAACAATGTTAAAACTAATGTTATTTTAACTTTGTATACCTTATCTGAAATCTTTGTTCACGCGACTGCGACTACACCTATTCTAAGAATTTTTTCACTAATAGAAATCTACATTTTCTCCGAGAATTTAATTCATATTTTATTTTAACACTAGCATTAGCCCCGGCTTTTAATGGACTTCAATACTGATCTATCACCGTGAAAATAAACACAAATGTGTGGTTTCATGTAGAAGGTTTTTATGTAATCTATTTTAGCATTTGTCTATTATTTCTACAGCATTTTTTACTATTGAACTGAACGATCACACTGATTCTAAATATACTCTCAATGACAGTAAGTTTATTTTAACACTAATATTTGTCCCGGCTTCTTACAAACCAGAACCGTGATCAGTAGTGGTATCGGGATTGAATGCAGGACAGGTAGCAAATTCAAGAGCCGGGAGCGACCTCAAAATTGAATCAGGGTTACGACCCGATTTCGATCCAATTTCGACCGGAATTGACACCAAGAGCGTTACGGAGATCGAAACCAGGAACAGTACCTGACTAGAATTGAAAATGAGAACAGTACTCGATATAAAACACGAAATAACACGTCCTACGTTCATAAGGGCAAAGTTGCAACAAAAATATCCCATATTTGAATTAAAGTCAGCGCTAAAGCGCTTTCCGGTCGCCATCGCGGTTGAGTTCGAAAATGAGTTAAAACATATGAAAGCACATGTATTACATATATACGAGTAAGTATTAAAAATTATACACAAGAGAAATTTATTCTAAAGTTTACAATTTAATCAACTTTTCAGGTTTGATATGTATTAACCACGTCTTAATTAAATGACTCTTGGCCTATTAAAAACACATAATAATTTAATGTACCTTTTTGCAATACAGCCTGATAGAGATATTTGTTTCTGAAGTTGGCGCATAAAAAGTGTCTAATTATTTTAAGATGATTATTTTATTGCACGTCATCTCTATTTGTGTTAAGTTTTTACTCCTAAAATATTAGAAGAAGAATTTTTATTTCATTAACCAGTCAACGGACTTTATTTTTATTATAAGGAATTCGTAAACTGCTTCCAATTATTATTACGATCTGTTTTGATTGCGACAATCTATGAGTTCCAAATAAGTAATAAAATTAAGTAAGCGTTAACTATTTAAATGTAGATATATGTAAATATGGTCCCCGTTGTGAATCCGTATTCGCGTCTTAAGTAAATCTAATTGTTGCGAAAAGCCTTGTTGATCGGCTTCAGTGAGCTTATAAAAATGAGCTTTGGCTTTTGTGTTACTGAGCAGTAAACTTTTTGTTTTGTAAAACAAAGTTTGCAAGCTTACGTTGATAAATCTTATTTATGAGATCTTCCGGGTCACGGAAATCTTTGTATACAGAGGATGTGTTTAGAACAACGTTGGATATTTACTGTAGATTTAAAGGTGGAAACGAATTAAGTATTTTTTACAGTTTTGTATAACGCTTATTGGATTACAGAAGAATAGTGTCTATTGAATTCGCTCTAAGAATGAAGCATAGAATACAAATTTATAGAAAACGGGTGTCTATATTAATCCTAAAATTGTTCATTGATGATACCACTAAGACGAACATCTATAATAATCCTATTTTGATTTCTGCATCGAGCAATCGCAATAATAGAAGGAAAGAGCGTATATCTTTCTAAAAGGCTAGCATTGCACGGGTAATCTCTAGAGTTGCGAGTGTCCATGGGTCACGGTGACCATACATTCTCTTTAAATTATGAGACTGAGAGGAAATGGACCATAAACCCTACACGCCCAGTGCCTGTTGGGAATTGCTGAGGACCATTGTCACTAATGCCATGGCAATATCTGGAATCGATGGATGAACGTGGTCTTTGAGACACGAAACATGGGGCTGAAACTCTATTATTTCAATAGTTATAAAATATCATTGATATTTTCTATTTTGTAGGGTGTCCATTCGTGGAAGTTCATAATTAGACGCTTTCCTGCAATAAGCATTTACATGCGGCATTCAACCCACCGCTAACCCTCGAACCTGTTCTTCCAATAGGAATCCCTATCCAAAATATTCAATATTGATATGAGAACATTGATGGGTATCGAACACCCAAGCAGGTGTCAGTATTTCAGTTAACTTAGTCCGCTAAATAAACAATTTAGCTGACTAAGATAAATAAAATTTATATCGTTTGATAGGGGTTCGTAGTGGTAGAGCAGATTCCAGGGTCAGCGGTGGGTTACATGCTGCATGCTAAATGCTGCAATGCATTTTGCAAGAAAGCGTCTAATCATTGAAATTATCATGAAAATAATAATTACGAAAGTGTTAGGTCGAGACTATAAGACTCTACTTGGTTACTCAAGTTTTTCTGGCACAACTTCAACGATTAGAATATTTCAGATTTTGATTCTTTTTTAAATAAAAGTAAATACATCTAAAGTAATTTTCGAAACTGCACAACGATCACTATTTTATGTGTTTCTGTAACTTTGAACAAGTACTAGCGAAAGAAAATCTTTTGATGATTTTGAATCTCTTAGAACCTGTGATAGTTCATCCATTGCTTTAACGATAGACCGTGGTTGTACATCACACACATTGTTAAAATACCAATACTCTCATAGTACGATTCGATGAATAACAATACCTGATTGAAAAAGACGCAGAGAACGCATAAACTTTTGCAAAAATTGTTCATCCGTTTTTTTACCCCGAACACATCAATACCCTCTGGGATAAGGTTTAATCATTTGCCGCGCGCGCGCCCCCCGAGAAACGTGTAACACAAAAACCAACATTCTCAGGACACGTTTGTATAATATGACATTAGAAAATTTATAAATTTCCAGTTAAGTGACTGTAGAACGTTTTACAATATACTATAGCAATTAAATTAATGTACGTTTTAGCTACGCAATATCGATTTTAATGATATTCATAAGATCTTAACATTGAATCGTATAAAAGTCAGCAGGAACTGTCTGAGAATGAATAAACTAGATCGAAAATACTATTGAGAAAATAGCCAACATCCATTAATTAATTAAGATCACCCGTCGACAACGCTAAATCTTCCGCTGCGTGTTTTAATGGAGAGCAAAAAGATTTTCGTGCCCGCAAAGGACGATATATTTTTATAATTTTCTGAGTTGTGTAGTAAAATTATTTTATTCGAGTAATAAGAACGAAGGGATGTATATCTGTATACCTAGTGTATGTATACCTAGAATTCTAGGTGTAATCTCGAAGCATGGTAAGGTAGCAGCAATTAATTTACTAATACACATAATTATACAAAAGGTACTAATTTCTATCCCTCTACGACGGACACTTAGGCCTGCAGAAAAAAGAAAACTAAAATATATTTCAAGTTCATGGAACCGCAGTGTAAGTTATTCATTTGCACGAGTTTTGTGTTGTTGAAAATAATAAAAAAGTCTTTTATTTTGAAAACTTTTAGTTTGACTCACATGTTTTCCATAAGTACATAAAAAAACAAGGTGAATAAAAAACTAATCAAGAGTATATTCGGACTATGTTCATTACAGTGTTCTGAAGCCATTATTATAGATAAATGCATTACAGAGGAAAAAAATGCGTTGTTATACTTTTTCTATGTTTCCCACACACAATAGTTACAAGCATTTCAGTCGCCTATAACCAAAAACACAAGTAGGTATGTACTACATTACTATTAAACTAATGTAAATTAAAGTACTTCTAAAAAAGAGCATATATTCATTGCACTTACATTATTTTCTTGAGAAGTGTAGTTTTTCGGCAATAACTCAATAAAAGTAAATCCAATCATGTTCAAAATCATTTTTGTAGAAAGTATTTATTAAGCGTTGACTTTGGTGTTTTTTCAAATTTTTTTCACGATTTAGAAAATGAAGAGGGGGTCACAATTTCTACTATTTTCAGAGCGATTATTTCCGAATTTATTCATGCAATCATAAAAATTGCTTAAAAACCATGTTTTTAAAGAAACTGTCAAAATATGTGCCACACGTTGATGTTTGCCGAAAAAAATTTTTTAAAATTTTTGTTACATGTATGGAGTGCTCTTCTAAAAATATTTATTTTTGTTATGTAATTACCAAACTAAATAGCGGCTTATACAAGACACCTACACTATAGATTTCATCAATATACATAGCAGGGCGACCCAAAAAAACGATTATTTTTTTTTTCAATTCTCATGTGAAAATATGTTAGTTTATCATGTTTTAAGAGCCCCCTCCAAAGGACAGCTCAATAAAATTTTTAAAAAAAATTTTGGTTCACATAAATTGTACATGAATATACGTTGCTATTCAAAAGGAACCCTAGACCTTTCATAAAAAAAAAAAAAACGTAAACCATGTCTTATACTTTGAGAAATTGTCCCTGATTTAGCTGCCGAAAACAATTGAGATTTTATTATAAATTTACAACTATTTCACTACACGTATTGTGTTATCATGTTTTGTCAACAACTTATGTCAACAACGTAGGTATAATTTATTGAGAATATAACGAATTATATTATTTAATATGATTGTGATTAACTTTGATAAATTTAATTGTGTGTGATATTTGCTTACTTTAATGTAAATGACTAGGTGAATTAGCGATTATATAACTAATTGGATATAAAACTGATGGGAGATTTATTTATAATTAATAACGTGAGATATGTTATCGTTTCATTTGGTTGGTGAAGTGTAATGGTTGCCTTATTTGTTTGATTATTTGGTATGCATTGGTAGATGATTTGATTTTATTTGATTATTTAATTTTAATATGATTACTTCAATTCATGGCGTGAATTGAGTTACTATGCTTTTATATTCATTTTAAAAGTTTAATTATGTTTCATGTATATGTATCATTACTTCGATGTAATAACAAACTGCAATGTGCGCAATTTCCGTCAGCGTCTCTAGGGAATAAAAAGAGAAAAAGGTTTTCGTGTCCTTACAAAAAAAAATCAGTTTTGACTGTGTCGTGGACACGGCCGTATATTTTACTTGAACACGTGTACGTAACAGATATTTTCTTTAACCGAAGTATACGCTTAATTATTTTTAATTACTAAGAAGTCCTTTTGAATTTGTGTAGTTATAAAGGCAGTAGTAAAACGTGCACTAGCTGCTGCTAAATGTGTCTTTAACAATCGGTGTTCGCACATAATCGATATCTATATAGTACAGCATTCATAAAGAAGCAACTACATCATCCACTGGCATATTACCTCGGTCGCCCCAGCTGCAGATGTTCTGGCGCCGTCGTTGATCTGATGGAACGCCTTCATTATTTTACATTCCCGGCAGTTATGTTATATTTTATTGTTACCCCTGAATTGTTCTTGAGAAGCCCTTTCCAACCTTATTTGGCTTCATTATGATTAGAGGCTGATATTGCATTATTTATTTCAATTTTTCACTTTCACTCTATAATTATATATTTTCTACAAGCCATTTCTCACTAATATTTTATATAAGCAATTGACCAATTTTGACAAGTTGGCGATGAGATTCGAATGAATATCATACATTCTCCGAGTCAAAATGAATACAAAAAAAAAAATATTTGTAAGACAGCGCAATGACTTCAAAATATCAGCTCTTCCCACTCCGCTGCTCGCAATGCATCGGTCTTCTTTTAACGTAGCGAATTCTTTGATCTTTTCTAGTGGTGTAGTTAAATTTTGGATGTAGATGACAGATATGTAGCTGCAGCATCCAATTGTATTCCCCGATTTTGTTATCATCATTTTTCTGAATTGCCTTTCACTATGGAAGCAAATTTAAAGACGTATTCATGCCAATAAAATTAAAAGAAACGATGCGATGTATGCGCTATGGCACATGCGGGCGCGTAAAAGCGGCAGTCGGTTTTGAAAGGCAGACGGAGTTAGGTTTTGGAGGCAGGGTGGTTATCTCGGGACGCAACCCAGAGAAATCTAAATTATTCGAGCGACCTCGATAAGACTGAGAGTTAATCAAGACTTTGGGAGTTTTCTTCTAAGTGTATTATCACGAACGAGCTGTTTCAGCTATGCGGCGTTCAGCAATCCAGGAAGTAGTCGGGAACCATGGCCAACAAGAAAGCAAACACTATTAATATTTCTCATTTTATTGTCTTTCATGTGTATAGATTTTCTAATAAATAATTATCTTTCAGACTGGCAGTCAGTTGTCTGAATGAACATTGAGTCACAGGAACTGTGCGTAATTTCGAAATAAAGTTTATAAATCCAGATACTAAATTGTCTCTTTTGCATTCGGTCTATCTCGGTGAAGTTAGATTTTAAATGTACCGGAGGTAGATGAATAGGTCTGATATGTATTAGAACAATTCGTCGAGGGTCAAATGCTTCCCTGTGGGGGCTCCATCTTCTAGGAGATCAGGCCAACCTCCTGGCTCAGTTGTATTTTAATAGAGTCATGCAATAATGAATTTGTTGAAATACGTAAAGTTCAAATATAGGAAGTTTTGCGAAACACAAAAATTATATTTATATTTTTAATTCTTAACGTTAATATCTTACTGCTTACATTTTATTTTATTTCATTTCTTTTCTATAATTTAATTTTAATGAGTATTATTTTATTTCATTGAGTATTGTGTTACTGTGTTACTTGCTATCGTATTATAATTTTAAAGTGTAATTTATTTGAAATTTTATTTGTTTGAAGAAATTTATTCCAGAATCTTTCAATACGTTGTCGAATCGTTATTCGTATTGACTATAATACTAATATAGTGCTAAGAACGATTATCGTAAAGTCACGATGTTTGAGAAATCTCAAATATACAACTTTGTTTTAAATAGACGTTCTCTGTGTAATGTTCTCTATGTATAATTGATTTCAAAATTATGTACTTAATTTTAATTTTTTATATTTTGATATCATAAGGGTTAGAGAAACTTCACTATGCCAAATAAAATAAATCACTCGGCCACGCATAAATGTGCCGCCTGAATCCCAAACTCAACAGAAATCTAGATCTGTATCTGTATAATCTGCAGTCGCTCTAATTAATTCGCTGAGGCAAAGACCAGAGAAACATACCTTGACGCCCTCCAATGCTTCCATCCAACCTTTATTTCTGGAGACTTTTTTTGTATTAATTATAATAATAATATTTGGAGGTTTCGTAGGTAATGAAATTACACTTGAAATACGCCACTAAAAAATTGTTTTCTACATTACGACACATTCCAAATACTGATTCACCTTGAGAAGAATGGGCAAGAAACTCAAGGGTTGTTTTTTTTTTTACTCATCAAGACAAAGTATTGAGTAATTAATAATTTAGTCGACATTTAGAATGAAGCAACCTCTTAATATAGCAGTACAATCCCATAGGCTTTTTTCATTAAGATATTCAGACACGGTATATTAGCCCTTGCTATGTAACTTTCTTTGAATTTCAGCTAATCATATACAGCACGAAAAACATCTTCTTCTTCTTGTAAGCTTCTGTAACACAAAAATTGTGTTAATATCGGCTGCATGACCCCATAAAAAATTTCCATAGGTCATAGGACTATGAAAAAAACTGAAATAAACTAGTCTCGCGGTATTTTCATCTGTAAATCGGCGAATTCTTTTAACTGCATATATGCTGCAGAACCAAGCCTTATGCTAATCTCGTAATATGAGAATTCCAATCTATCTTAGCATCTAAAGTGAGACCAAAAAATAAGGTTGTGTCCACAATATCCAGTATCTCGTTCTTGACCCTTACCTTTGTGTCAATCATTTTAGAATTAGATAGGAAAAAATTAACAAGTTTTGTTTTCCTTTCATAAAGCAGAAGATTGTTAATACTAAATCACTCAACTATTTCAGAGATGGTACTCTTTACTCTGTCAAAAGCTGGTCGATGCCTATTAATCTTAAAAAAGTAAGGAGGATCATCAGAAAACAAACAAACCAATGACCATTCTTAACAAGAAGTAGTAGATCATTTAGGTACACTAGGAATAGAAGCAGCCCAAGAACTAAACTCTGTGGCCCACCCATATTCACTGCAGATCCTGACGACCTTTCACCATTAATGTCAATGGTATAAGGTCGACACGCCATTAATTACTCTTTAAATTCTATCACTTAAATAAGACTCCAGAAGTCCGCGTGATCGACCTCTAACGCCATAGTGATGTGGTTTTCTGATCAATGTATCATAATGAACACAATTAAACGCTTTTGATAAATCACTGAGAACGCCAATTGCGTCCCGGTATTCCTCCCAGTAACCTAAAAAATCTGTCGATAAACATTGATTTTGCGATTGCACGTACACGTCAAAACTAAAAAATAAATACTTGTTGCCAACGGTGATATAAGCGCAGTGAGATAGAGAGTTCAGCAATTTTTTTCTCCTCGAAGAAAAGTCGCTTTTAATTTTGATTATTAATGAAGTGCTTTGAAATAAAATAATCAGTCCGAAAGTAGCAGAAATTGTGACCCCCCCTTTTTTTCTGAACCGTTCGTTGAAAAAATGTGAACAAATAAAAAGAGTAATGCTACTGCGAGTTCAAGGCGAGTTCAAAAATCGAACTCGCCTTTCCCATGTCCCAAAAACAATTCCCTTCCCCGCGGGCCCGGATCAGCGTCCCTTCAATTGTTTTTGTAAGGATAAATGCATCTTTCTCTACTTTTTTTTTGCCTAAAGACGCAAGCGCGCACATTGCCACTTGTTATTAGATTCATGTTATGTATGTATTTGTCTTTAACACATACACAAGTAACTTAATTAAAACTTGCAAAATAAATATATATATACATTAGCACCCCAATTCACGTCACAAAATAATCAAAGAAAATCGAGTTACGTACCAATGAATATCAATTAATCAATAAAATAAATCAAGCATTAAATTAAACTGTCAAATAAAGCGATAACTCATATCTCACCTAATTAATCACAAATAAATCTGTAATCAACTCATTTCTAACCAATTAAGCCATCTATGTTCACCTAATCATCTAAATCAAAGTACGCAAATATCACACCTAATTTACTTCATAAGGTCAATCATGATCATATCCAATAATACGACTCATTGCTTTTGTTGCTTAACAAAAAATTAAATACTTAAATTACAAAGAAGTACGAAAATATTACATAATGAACTGTAAACTAATCTGACAGCTAAACAGGTACATAGGTAAATGAATCAGTAAAAAGGAAAAACCGAAAAAACCAAAAACTTTATGAAGTAACAAAAAAGATCATATAATAATGTTTTTTGGCGCACGCATGCATGCACACACGCACGCGCGCACACACACACACACACACACGCACACACAAACAGAAGAAAAAAACCATGCAGTTTAAAAAAAAGTGGAGACTGCATTCGAAAATACACCGCTGCGTATCAACAAACTTTTATCTTATGAATCATTGAGTGCAGTTTAGTTTTATTTATCTATTAATTTATTATACGCCTATATTATTATGCTCAAGCTAAAGCTCGCAAATTTCACATCTCATCATCGCTTAGTTTTTATAATATTTAAAAGATAACACTCCACATTCTCGAGAGTAAATTAGCGAATACACAACCTATCGATCATGTGCCGATGTCATGTTTTTTTTTAAGTAAGGCACTGACGACACATCGCCGCTTCGGGAACAAAATGTATTCGAAATTCTACCACACGATATTGACAATGTTTGAGCGTGAGAAAATTGCTACGGCTAAAAAAAGTTTGTACACTTTTAAAGGACATCGAAATCAATGCAAAATAATTGATTGAGGATCGTTAAAAAGTTTAGCCATCCTCCACCGAGTATTTTGTAATATTTTTTAATCAAAACATTAGCCAAATAAATGTTCTATTTGGCTAATCGAATCATACAACATTCAGTAAATTTTTTTTTATCCGAGTTTTTGAGGAGACCGGCTTATGTTATCGAAATTCTGATGCATATTCGTACAACCGCTTTGTTTCAAGATCGAACTATCCAAATTAACCCAGTGCGAAACGAAGGTGCTGCGAAATTTATATTATTATGTTATAGGTTTATCGACTTTTACGACACATCACTAACATTGGCAAGACCCATCATCTATCAAGAGACGAATTTATGTGATTTTCAAAGCTTAGTTTTAGAAATCGTATACAATATTACTATGAAAATGTAACAACAAGAAGAAGTCATTCCTTTTCAAGATAGTTTGTACGCAATTCCACAGCACAATCAACAGTTTTCATAAACGAGTATCAAACGAGCAATACGCAACAGCGACAGCAGCGACAGCAACAGTGCTGGCTGTTGAGTTTCTGTGAAAAAGAATTAAATTCGTGTCCCGTCCGACAGCCCAAAACTAGTCATTTATGCTGCCTCTAGCCAATGGCCACGACGGCGCTGGCCTGCCTCCATGAATAAGGAAAAGTCTTTTAGCTATAATTATAATAGATATCCATGTGCAATTAAGATAACTTTTATCTGGTATTCATTATAAAAGATTGTTTTAATTTATTTCATATAACATTTATAAAGTGGAAGGTTTAAATGAAAAGAAAAACAAATTTAATAGGTGATATGTGGAGCGTAAATGCGATGTAGGATCACGATTTATCGATTAAGTTACTTGCAGATAATTATGTTTAATTCCATAAAAACTATAGTGATGATGGGCATTTTACCTCATTAAACAATGCAATTAGTTAGTGACTTTAGAATACTAAAAAAATATATATTTGGTTGGACCTAATTCATAAACAATTCATGATAATTCATGAAATGTTTAAAGAAAAAAGGAGTTTTTCTTTTTTCTTGGGTTGGACCTTATTTTTACTGGACTATTATCGTAACATAATTCTTTTTGAAATAACGGAATCAAATATCATTTTTCACCAAACACAAACTTATCGATTATTTTGCTTTTCATTATTTGTATACTCAGTGGTCAATCAAAAACTATTTTTGATTTTCGAAATAAGATCGCTTGGAAAAAATATTAGGTTTTAAATTTCTCAATCCAATAGGAATTACAGTGTAATTTTATTCCACACGTAAGTACGCTTGTTTTTTATTTCTTAATATATTTCATTTGTTATTACAATAATATCTTAGAAATTTATATATATCTAGTGTAAATGATTCCAGCGAAATATCGATTGTAGAACATCTTTTGCCAATATTTTTACAAAATTAGCGTATGAAAATTAGTATTTCAACTGCCGAATTTTCTAATCACGCTCTTTGTAGAACTAGTTCTATATAAGCATGTTCTAAGTCCAATATTGAAAGGATAATGAAATTAGTGATTAAGTATATACTATTTTTTTTATGATTGAAATCGCAATTTTGCCAATGATAAGTGTTTGATCATTTTTTTTTTACTTAAAACAATAAAGCTCAACGTAAAGTTAGCTTTATCAGTAATTTACTTCACTCCATGAATTTTAATGGTGAAAATTACATTTCATTGCAGAGTTTCGGCATTGGAAGAGAACCAAAACTTTTGATTAAAAAATGAACCTTCACTCGTATCGTTTCATTTACAATCGTTTTTTGTGATTATTAAATAATAAAATAAATACATTATACGTTTTATGGTGTTGGCATACAATTAAATATGAAGCGAAGTTATGCTGCTGAAAATTTGATCAAAAAATCTTCTGTTTAGAAGAAACTTTAAGGAGAAGATAGGGTAGAAATATTAAATCTAATTTTTAATTGTAGTAATAAGACAGAACTGACTATATCGCTTTTGAACCAGAAAGTAAAGGGTCAATCCAAAAACACAAGCAAGTTTAACGTAGAGTTTTTCAAATCAAGCTATATAAATAAACTACGGCTTACTTTAGAAAGCGTCTTTACGTGAAGAACTGGAAATTTTGGTGGTAGGGATCTTGATTTTTCTCAGAAAATATCAAATATGTGAAAATGACCTTTGTTATCATGTTATCGAATTTAATTTATCCGTTGTAGCCACACGATTTATTAACTTGTATAATAGACGAAAAATATCAAAGTACCCCTTTTAAAACCAAGATTTAATAAATGTGTGTGTATAAAATAAAATTGTAACGAGGTCATTACTGTACATAAGGTATTTTTCGATGCAAAATTTTTTATGTGTTATGACTGCTAGGTACATAAATTTAATCTCAAAAAAATATTAAGTAAGAAGACTGTAGCAAATCTCAAAACTGTAGCTAAAGTTTAACTATAGATATAATACGAAATTACTTAATAATATAATAATTTTGAGTTTTTCTTCATTCTTGGGATAAAATAAATAAATTTTCCGCTATTTATGATTTAAAATGATGAGTACAAAGCCGAAAAACATATAAAATTTAGAGCTTAAAGGATTTTATTGAAAAGATTTTGTGAGAATCATCATCATATCAATTTGACCAGCCTTACCATAAATCAATCACATTATAGATTTAGCTAGGGCTGTGATGTAAAAATATATCACTACTAGTTGTTGTCCACCCACTTCGCTGGATGTTATGAGTTATGATAGTATACAAAAAAAAATTGATGAAATTCAAAAACTAATACCATCTTAAAACCAACGACAAACTATTCCGCGTCTAATTGTCACCGATACGTTCAGTAGTTCACTTTTTCATAAAGTATTGTATTTTTTTATACCGCAAACGCGTTTATCACACTGAATACTTTGTAGGTCGTCTGTCCCGTTTCGTCGCTCATGGTAACAAGCATGTTTGGCGTAATAGAAAATACCCTATCCCTCTTATCTTCATACTGGCTTTCATTCTTCAATCTTCAATCGGCAGTTGCTGTTTTCTTTCAAAACTATTTTATGCCATCTCCTGTTAGAGAGCGTGCCGGCCTCATTTCGTAACTCCATGTGTTCAATACTTAAATATATAAAAAATATGAATCATAAGCAACAAATGTTTAATTTTCGAGTATTTCATTTAACCTAAAACATTCAAGAAAACTTTTTGCAATAAATAAATATTTCCTTATAGTTTGATTAGAGTATGTTTGTTCACAAGTTTCATTTAAAAAATTCATATATGAGTAAGTGTTAAGTGTCAAAGTTGGAAATTGAAATAGATGCTTATAAATTTTGTCTAGCCATATTACTTTTTCGTCTAATTTAACTGAACTATGAACAAATGTAGGCAAGTTCCTTACAGAGCCCTAATTGCCTAAAAAAGTAAAAGAATATTTTAAAGTCAAAAAAAAACATATTTTATAATTATAGCTAAAAATAGTCCCTTAGTAATAAAAGTGATAAATTCCACACAACAATACAGAGTGAAAATAAGTTTTAATTCGGTGAAGTGAAAAGACAAACAACGCTCTTTTATTTGAATAAGTTTGTTGTGCCTTTGCGGAGCATTCCGTTTTTCTTTTAGGAAAAAAAATTGCACTTGTTCAAAGACGAAAGGATTTGTAAATATTAAATCGTACGCACTCGCATAAAACGTAGATGTACGAAATTGTTTCCTTAAAACTTGATTTGTCAAAAGGCGTATAGTCTTTTGTATTTCTAATAGAGTGAATATTATATAGAGCGAATAGAGCGAATATTCATGGTAAATAGACGAAATAAAACATCAATAGAGAATTTTCACATTTATGTTCGAGGCTTCGATTATATATGCCCTTACATGAAAATTGACTTAATGTAGGTCAACTAAGGGTAGTCAATCCACATTTATTCTAATAAGCAAATTTTCATTAGGCCTATCATAAAAAAAATTAGTAAAAATAGATGACTGCTTGCCTTATTTTATATATATTATAACATTTTTTTTTTAATAAGGATTTTAAATATGAAATTCAAAAAAATATATTAAAAGAAACGTTAGCAAATATTGTCATGTTCCCTAACATTTCGATCACTACTCGTTTAATGTAATCGAATACGGGAGGTGTAGATGACACCTCCCGTAACATAACGCAGCATTCTATAATGTAAAAACAATTTCTTGTTAACTTGAAAATTAAACAAAGTAGAGGACTTAAATTTAATTGAATAACAAAGTTTACTTTAAAAAGTAAACTCTAACATCAAGTAGTTTAGATTATATTTACTTATTCTAACAGTCGATATTAATAAATCAATGCAACCAAACAGTTTGCCTCTATATAGGTGAGAATATAAGACTTCGTTGTAGGGGATCGATACGACCGCATGGATATTTGCTTCAAACGGGTCCAGAAGGAAAACGCGTGTGTACTCCATAGCAAAAGCCAATTAATCCTTCTGTACATATGAGGTTGTGCCGCATTTTCAGCATCAAAATTTTGATCGAAATCAGTTTACTAAACAGTTTTGTTATTAGAAAAATGATCATAAATCGAATGATTCATAACAAACGGTCTTATTTTGATTATTATTGAGTGCTATATATTTTAGGGCTTCACCGAGAACTTCAATTTTGATAATAAAAATAATTTATGCTATAAAAACTTCAAATTAGAGTAAGTAGTGGTTGCTGAGTGGTTAGTGCGCTGAAGTTACCGCGTTCGAAACTCGATTATTCACCACGATGTGTAAATCGCTATACAGATCTTTAACTATTGACAATCTAAACAGGTGCTTTGCAAAGCACTTTAAGTCGTCTGTCCCGGACGCTGCCACAACAGCGGTGATGATCACAGCGCCCCAAACCGCACTGGGTCAGCGTGGAACGCATTCAGGCCCTTTAGGAGGAAATACTTGGATTAAGTAGGTTATTTCTCTGCAGTGGAATAGTGAAACCTAGACACAACAACCTCAAAATGATGCTTCACATTAGACGATTAAATAAAAATCCTTGTGAATTTGTTTAGGTATATAATAAATATGTTAACATCACAAATACAATTAGTTACAATTCCTTTTGTTTATTGCAATTAAATCCTGTAGCATTTTTACAATTTCCATTTATTTAACACGAATGCTCTATTGTTTAGACAGCAATAACAATAGTAATTTATTATCATTACACACGTACGCCTATCTCTACATTTAATTTTCTATTCCACATTACTAATACTTATGTAGCTCTATATATTTTATTATCTGTTTCACTAGAATTTTACATATTTTATTAGCGCATTTCTACCTGTCATCTTTGTTTGATTTCATAGATATCTGATTCGACAAGGCTGCTTGTATTCGGTTTAATGGTAACAAATAAATTCAGTTAGCCTCCAATCTTGGTAGTAGACTGCTGCAAGCCAATTTCTAACTAACTTCTTCCAAGTGAGAGCCTCAGCACCATCAGCATTGGCAGACCTAACGCTTAGCGCTGCTGCATGTTACGCTTCAAGTATCAAGGCACTCGACTGTTAACATATAGGGCGTCGATGCAGCCTATAGAGAAATGAGGAGTCCGCGAGGAGTTAGTGAACAACAACTAACACTTCCATTAGTCCATTCCAATTCCATTAGTTCCCACTTCGGGAGGCCTGATCGAGAGGACATCTGTCGGTCCGGATACCGTCGTCACGCACCTGAGGGGTGTCTCTGTACCTAATTCCGTTGCCTTGACGACGGACGTCCCAGGAGAACGCAGGGGCTCTTTGGAACTGACACTCCAACAGCGTACTTCCGTAAATCGCTACCCTTTAGCAAGGCTACTCTTAGGAATAATAACACTCATCGTATGATTATCCCTAAGTCTGTTTACTAATAGTACTTTCATCATATCACCTTAATATCTCATTTTCCAGACTTCCGGTTGGCAGTGCGATCAATTGACATATTATTGTTGTTGCTCCCAGTTTTTAATGTAAAATCAGTGAAAATACTATCAAAACTGCTCTAAAACCATCTACGTCTTGAAAATAAAGTGTCGAAATACTCGTATAACGTGAAGACCGAAGATTATAAGTGCTATCATCACCAAAACAAAGCGCAAGTAAGGAACACAAAGACCATTTGAAGGTTATCGGCCATTATTGTATTCCTGTTTGTCATTAGTCATCTGTCATTACTACCATAAACAACAGAAGCAGATATCGGAACCGTAGTACCAACCAAAGTAGTACGTACTACAAACTGTACCGCTCAAAACTGACTCTTGACAGAGGAGGAGTGCTACCAACCTAATCGATATTTTTACGTTCCGTTCCACGTACTAAAATTATGGAGAATTCACAATTTATTCAAATTTATTTAAAAAAATGAAAATGGAAATGGCAAATCAAACCAAAGAAATTATATCGAGGATGGATGATAAATTACAACCATTAATAACTGAAATAAAAGAACTGAAAACTCAAAACAACATTTTGAAGGAAAAAATCGCAAATGCAGAAAAATATAAACGAAAAAATAATAGCATTGTTCATCGCCTCAATGATAATATCACCAACTGAACTTATGGAAACAACCATAAGAAAAATAAAAAATGATCTAAATATTTTATTTTTACATCGACATAATGCACTGAATTGGAAAAAAATACATCAAACTATCGAAAATGCGTCCAATTCTCATAACATTAATGAACGGCTGGAAAAAGAATGAAATAATAACAAATAAAACGAAATTTAAAGATGGATATATTTCTGAAGACTTTCCGAAGGAGGTTTTGTTGAAAAGGAAGGAATTACAAAAACTGGTACTAGTTGTACAAGAAAGAAATAAAGGAAACTTTTCTATCATAAAGGACGACAAGCATATTGTTAAGGAAAGGGAAGAGACATCAAATATAGATAAATGTAAAAGACAAGATTCATACTCACCAAACAACCTACAACGGTCCAAAAAACATTACGTATCCTCAAAAACAAATAGAATTAATGCGTTTGATATGATGCGAGGAAGAAACAACTCTCTGTCAACATTCACCGCACCATCCGAACACAGCGCATAGGATATCGCCATCAGCCGCTGGAATACAACAAAAAATAAAGGAAAAGAACCATTAACCGACAAAACTAACCCATTACCCAAGCCGACTGGTTCTCGTGGGAAATTAAACCACAACCCTCTTTCCAAGTACAAAATACAAACAACCAAAAGGAAAAAACATTAAAAATCTGCACTTACAATGTCAGGTCTTTGGCAACAACATAAAAATATTTAGAATTAGCATATGCATTGGAAAACATTAATTACGATATAATAGGACTCTCTGAACTGAGAAGAATGGGTTGCAACATTGAAGAGTACAATAATTGCATTCTATGCTACATGGGACAGACCAAGGGTTCTTGGAGTAGGATTCTTGATAAAAAGGCACAAAAAATCTACATAAATAATTTTATTGGCATTTCTGAAAGAGTAGCATTGCTACAATTAAAGTTTGCGGACCTTAGTCTATCTATTATTCAAGCTTATGAACCTATAGATAACTCGAGTGAAGAAGAAATCCAAAAATTTTTAATGATTTAACAAAGGCACATGAGCTAGCCGACAAAAGTTACTAGTAATTGACGATTTTAATGCAAAAATAGGGTAATCTAAAATTGATGAACACCCCATACTAGGCAAATATGGTTACGGATTAAGAAATGAAAGAGGCACGAGGCTTATAGACTACGCCTTTGTATACAAATTGTCTATAATGAATACATATTTTAAAAGAAAGCAAACAAAAAATGGACTTGAGCATCTCCAGACCATAGATACAAAAACGAAATTGACTTCATTACGACAAACAGCCCAAAAATGGTGATGAACTTTGAAACAATAAGCAACATACAATTTGCCTCCAATCATAAGATGCTAAGAGCTACAGTTAGGCTTAATGTCCCGAAAAAAAAGCAGAAGGAATTTTAATTCCAATCCAAATGGCCTTCTAACCCAAGAAGACATTAACATATTCATAGACATCTTGAAATCTTACGAAATCGACAAAAAAAGTAGAACAAGCTGTAAATGTCCAAGATTATTGTGACATTCAAGAACACGCAATAACATCAGCTCAACTTTCAGAACTACAGAAAAGCAACTGAAAAGGCATAAAATATTTAGCGATAATACAATATCATTAATAACAAACCGTACCGAACTCATATCCACTAAAACCAAAACAAATGAGATGAAAAAACAACTTGGGTAACTACTTAAACAAACCAACAAAGATATAAAAAAAGACTACAAAAAGATGACACAGGCTACACAGACAAGATGTTATAACACAAAACATAGCCAAGTTCAGAAGCACCAAACGGGCGTTTAAGGAATTAGGTCTAAATAAATAATGGATACAAAAATTAGAAACTAAATCCAAAGGAACAACATCTAGACAAGTCATACTAGACCAGGCAACCTATTACTATGAAGAACTCTACAAAAAAAGAAACCAAGGGAACTACATCGAAGAAATAACAAACTACAATCCTAACACAGAAAATATTTCCCCAATAACAGAAAACGAAGTATATAAACATATTAAATCATTGAAAAATTCTAAATGTCCTGGACCTGATAAAATAAGTAATGAAATGCTTAAACACTCAGCATCAGTACTACTCGAACACTTCACACAACTATTTAAGCTTATACTACAAACAGAAATAATACCAAAACAATGATACTCATTTGACATCATACTCCTTTATAAGAAAGGCAACTCCTTGGTTATAGGCAGCTATAGACCCATAAGCTCTTCTCATCGATAACACTTACGAGAATAGCAAAAGAGATAGGCACAACACAACCAATAGAACAGGCTGGATTTAGATCAGGTTTTAGCACAACAGACCATCTACACTCACTGGGACAAGTAATGAAGAAGTATAAACAATTTAAGAGATCTTTGTATATAGCGTTCATATACTATAGTACAGTCTTTGACAGTATAAGCCACAACTCCATATGGAACATATTGTCATCATTGAACATCAACCAAACATATATAAACATCATAAAATGTACATTTATATATACACTTTACCTTGCTTATGGCGTTCTTATGAACGCCACAAGCAAGGTGAAACTCGAAACAAGAGGAGAAGACATAAGAATTGAAAGGGGAGTGAGACAGGGGGACCCTCATCACCTAAACTATTTATTGCCGTCCTAGAGGATGTATTTCAAAAACTAAACTGGAAAACAAAGGGACTAGGTGTGGGTGGCGCCTGTCTCAGCCATTTGAGATTCGCAGATGACATTGTTGTCACATCTTGCTGAAACATCTCGAAACCTTGAAATTATGATATATTCGTTGAACCAGGAAAGTGCTAGAGTTGGACTTGAGACGAATGCTACCAAGACAAAAATAATGACTAATAGCCAAATGAATCTCTTAAGTATAAATGACAACAACATAGAATACGTAGACAGTAATATATATCTCGACAAACAGGTGTCTTTCAGTGCCACAAATAATGAAAAAGTAGTAGAAAGGAGATGTAAAATCACTTGGAGCAAATTCTGGTCGCCAAAGGAAATTTTGAAAGAAGATTACACAAAAGCTATGAAAAAGACAGTGATATATACATGTCTTCTACCTTGTATATTGTACGGCTGTCAGACTTGGGTTTACATAAATAAAGTGAAAGAAAAAATAGGAACAACGCAAAGAGCAATAGAGAGAAGTACACTAAAAAATTAGAAAAATACAGAAATTAAGATCAGAAATCATCAGGAGAATAACAAAAGTAACTAATGCTTTAATGCAGGCTTTAAAACAAAAATAGCAATGGGCCGGTCATGTATCGAGGTGTAAAGACGGTAAATGGACCATAAAAACTACAATTTGGCAAGGACTATTCGGAAAAAGAAATGTCGGCAGACCAACGAAAAGGTGGGCTGATGATATTATTAAAATAGCAGTGCGAGCTTAGATGAACCTCACCAAAGATAGAAAAATATGGAAAGAAAAAGCGAAAGCCTTCACCCAAAGAGGATCCACATATCAGGAAGACAACTAACGGCACTAACACTACTTTAATTGATAAGTTGAGTATACTAACACAACTAATAAACATTTGAAATATAAGAATTGATGCGGAAATAAAAGGCTTTTTATTATTATTATCTTACTTCCTTAATTTAAATTCGCGATTCTTGGTTATATCTCGGAAACGGCCCTTACGATGTGTATGTAAATTTCTATTTCGACATAATAATTTCAATTTTATCTCTATAAGTGTCTTTTCTGGAAAAACGAAATATATAAATCTATACATTGTTCAATTTTCAGCAATCTCTAAAGATTTTAGATGTAATTACATTGTGCCTATGTTATTAGTTCGCAACAACAAATGGCACTACATGACATAAACTACGGATGGAATTATATGTGTCGTATATGTACTTAGTAAACTAGAAAATCATCTAGCAAAGTTTGGTTGCCTACATACTGAACACAGTATAGATCGACCGCCGTAATAAAATATCCAGTAGCTTACATGGGAAACACACAAAATTTATTAAAAGAAGTTTCAATGTTTGAATATTAATTTACTCACTTTTGATTGTAACTCAAAATTTTACAATATGCACAATCCCTACAGTAAATATGAACATCGTTTCAATATAAAAATAACACAAAGATACTTACTATGTTTGTCGAGTTTCACTTGTTTTTTTTTACAGAACCTTATTTACTTTTTGCCATTCCCATTTTCAGCTAGTCTTTCGCTTAATTAAAATAATATACAAAAATATATATTAAGTAACGCTGAATAAGTGTAATGATTTTTCAATGCTAGATGATTCCCTCGGTCATAGGAAGCCAGGATACCCTTATTCTAGACTATAACCAGCAGAACAAACAAAGTCCTTTTTTTGAAATAATAAAAAGAGAAAAATATCTTAAAATAATGGAGACATGGTCGAGGACTTTGAGTGAACGAGGTTATAAAGAAATGTACTGGTCGTTTGTGCTTTTCTAGGAAGAAAAACATATACAAAGCGAATTCAAATGAAATAATCGAACCCTTTAGCTGCAAGTGAGTACTTTTATAACAGAGTCCAAAGTTTCATAGGTGGGGGCATTAAGTTTTCATTTTTCTATAATATCTTATTTTTAATAATCAATTGTAACGGACCATAAATAAAAGAGGACTTAGCCATTAAGCTTTTATTTAGCAGACCCTGCATGTTTTTTATATGTGTAAAAATTTCAGCAGCGACGTATAAACAAGTAATTAAAATAATAAAATAAATAAATAATACCCAAAAAAGAGTTTGAATTAAAAGTATATAGCATAAGAATTTCTTACAATGATACAAAGAAGAAAATATCTATCATAATAATTCAGTGAATTAAATTCGCTAGCCAGGAATCTAAACATAAATGCACTTTTGAGATCTAAATAAACCAATAAAATCAATGTACAATGAAGAATACAATTTAATTACAAAATCGAAAAATGTGCTATCAAATTACGTGCAAGCACATACTGAAAATAAAGAATTAGCTTATGCATTTATTGTCTTACTAGATAGGAGATACTAGGAGATGATATAAAGACTTGTATATCTAGAAAAGGAAAACTCTAGTTGGGACGGCCAGAAACCTGTATGAATAATACGATGCTGGAGAAAAATCACAGATGAAATCGCCACGAACTAGAGCCTACTAGTTCCGTAATCCTGGGAATCTACGGCGGTAAGAGATACGATACTACTAACCGCGAGGCGTACGAAAAATGTTACGAAATTGCTACAACGAAGAACGTTCACGTAGATTCCTCGACCGACAACTACATCCACCAAACTGATAAAGTTTGCACATCTCTATGGTAACAATAGACGAAGCAGCATGAATTGTTAGATTTTGACATAGAAGTGTGATTTATGTATTAATGTTAACTAGATAGAGAATGATTACATATGTAAGTCCTCAGAGATCCATAGCATAGTCTGCGTATACTACAATAAAATTGTAGTAGTATATATATGTAGTAGTATGTCTTAGCATATAGTACGATTTTACAATTTATTATATTTACGTCATTTATACTTTCATAGATTAAACAGAGAATAGGCATAGTTTGTAATTAAATTGAACTTGCATCGTTTTAGGAACAGTGTTTAAAACAAAAGTGTTAATAGTAGATTTTAATCAGAATCAATTCCTTTTACACAGAAAGATTAATTGGCATGGTTCACATGTAGCACTCCAACGCATAGAAAGCAAAAGCTATTTTAAAGAGTTTATCCATAGACTTGAAAAGTACCAGTCGGTATGCAATTAACAAGTTAAGTAGTAGATTCGATTTGAAAGAAGCAATAAACAGTGTAAACGAGGTGTTAAGAGAATATTTTGGTTATTTAAACATTATCAAGTAGGTAAAGTACTCAAGCTTAAAGTCAAATTAAATTACGGAATGATATACCGGTCCCTAAACCACTATTTATTGTTTGCGTAAAATAGGTACTACAGAGAAACAAGTGCAACAGATTCTAAATAATGATATCATCAAACGTTCGAAAAATTCTTTATTTCGTATTTATAACTGGTCGTAAAAATTAAAAAGATGATTAATAATATGAGACACATCTGATGACTCTTGTAAAGTTTTTATCATAATTTACAAAAAGAAAATAAACGGAGATCGATGACGAAAGACGATCGAACTTTAGGCGCAAGAAATTAAAACAATGTTGCTGAGGAATAATTTGTGATTTTTGGTAATATTCTCGTAGCAGAATACGTTCGTTTTTACGATCCAGCAAAAGTAGCGTATCAGCATATACCTTCGAATCAGCATATATCAAATACATAATAAAGTATACAACAAAAACCATAAGAATATTAATAATATTTCACTTTGTTATCAGCCGCAGTCCGAAAACACCTCCTTTTCAAATAAAATTTATTGATAGAGGTATTGAATTTTCCCCTTTTGCATTTATTTCCGTAGACCCTTTAAATGTACAAGAGGTAAATAAACGATCCTAGTACAATATCAAAATTGCTTATTGAGGCTCACGAGTTTTTTTAAATAGGTAGATTTATTTGCTAGAAAACAAGTTTACGAATCTGAGTTTCCTCTCGACCTCTTAAT
Organism: Eumeta japonica; assembly: GCA_005406025.1. NCBI lineage: Eukaryota > Metazoa > Arthropoda > Insecta > Lepidoptera > Psychidae > Eumeta > Eumeta japonica. The sequence continues at coordinate 155,456 of BGZK01001111.1, read as the reverse complement.
ATCACGCGAATCAATATTTCTGCTATAGACATAGTTCTACATATATTATAGGTGTCATTTATTAAGAATTGTATTGAACTATGTAAAGTTTTAACATAAAAATCTTGCACGGCACCATATATAATTAATTTTTTGTTCCAAGTTCTTAGTGTATACATTTAAATTTATCGAACTTTCAATCCATTGTGTGTTCCGTTGTATGTATCGTTTTAATCTTGAGTTTTTTAAATCAAATCAAAAATGTATTTACATTGTAGGTAATATAATTTAACTTGAAATACGTAATTATTGCATCCTTTTGATATTATCACCTATTCTATATGCTAAACCAACTTAATACACACGCTTGAATACTTAGAATGATTTCTTACATAATTTTGGAATCATATCTGCATTATTATACAATCTTTCCTCATGACGTTCGTATAACCTACGTCTGTTAGTGTAAATGCCCACTGACGCCCAATCGATAAGGCATTTTTAGCATTAAATTTTTTTTGATGTAAAGACTAAAAGTAAAAAAAATTGTATTGGTGTGGATACTTCAAGATAACTAGTACATTATTAAACCTTAGAAAAGGTTTCTAAATAACGTTTAGAGAAGTGTTATCAGGAAGGCGCTTCCATAAGTGCTTGCTGAAATGATATCAAATTTTATAGTCGCAGATACTTTTTGTAAGTTTGGTTCTATACCCATGATTGTATTCATTTGGGGTACAATTTTCTAGCCAAAGATTTCAAAAGACATACATGCTCGCTGCATTTGGAGCCGTGTTGCGCATCATTGCTGCATTTTATTGTCAAATGAATTTTTCGACAGAGAGGTTGCACAGAACCCTTGGCAAATGTTGTCAATGCGTATAAGCAATTATTATAATCAGAACATCTGGTGTATTCTTCTATGATAGGCACTTTTGTATATATTAGACTGGTGCAGTTTTTAACTGGGATGGCACTGTACGTGTGACGGCGAGCCGAATTTTACTTAGATACTAATGAGTTGGCAAATGTGAATCGGAGATATGACAGTGTTGCTCAGAAGTGGGACTTAGTAGGTTAGTAGGTAATTAATACGGCCGTCAGAAATGTAAGTAGACAATAAAAATGAAATAAAGTTATACTAGGAATAGCAAACTACTAGAATTTGGAACTGGAGGGCTGGTAATTCTGTATTCACCAAGAAGAATTATAGAAAAAACGTTGAAATTGTTGCATTGTTATAAGGTTCTATAAAAATTGCCAAAGGTATATACAAAATACAACCACGCAATAAATGAAGGCAGAACTTTGTGTATGTATCTCACTTGTAAAGAAAACGAACGAGCGGAAATATTTTTATGAAATATTATTTACCTAGGTGTGTACAATACACGAAAATCAAATATAAATTAAGGAATTGTTCCTATTGAGAATACGTTTATTTATACAATATTATATACAATATTATACAATACACTTATATTGCAGTGTACGTAGGTGACACCTGACATTCTTAGAACTGGCCACTTGGAAATGGTAAAATAAAAAAAAATTGAAATTTTAAAAATGTTACTCTTTACCAACCTTATTAAGTGTATTACATTCATTTGTCATTTGGAAAAAAAAATTGTTTGTCTAAATTCAACATAAATTAAACGCAAGGAAATTTTCGTGCAATGATTTTTTATGACTTTCATTGCCATTCACGCTAACAAAAAAGTAATAAAAAACTTCTGGTGGGATTTCATGATGAAGCTCTATTCCTTGCCACTGCTTATAACTGGTTTAAAGAGTTCAAACGTGGTGGTTGTGAAGCTCATGATATAAACTGACAAAAGAATGACCTACCGGCAGATTCGGACAAGGTTAGACATCGGTATGAGTCAAGTGTACATAAAAGTTCATAAACATTTAATGGTGAAGAAGCTTTGGACTTGGATACCTTTACAATTTGACCGAAATTCGAAAATCTGTTATACTGATTGGTGCCGCGAAATGATGTAAAAATTTGTTGGTGATGACTCAAATGCTGTAAACAACATAGCTGCAAGTGACGAAAGCTGAATTTACTGTTATGATCCCGAAATCAGAAGATAGTCTGTTCAGTAGGGATTTCCTTTCGAGAAGTTGCTTACTAAAGTAAATCAAGGTCGAAGCATCAGAAAAATGATGGTGTTCTCTTTTTTCGGAATGACAGGTCATTATGCAACAACTGTTTTAGAAGATAAAAAAGAGTCATTGCAGACTGGTGCACTAACAATTGTTTACCTTTTGTTTTTGTAAAAAGTTTGTGGAGAAAGACCTTGTAGTAAAATTCTCTTTTATCATGACACAACTTCACTACATACTCCAGGCAAACAATTAACTATTTGGGGACGTCAGGTATAGAAATATTGGCTCACCTGCCTTATAGCCCCGAAATTGCATAATGCAATTCTTATTTATTTGCTAAAATAAATGAAGGACTTCGAGGAAAGTGGTTTGCGGACGCCAAGAAAGCAGTGGCTGTGTATGAAAAAGCCGTTGAAATGACCCTTCAGAGCGAGTGTACAAAGTGTTTCTCTCAGTGATTCTATCGAATATAGAAGTATATCTCTATTTGTTTATTCAGTTTTCGATCTTCTAAGGAATTTCAGTTCGACCCATGTATACATTGCTATGTATGTATATTTGCCCTAGGTTTTGATAAGACAGATGTGTTAGATCCTAAAAAAAAATATTGAGTTGTGAATCTCATTGTCATTTCGTATTTGTTGTAGATTAATAAAATATTGTGTTGGTAATGATAAGAAATGTTCATTAAATCGATAATTGTACTTCTTAATTTTTATGTGACATAGACAAAATGGGTGAATAGGCGTACATAACGCTACGCTCCATATGTGAGAGCAAGGAGATTGAATTCAGTCTAATTGAAAATTTACCGTAACACTAAAATTTTTCATAGCAATGTGCCGTCAATGATATATAAAAGCAGGATTCAGCTTTCAAAAATTCTATTGCAGTTTTGAGTAAAGTTTCATAAAATTATTTTGCAATCTATTCAATGCACATCTAGCCTACATTTTGACTATGTACACAAGCGTGTTGTATTTTTTTCAAATTTTACCTTTTCGTTGTAGTTTCTTCATATAAAGATGCATAAATCTACAACTTTTGTTACGGACTCTTTTGTTACTTATGTTACTTGTTGAGCATCCACTTCAGTTTGATAGTTTTCCATTTTCTTGATAGAGTTGTTTCTAAGTCACGTTGATAGGATTCAATAACCGCAGTTGTATCTAGAATCAATTGTTTTATCTTAAGTTTTTTAACGACTTTCTTCTCTGTTTTCACGGAACTGATTAATTTGCAGGGAATCTGCGCTGAGTTAATTGGTTGTATCTGTATGCAGCTTAGGTCAAGATGCATCAAAATTACACTCGTATTCAGGACAGTCAAGTATCTAGCTCCTATGTAAACTAGGGGCGAACGCATTGTAGCAAAGCTACAAACCTCAAAGTCTAGTGCTTTTAGTGTCTAATATCGAATATTACTTTGTGAGGATCCCAGGCGTATAGATCTTATATTAAAGTCAGTAATATAAATGCGGCATTGTATCTAATGATACTTACCAATTTTCTGTATAAGTTACGGTATTGATTTGTTGCAATATAGATGACAGTAACGAGTTATTGTGTTCTTTTAATATATAGATTAAATATATTGTGAGCTGCTCAATAAGTGATTTTAATGTCCTCCTAATAGCACTCTAATAGATCGGACAAGGTCTTCATTAAAAAAAAAAGGAAAAGGAATTAGGATGCTTTGTGGCGATGTTTGGTTGCTTGTAACTAAGTCGCGTATAAATTGTCTAAACTGATTTAGACGAAATTAAACACAAATACAAAACGTTCTCTTGACTACACACATGATATTCTATATCTTCAACTAATGCCTTCCTGTGCAGTAATTTACAAGAAATCGGGATCGATATCAGAATTGAGGGTGATAGCGCTTTTGGATAAGAGAGGGACGCAGATTTGGTACAGAGAACGTTATCGAATCTTAATTAATCGAAAATAAATCAAATCAAAAATATCTTTATTTCGTAGATAATGAAATTGTACTTAACATGCGTCATTAATAAATTCTTTTCGATATGACCACCCATTTCAAATGCTGATTCGTTTAGAGAAGAATGGGCGAGAAACTCAAGACTTGCTCTTTTTACTCATCAATACAAAGGATTAAGTGATTAATAATTTACTTGGCATTTAAAAATAATACAAAGTAACATGATAGACGAGCAATACAATCGCAAGGGCTTTTTCATTAAGATATTCAGACACGGTATGGCCCTTGCCATATAACTTTCTTTTAGCGAACCGTTTAAACTCAGCAAATGGCAAATTTTGAATTTTAGCTCGATTCTTATTATAAAAGCGCACACACAGCCCCTTAAATATTTTAGTAAGTTTGCGTAGACGGGTCTTATGAGCAGCAAGATCGTTCTTATACCTAGTGTTAATGTTATGGATGTCGCTCCTTTTATAGAACGATTCTATATGTCTCTTGATATGTACCAGGTTTTTGTATATGTATTGTAATGCTAAAGTTAGGATAATCATTTCCTTAAATTTTTCTCTGAGAGAGGTCTCAAATCATAAACAGCACGAAAAACTTCTTCTTATTGTAAGCTTCTGTAACACCAAAAGTGTGTTAATATCGGCTGCGTGACCCCATAACAAAATTCCATAGGTCATAAGACTATGAAAAAACTGAAGTAAACTAGTCTCGCGGTACTTTCATCTGTAAGTCGGCGAATTCTTTTGACTGTATTATGCTACAGAACCAAGCATTTTCGCTAATATCATAATATGAGAATTCCAACGTATCTTAGCATCTAAAGTGAGACCAAGAAATAAGGTCGTGTCCACAAAATCCAGTACCTTGTTCTTGATCATTACCTTTGTGTCGATCAATTTGGAATTAGATAAGCAAAAATTTCACAAGTTTTGTTTTCCTTTCATTGAACAGAAGATTATTAACACTGGACCACTCGACTATTTCAAAAGTGATACTATTTACTTCATTAAAAGCGGGTTGTGACGATGGAACAATGGATAGAAATTTAAACGAAAAACAGACTCAGGACTGGTGTCGATGACAGCACTATAGAATATGAGGAATTAATTATTTATCGATGCAACCGGAGCCGCACGCCAAAACTAGTGTTTTGTAATTGTACGCTAGTTCATTTATTAATTATGTCTATAGCTATAGTTATAATTATAGTTAATAAATGAACGTTACGCAAATTGAGTAGGCTCGTGTTCCATAAATTAATTGCGCATACTATTTTGATTTCGTAATATAAAAATAGGAGAAGAATAGGTAAGTTATGAATACCAAAATGAAACAATAATTTAAAATTATTTTTCAATTGCTTATATTTAAACCTTTATCATGTTTTGACACTGTGTTACGTTAAGGTGTTAGACACAATGATCGCGTATCAATACTACATGGCTACATATTTTACAGGAATGATATCTTTTATATATTAAATACAATTAATACGGCATAGTCAGCTATTTTCTGTTATCAACGATTATATGTAAAAATATTCATCTATATAGAGACTCAACGTGTACACACAATTCTAATTTTGCAATACATAGTGCTGGGATGGAAGGGATGAAAAATTTTATCAGAACCGTACAACAATCACGAGAAAACGCTGACTTCGCCCGGGGAACTTCGTTTTGTACAGATAAAGACATGTCGTAACACTCAAACTATTGGATTGCCGTGATGCGGGAAAGCAGACGTATCGGGCTGATCGACGGCCGGCGGCGTGCGGCGGCGCAGTTCACTCCGCTGGCTCCCCTCATCTCCTGCGCGCGTACGCCAGCCAGGCGGGCAGTTCCGGCTTCTGGGAAGGACGGTACATGGTTAATGATTTCTTAACTAATGTCAATATCATAATATACTATAGGTTGGACGTTCGATTTTTTACATTAAGTGTGTCTGTGTAGAATATATTTTTATAGGTATACAGTACATATATGTGATTTCGATAAAGAGTCTGTCTGTTTGTCTGTATAGGCTAATCTATGAAACAAATGAACAGCTTGTAATCAAATTCTCAATAGAGGTAAATTAACTTGATTTATTAATTGAACTACTGAACTGGTTCTGCAATTCCTTCACCAGTAAGAAGCTCCCTGAATAAAATGAACCATTAACATTTCTCTTTGGATTTATCTTCATATTTTCACCACTACAGATTTTAGAAATTATTTCACTTACAGAAAGCTACGTTATATATAGCCTCAATTTTATTTTAATACTAGCATTTACATCTTCGTACTGTGACCGGGGTAACTAAATCGAAATCTCAGACAACGGGGTGCAGAATTGAAATTTGAGATACTGATCGAAATCGAGAACGAGCCCAAAATTAGAATCAAGAGCGTGACGGAAATTAGAATGTGGAGCAATGCTGAGACTGACATTGAAAGCGGGAACGGAATCGAAATTGCAACCGCAATGTTATTAGATCAAGACCGGAGTCGGCATCAAAAGTAGAACAGTGGGAAAGTGAAACAAATTGATGTTGAAAGCTGAACTTTGATTACGAGCGTAATGCGTTTATAAACAAGATTAAGGAACTCGTTTATGTCCACGCGGATGGAACCGCGAGCAGAAGCTAGTGTATATACATATATGATGCATGAGCGTGTAAGACAGTGTATCTCCTAACACATTTTGTAATCCTAGCCTCTTCTACTTTATTATTTATTGGCAACAACAGCCCATAAATTTCTTTATACACAATCTCACTTCATACGAGTATCTACGATTTCAGTAAATATTTAAGAGATCAATAGGGCTCGCTGAATTTGACACCTACTCGAAGAAAAAGGGCAATAAATACAATGCTATGTGTTAGTGTTTGCGTATGTGCGAGCGTTTGTCGACGTAACCTTTGGGAGCGCGTCAAATGTCAATTTTGATGAATGTTAAAACAAAAAAACAAACATATTTTTTAGATGGAATAGAATTCGCTCTATTTTGTCCCTTTCCTTTTTTTTGACATTACACATACGAAAATAAGATTTCATTTCAACACTTCCCTAGACTATGTTAACCTTGATATAGAGAGAAGTGTTATTTGTATCAAACCCGTGTTTTCAATAAGGTCTTATTATTTCTGCTGTATTCCTTGAAAGTTTTTTTTTTCTTTTATCCAGCTCATATTTCACTATCAAGCACAAAGTTATTGTACGTATAATGTTATGAAATAGTAAATATACTTATTTTCCTTTGAGAATAAGTAGCAACCTAATAGAATCGTCGCAAAAGCAGCTCTCTGAAACGACTAAAAGCTAATAAATGTCTGAGATTTGTTTGCTTGTTTGTGTATGTCTTGAATATCTCTGCTCATAGAACACAACCGCATGATTCTAGCATTAAATAAGTTATGTGAATATTTGATTGGGGATATGGTTTGGTATATTCATTACTTTCTTAAAACCTATACAATATACATATAGCAAAATAAAAGAGAGAAAAATCTCGATGTAAAAAATATTTTAAATTATTTTGAGGGGTATTAGAAATGCTGACAAAGTAGAATTCTATTTTTTTTTATTTTATGTCTATTTTTCTGTCTTTACAGCTCAACACTTTCATGAACTTCGCAAAAATTACGCAAGGAAAATTGCAATTTAGTAATATTAAAAGAGATATTACGAAGAGATAAAGATATTGTATAGGGAATCTATTTTAAAAATATAGCATTTAAAATGCACATTTTTAAAACAAAACCTCATTCTGGGATATGTATTGTAATACTTTTTGCCTTGCCAACAGTAAAAGCGATTTAAATGTAGTTTTCAAAAGTGAATATAAAAATAACGATACGGATCATTAATCCAGCGAGTGATGTTCGCACCTGACCATTTTATTTGATGTAATGTGAGTTTTCATGAAAGGTAAAAAGTTTTAAGACATAATAAAAAGAATTTAACACAAACCGACTGCCATCGCAAACAGCTATGTACGAGTAATTTTCCATTGGTAGAAAATAAGATAAGATCAATATAACCAATTAATCTCTACGTTCATTCCATTTCGATGCAGCCCCAATCCAATCTAACATGAATTTCACCATATTTTTATAGTCCCAATGGATACGGGAGGGTACAAAAAAATAAGCAGCCAAAATGGAAAATAGGCCTCTCGTGTACCTGCTTACGTACCGATGAATGAAAAGAAGACAAACTTGTGATTGCATCGAATTTAAGTCGAATTGATATCGCATCACTATATACAAAAAATAAAATATTAAATAGTTGCACAGAAATGTATTTAATGGTGTTGTATCAATGTCAAGATTGTTACTGTTTTGAACAGATATTTTTTTTTAGTAATCCTCATTGAGTATACACATTTATCTTTATTACTGTGACTTTCTTCACCTTTTTTGAAATACTTAATTGAAAAGTTAGAAGAGAGGGGACACAAAGTTAACGACTTTGGAAGTTAATAGGCCGCAAAATAAACACCCGATAGGAAAAATCAATTAGAAACCCTTAATGTATTTTAAATGGCTATCCAAAGACACTCCACACAATGGAGTATGCGGAAGGAAAAATTCTTATGGACAGCCGCGCCTTATAGAATTAAGTATTAAGTTAGAGACTGGTTTTTTAACAAACTATTGGTCAAAGTAGCATTTTATTGTTCAAAACAGGGATCAGAGTAGAGTTTTGATCCTAGATTTAACTGTTAATAAAACAATATTGTGTGTATGTGTTTTTATAACGCAGGAATAAAACAGTAGTATAAGTTTAATAAAAGAATTACTTATCTCTGTATATTTACTTTTAATTATAATAGTTTTGTAAATTGGTGACGTAATGTAATGTAATGTAAATCGCATACGAATTATCAAGTTATGGTCAAGTAATAAAAGAGGCCAATAAGATTGCAGAATTTCGAGAAATGCACAGCCGTTCCCCATTCTAGATCACGTTCCTCATATGCAAATGTATGCAATTCATACACGTAAACGAATTCACTCTTATAAAAAGCGAACAATGAAATGCGTTCTATACTCTCCAGCTTGTGAGCTCATCGTGCGCGCCGCTAAGAATCAACCGATCAGAAGCGATCGATTTCTCTACTTCATATAGGGAAACCTGACTCTCTATGTCTTTTTATACCATTATTTTCTTGTATATCCCATATAAAAAGCCATATGAAGATCGTCTACTCAAACTCGACGTTAACACACATGAACAGCGAATAAAACGAGGAGATCTCATGTAGACATTTAAAATCTTCAATGGACATTAGATGTTAATTGTATGTAAGGCTTGTATGCGATGAGACATAACAACGATTTAAGAGAGCATTCGAAAAAACTATCCAAGCTCATATGTTCTAACAATCAAAGAATAAACTTTTTGCCTTACCTTATGTTAAAATATTAAAATATTTATTTTTATCCACGATGATGGATAAATATAAACATTTTTAAAAAGACTTTAATAAGGTTTAAAACAACGAAACTTAAAATTCACGAAAATTAAATGCATATAGCATGCATCAACTCTAAGAGCTGCTAGTACAACTTGCCCGTACAATTTCATACGAATCGACGAAACAATGGCGGAGTTGTAACAGCTGTAATATACTGACGGACGAGCAGAACTATACCAAACATGCTTTAGCCTCGGAACTTTAAATATGGCTGAATTGATCAATCAAAGTAAACCCCACCACGCTACCTTCTAAAGCTAATAATAAACGTCGCTCCATTACGCTCTCCGTTCCCTTATGCAAATGCATTTCGGACCTTATGCAAAGCGATAAAGGTCCCGGGATAAGGGCCGGGATATATCATGCACTTCCGAAGCGATATTGCCGCATAAAATATTATATTCGTATTCATGATATTAAACTGTGAACGCGTTATCCCACTATATCCCAGTTGATATTGTGCCATAAGCGAATTCTCTGTATACCTTCCTGCGGGATTCCTCGGGCTATTACGGTTGTGAATATTAAAAATACTAGAGAGCGCATATGTAACAACAGCTCTTCAGTATTTCGGCTTTATATTCGAGTATTTTTAAACTTCTTCGTTGAAATAGCATGCAGGCATTTTATGCTGTTTCGTTTCCTTTTGTGTTTCAATATCTGATGCATATAATATAATGTTGAAATAGGCAAGGTACTAAGTTACAGTTTTTCAAATTACACATATGAACGTCAAGATACAAAAAGTATATAATTTGCATATTTCTAATACAAAAACAAAACTACCATTCACAATAATAAAGTCTAAAGTATATTTATAAACGTAAATATGATTCTAATGTAAGAAAGTCCAACTAAATTCTTTTAATTGACATATTGGAAAAATTCTATTTGTTTCACATTTATCTTTTTGCATATATCACAGTACTGACCTTTACAAATGAATTTCTTTTAAGAAAGCAAAGTAATGTAGACGAATATCTTTAAGCTAGGACAGTTTGAGTCTCCTATGAAATTTTGCATTCGTATTTTCAAGAGCATAAGATTAAGATCTCAGCGCGATGTTTAAAATCGAAAGAATCGAAAATTATACTCGGTGTACCTCCTACCAATACATACAATAATTTTATCTTCATGTTAAGTAAATATATAGAAAAGGTTTAAGAAGTTTAGCGATTATCGGTAAATCTTTGATCGGCTTACTTCACAATATTTATCGCAATGATCATCGTTTATGAGGGCATTTTACAAAAAATATACCTTCTATAAATCGTGGCTCTATCTTGACTATGGACAAATCGACTAATGCATTTTTAACGTGAGGTGACACAGTGATAAACTATCAATTCGACATGAAGCGTAGCGCCCCGCAACCCGCACACACCGCGGTATGCTAAAAGAATCGCGTTTGCTTATTTTTAAAGATGTATGCGACAAAACAGTTTCCTTTTTGTTTAAAATAAAAATTAGGAATTACTTAAAAAATCTATCTGGAATTATTAATCTACTCAGAAAAGTTGGAGGCTTAAATTGGTCTCATTTGCACGTAAAATGTAAATCTCTGTTTTGAAACAGGCACTTTTGATATTTCTCTCTCTGTTGTGAAGGTTAATAAAACGTGTAAATGCAATGGACAAATTAATGTCAGTCATATGAAGAATTGAACTACCATAGATCACTTTCTCATGTCATGTATTCTCTGAGAAAGTTCTAGATCCTATCATCGAAATTTGAAATACTACACCTCAATGCGAATTAAATCTCTCCTCTGTGTAACAGTTGATTAAGGCGTTGACCTCGGATGTTATGGTCACATTGGCCGACAGAGTCCCTCAATATCCCTCAAAATGCACTGGGTGAAGGATGAAAGCTCAAGGTCGAGAACCCTCAATATAAACTCAAAAATTTATAAACTTATACCCCGTACAAGTCAGAAGTATGTGTCATACTTCAATAAATAAACAAATAAATATTATTTTCAACACCATCGTCATGTCGAGAAAGATTTTCATTTAACGGCCTTACGTGATAATTCAATATTCTTGTTTTTCCACTTGCGATAAATAAAATGCCAAGCTCGTTATTTTCCGAGTACTTTTATAATTTAAAGCTTTGATTCATTAACGAAAGCCTAATTATAAATAATTACATTAAAAACACATAATAAGGTTGTACCTCTGTTTATAAGGACTCTTGTGTGCGTTTATCACTTATTACGTTATCTTTCAAAATGATCTCCTTTCACGTTCCTTTGGATTTTTATTGCAAATATCTACGGTTTCACCCAATGGGAACCTCATCATATTTTCAAGTAAGCGAACACTTATTAAGTAAAATTTTGGTACTAAGACTATTTCTGAAAGGCAATGAAGTGAAAAATTGAACAAAATCCAAAATTCCGATCACAATCGTGGTCTAAAATTCGATTGTAGTTCTATTGTCGGCTCCGATTTCAACCTAAATTTCAATCTTTATATAAAATATAAAAATAATTAGGCTTCAAAATTCATTGAACATTCGTAAATACTTTTATCGCAAATTCTATTCCTTTAAAGAATGAATTTTCAAATGTAACGAAATGTATATATTTTTGTTTTCACCAAAATTATATACATCACTTAGTCTTAGAAAAATAGATTTTTTGAATAAATTTTTGCTTATAAATTGATGGTACTCCTATACTATTTCACAATTGCAATTTCACCCATTTAGGTACCTACTATCAAACACATAACTATATTTGTCTCTTTATTTGAAAGGAAAAGCTAAAACATTAAATTTCATGACACTCGTGTCAACATTAACGGCAAACCCATATAATTTTTACCGTTCTTTCCACATTTATAAGAAAGATATTTCCAAAATCTTGTTCTTACTAGATACTTTCCTATATTAAAAAAAAAAAATATTACCTTGAGCAAAATTTCAAGTTTTTAGACGCGACCTTTTCATTTGTGCGCTAATCGGTCAGCCACTTACTCCTTCAGTATGAATAAAGACCTTCATTTTTGTATTTATACAGGGTACTACTAGAAAGTTATCATGCTTTCTGTTTCATATCTATCCAGTTTCCATGCTTATTTGTAAAACCTATCTAATTTCAGATTAAGAATGATTATAATAACTCCTAAAACTGTTCATAATTTATTAGACATTTACGATTTCACTATGTACATATAAGCGATACGTTAATCTAATCCCTTGAATACGTAAACAAGCTTGCAGAGATATCAACATATTAATTAGTTTCAGAATCCACGATAAAAAAAATCCGATTTTTTTTTTCTCAAAACGTAGACGACTTTATTTGTCTCTTTACTCGAGAATTTTGTCTCTTCGTTCATAATATGAACTAACCAATTCCTGATTCTAAGTTTGTATCTACGATTACACGTCTTGTATTTTCTTTCAATAGAGATACATATCGACCCTGATTCCGGTGTAGTGAAAACACGAGTTTTGAGATTCCAACAAAATAAACGATGATTATTCACCAAGCCCTATGTCGAAGAGGTCATACTAACTTTTACTCAAAAGACTCAGCTTAACATCGATTAAATACGATAATCGGTAGGATTCGCCAGTTCCGGCCCAACCTAAAACCTCAAAAAAAAAAAAAAATATATATATATAGTACTCAAGGACAGGTACCTTTTTGCACACGAACGCTGAACTACATTCCAAAATATCGTACGATCGAAAGTAAATCTTCCGTGAAAACTTCTCCATATCGAAAAAGTTCCAACGAATTCTCCAAAAAGTCGAAATTCTCCCGCGACCATGCGTCAGTGTGTTTGGCGAAATATCCACTTTTGTGTATACGAATAAAGCAAGCGTGTATAAATAAATCTCAATAAGCATAACTTTGTACGCTCAATAGACCTTTCCTTGCCGTTGGTCATTTTTAACGAACGACGTATAATTCCGTATAATAATGTTTTCTATAGTAGTTCCAACAATTTCTCGTGCGTTATTCTAATAACAGGAAAAGTAAAGTTTATAAATGAAACAGGAATAAAGGAAAATGTAACTCAATTTTATACATTTTTTTAACAATTATACTAGGTACGCGTTATTTATTTGGATACAATATTACTTCATTTTATAGTATTTTCAAACTATTATAATATGTATACCTTTAACTAAAACTTAATCACACCTGTCAGTTCCAGAATTTAGACAAAAGAAAATATTACATAGGCACTTGTTTTCTGAGGTTCCGTCCGCGTGGTCATGAACCAATTCTTCCGTTTTTACCGTCAACCTATCGCATTACCAACTATGATTTCGGTATTGGTTGCGCTATCAATTGCTATTACGCTTTGTGTTCTCATCCCTATACTTGTCTTATTTCCGATTCCCGCAAGTGGTACCTAAATTTAAATATGTAGCCCATTAAGTTTCTTTGTCTTCTAGTAAAAAAGTTTCATTTCAGCCGTTCCGAAGGTTACCTTGGACTAACATACATTTTTAAATAAAAAAAGGAACACACACAAGTATATATATATATATATATATATATATATATATATATATATATATATACATATGAACTATATATGTTTACAAATAATTTACATCGACAACTACTAATTACTAGATGGCGTTGTCAAATTTTGTTAAGAAAATTACCACTAATATCACTATCCCTAAAAAACACTGCAATATATTTTTGAATGGATGGTAGAACAGGTTTATTTCTCGAATATAAAGCAACAATTTTTTTGATGATTTTCGTTTCAAACGGTTCAATTGTTTCCATGTAAAAATGTCAATATGAAGCAGAAAAAAAAAAGTTGCGCTTGGTATTACTTATAAGATAAACAAAATTATTTGTCTTTTTGTAGCATTATATTATTCTAATAGTTTGCAAAGTTAAAAAGTGTGTAGAGCGAACAAAAGTTCATAAAAGAAATTTTTAAAAGATAGGAAAATCTTATTGTAAATTTCCACGTGAACTAAATATTATTCACATATCCCAAGGCGCGCGTGTTGCCCGGGAGGTTTGCAGAAATTGAAACGCACAAAGAAATTAAGAAATCGCCGGAGCGTAACGCGGCATAAGCGGGGTAAATGCATTATTTAGTTCCCATTTCGGCCGATTTCTTGTTTGCTCGCACGTGTTTCTGGCGTTGTAACTCCGGTTCTGCCGCAATAACCTCCGCTCCATCGAAAATAGGACCTTATTGAGAATTGACCTGTTTGAAAAGGACGTCGGCCTCTTTTGTTACGATTATTCACTAATTGAAATACTTTTGGGTTGCTTTGTCGTAATATTATACTTCCAAATGTAATAAGTTCACAGTGAATATTGTGAAAATTGGAACAACGAATTATTATGATTCACTGTTTCATATGAGCAATAAAAAGTCTCTGTAAGCTTAAGGCGTAAGGTATTTTTACAAAGATTGTAACTTTACTGAATGCCAATATAAAATTGAGTTTTATTTGCAACATAATTTGAAGTACTTTATATACAATAAACTAATGAGCTGTCTGTCAAATGCCTCTTATACGCCGACGATCGAGCAACCCTCGCGTCTTTGGCGTGCAAGTTGCAGGAGACGGTAACTACAATAAATGATTGTATTAACAAACCAAAGTATGAAATAATGAAATGTCAGCAAAATTAAGGTGATGATGCTTGAAAGAGACGAAAGCACAACTGAGTGCGATACATACATTAAAGGTGAGAGAGTCGAACAAGCGACACAGTTTGTATACTTGGGTAGTCTGTTTACAAATGATGGTTAACATGATAGAGATATCGAAAAGAGAATGAATGCAGGAAATAAAGTGAATAGGACTTTCCTTGCTATTATGAACAGTAAAAGTGTCTCACACCAAGCGTGTTTGGCTATCCATAATGGGCTCCTAATCTCTACGCACATGTGTAGTAGTGAAAGTTGAATATGGCAGAGGAAAAATTAAAATAGAATAAATGTGGTGGAGATGAGATCTTTGTGTAATATGTGTGGAATTTCTCTGAAAGATAGATGTAGGTACAGTGATGAGACAGAGCGGTGTGGTTTAAAGGAAGATGAATTCACTAGAGTTGAAAAAGTATGTAGCGGTGAATTGGCCATCTGGAAAGGATGGAATGAATGTAAGTTGGCAAAATGAATCTATAGAGCGAATGTGTGTGGTGGAAAAGTCGGCAAGGATTTTCCTGGAAAATTCTTTGCGGACCATATTAGTGGCATATTAAAAAAGGGGCAAATGTTAAGCACCCGAAACCGACGAGCTTACATGAAAAAACTGATGGGTGTCGGTGAAGCAAAAGAGATACGCAAATATCGTACCATGTGTAATTCTACAGACACTGCCTATCCTTCTGGGATAAAGGCGTGATTGTATATTACCACTAATCTATGTGAAGTACTCTATGAAGTCGTTCGATACAATGTTTTTTTTACTTTTATATCCACACGATTGAAGCCGCGAGCTAACAACTACAGTCATATTTCTTTCATATCATTTGTTTGTTTGCATTCTTAAATCGTATATAAGGCAAAGTTCAAATAGAAAAAAATGTAGATCGTTATGGACATTTAAATGCATAGTATGTAATTTCTTCGCTTTGTCTTTTTGCCTTTCTCCTCATGCCTTACAACTCGAGACACGCTACACGCAAAATACGCTAATTTTATACCAAGCCAATTAGATTGAGGTGAGTCTATCAACATACAGTAAGTGTTTTTCTGACTCATGCGCAGATTTAAATATCACCGTAAACATGAAAAAGACAGTAGAGAAACCCGAAATTCTGACTTTCAACTTCCTAGCATACCTAGATCCAACATGACGCAATAGCGCGTATACCTATAAAAGATTCGGGCCCATGTAATATCATAAGTATATAGACTAACATAACAACTTTTAATACTCACTTCAAGGTCCTTAGCCCAGTTGGAGAAGGCGTCCGAACGTTTCCCGTACCTGTTGCAGAAAAAAAATGTGCATATTATTTATTAGCAATTTAGCAGTACGTACACGTAATAAAAAACTAGCCAAGTACCAGTCAGACTCGTGTACCGGAGGTTTGGTATTGTGGATATATTGATCACTAAGTATATTATACAATTATGTATATCTGGTAGAAATGAGTGATGTGAAACTGCAGACAAATATTATCATTATCTGCTTTTATGACGTTATTGAGCGTATTATATCAATTAAACAGCACGTTATAACAATATTGCTATAACTAGGTAAGCTTAATAATTTTTATACGAAAAAAACGTAAAATACTGCTTAATTTTTGTAAACATTTCGATACAGAAAACACACAATACGTAACAAAAACTAATTATACGCTTACATTAAAACTGTAAGTATTTTTTTTTGATTGTGAGGATGCTCGATTCTCCTAAGTTTAACACGGCGAACGGGCTTTTTCGTAACGGGCATTCTTAGTCATTTTAACGCTTGCCAATCACCGGCGCTCACGTCACGCCCAGCCGCCTAGCTTACTACCGCGCGGAGAACTGCATGTATACGGTTGGACAGTCTCATTAAGCTATTGCTGAGCAAAAAATTAAACAAATTCCTATAAACTCAATGTTTTAAGTACATACATATTTTCGTATTTAAATACTGCATTACTAATGATCGGAAACTAAAGGAAAAGATTTTTGTTACATGTTGTCTATACTAACACTGTCACAACACAAATGAAACTTTTGTTAACTGCATAAGAAAGCTTCTTATATATGGTTTTTAATATTTTTATTGAATAATATAATATAATTTAGTCCTTTAAAAGACAGACAGATGAACCGAAGTGCTTTGAAAGTTCTAATAAATAGAAAGTCATCGTGTACTCTTCGAAAGTGCAAACCCAAAAATGGCCAAGTACGATAGAAATTCGTGCGTCAACGCTTGCACAATAGGAAAGGCAAAACACTACCCAAATCTATTTCTTCAAAGAATTATTGAAATACGCAATTTATTTCGATCAGAAATTAGTTAATAATAGTTACTGTACTTTTAATAATAGTTAATAAATCTGCAATATTTCTCTGGTATAGGTTTAGAAAACTGAAGGGCCTTCCACATATCCTGCAACTACATCGTGTAAGTTGGTTGTAACCACAATAAACAGGACACTTACGTGACCGTATAATCTAGATTCCTTAATCTTTTACATTGATCAACCTTGTTGTCAATCCAGATCTCGGTGACGTTTCCGATTCTGATCCCGATATTGCTCCCACTTCCGACCTAGGTTACTCTCTCAACTGTAGTCGCAATCCCACTTTCGACTTTGACCCCGGTCTTTTCCTCAATTTCGGTCTAGGCTCGATTCTGCTTGCCTCGCGAATTCAATTACGATTTCGTCACGAGCCACGATGTCAATTTTGATGAAGCCGAGTCAAACGCTGGCATCGAAAAAAATGAGTTTTATCCCTACTCAGGGATAGAGTAATTTTGACTGAAAAAATTCTAAAGTCGGTGCAGTAGCGCGAATTTACCGAGGGAGTATGTTATTAGTCTATTTTACAGAAAAATAGAGTAATTTTCTATAGAAGAATAAAATTTTGGTATCAGTTTTGTAGTTCGCTTCAAGAGTACAAATACGTAAACAGAGTAGGAAACTAATGGTAGTTTTTTTTCAAAACTCGAGTTTGAACCTGATCCCATCATTCTCATTAATTCCGATCATTATAATCACATTTTGATCGTTTTCAAATTTTCACAGGGGGATCCTAAATCTATCCGGGATAACAAGTACCCTATTTCCTGACAAATAACAGTTCTACCTTCCAGTTAAATCTCATCGAAATCCATTATGTTGATCGAAGATTAACGCTGACGAACAGTCAGGCTTATAAACCGATAGACAAAAAATTATAAGGGTTAAATTGCTTGATTAGTATAGATAACACTGTGGACTTTAAAAAACGCAGTTATTTTAAAGTATCAGAAAACACATCAATTTTAAGTATATGTACGTGTAGATAATGCATTTACAAGTCAGATGCAAACAAGCGAATATCCGAAATATTCCGAAAACTTTAATAATTGTTCGGCAAATTAACTCATACACACAAATAAATAACTTATTATTCGTGTGGACCTACAAACACAAAGCTTGTTTTGTGCTTTTTAAATGATTTACAATAAAACTACGATTTGGTTGTTCATAAGTGTATTCGATTCCGACCTGTTTCTATAAAACTTTGTATTACGTTACAAATTACATTTAGTGACCACAAAATAAAATGAAATTTCAGATTCAATTGAAACGCCAAATATACAATACGTTTATTAAGAAATCACAAGAAGTTAATTAAACACCAGCGTGAAACATCATTAACGCTAACAAGGAGTAGGAATTTTATAAATAAAAATCATTTAATGTTTTTCGTTGTGAATAAATAAACATGACTTAAAAGAATCGCAATCATCGCTTTAAGTTTTCTCATTGGACGTTCATTAAAAAACTAAGAATTAACAGATACGCTAAAAATGCTACTGACACATTCGAATGTTATACATCTTGTACTGGAACACAGCTAGATGAGATCGCTGTCTTGGAATGAGACAGATGGTCTCATTTCACGCGAGGTGTCGACACGTTCGCCCACGACCCGCCCCATGCATCTTTCTTTCGTTGTCTCATTATCTCAGCAACTGCATTTCTAAGACACGCATGCAGCTCGTTCTTTCAAAATAACCGGTGCAAGACTTATTATTTTCTACGCGCTTTTCGACTGGTACTGGCGATCTGAGATATCTGAGTTGTTTTTATAATTCTCGCCATTAATAAATTCATTTTAAATTAAATAGTTTATTATGGCCTTGTATGATCGGCTCTGGTACGTAACGGCTGATAAAAAGACTTCCCAAACAGTCAGACTAGCCGGACGCGTGACGCGCGCGCATTTCGCTTCACACACAAAACAAATATATCTAGCAACACACTGAAAAAAACGTAACCTCCGAAACGTGTATTTTGGATTTTCTTGGAAGGATCGCAACACTTCAAATGATATCGTGTCGCGTTAACGAGCCGATGATGCGCCGACCTAATGGGTTTAATAGGGTTTGGAGATCTAAAGCGACGGAAAGCCTGGGATATTTCACAACGAAAAAGGGATTTTAGGTTGAAAACATCCTGACTCCCTCCTTTAAAGTGGTATCAGGTGACAGAGGACCGCCCGCCTCTTCGTCCGCAATATGTACACACTTAGCCGTACCGTTTTTAGGGTTTCGTAGTGGAAGTTAAAAGAAAACGGTTCCCTTGTAGTTTTCCATATGAACATAAGACGTTTTTATCTAATTTAGTCATTTATCAAATTGACCAGTTAGTGAATTAAGACTTTTCAAAGTTTTGTACTTTTAAAAAAAAATATTAATGTTGTATCTCAAGCCTCTAATTTAAAGATATGAGTTGTAAAAATCTAATGAAAATAGTACATAATAATAGAAGCTCTATTTATAAATTTAATTTAAATTCT
Source organism: Eumeta japonica (assembly GCA_005406025.1). NCBI lineage: Eukaryota > Metazoa > Arthropoda > Insecta > Lepidoptera > Psychidae > Eumeta > Eumeta japonica. The sequence continues at coordinate 135,480 of BGZK01001111.1, read as the reverse complement.
TTGAAACACTAAATTTATTCTTAAGTTTCTTAAAATCCAGACTTCTTAATTTTTAATAATGAAAATGTAGTACATGAATGTGTAGATACACAAATTTTTCAAATTTATAACATCTTACCACCTGTTTGATATAAATTTTACAATAGGGTTGTTGCCATCATAAACAAAAAAATGTGAAAGTATGTAATTATGATAACTTATTGAATGGGAAACAGGAATATATTGATTTCCGATCAAGAAATCACGATTTCCATTTATTATTTTAAGTTTAAATTCGTACTTTTTTAATCTGTATATCACGTGACCAAAAACGCTATCCGCCATGATGATGTCAAGTGTGACGTCACTATCGACTAAACAAAACAAAGTACGACTAACGTTATTGTTAGGTTATGATTATGATAGAGATGGTGTTAGATTTATATTTGTAAATATATAGATAGAAGTATTTACACTTACATTAAAGTGATCCTCACATAAGTACAGATCGCTTTTCGTAGAAAATGATTTCAGATCTCGTCTTGCGAGTTCTAACCAAACAGTTCTCATTTCGATGTCATTTGGCACTTTGATAAACAATTTTCCAGGGGTTTTAACACTAGAACTTTTACAATTCGTCACTAAACGATTAACGATTAAATGATAACGATTCATGTCGTTTAATAGCGCAAGATATGGCAAAAAACGCGAATTTAAGTTAATTAATCTAACCTTAGATTTGACGTTTTGTTTGTTTACTCGATAGTAACGTCATACCGAAATAACATGGCGATCAGCGTTTCCGCGGGAATTTAAAGTGATTAAAATTTGAAAGGTGTTTTAGGACTACTTAACGAACGTATTTTGATAAAATAAAAAATCTAGTGAAAAATGGCTATGTTTTAAATATTTTGACATACTTTTCAAAAAAGTGTCAAATACCCTATTGCAAATTACTCTGTATTTTGTTCATAGGTACAGAACCCGGGATGCGAGAATTTGACGACCACCTTAGCCGGTTATAATAAATTATTATTACCAGTTAATCGATATTTTTATTCCTCATGTCTATATGAATATAGTAATATGTCTATGCTTTTTATTTACATTTAGAAATATCGACGACAAAAGTTTAGGATTTTGCATGAATTCATATCAAGTGCGATCACGTTTAAATTCCATGGTGGATATTAAAACTACATTTTACCATAAAAGAAATACGCATAACTATTGATTCTTGTTTCATTTATAAATTGATAATATAATCTTTTGATTTTCGCTTAGCAATGTTTATTAATCAGTTACGTGCGGTAGATTTTTCGTTCTATAAGTTATTTTATCACATTAAGGCAATTATTATATAAAAATAGAACACATTTTATTAAAAAAAATGTGACCTAAATAAGGGTATGCATTGTTTTGGATTATATTGTTTTATATCTGATAAAAAAATATGCCAGTCAACAAAATATAGTTTAGCAACTTTAGCGATAAAAATGTTACAAAAAATGTATCAAAATTGTAACTTTAGAACCTATTAGTCGTATTTTTATACATACAAACCATCGCATCTGTTTATTTTACAACATTTATTCAGCTAAAACTTTACATTTAATAAATCTTTAATTATTCGATTACCATAATAAATTGTAGAATGAAAAGGTAATTCAATTGTTATGACATTTTTTTAGAAAAATAAGAACGTATTACACAAACGAAAATTGTAACAGAATAAAAATTGAAAGTTATACATTCAAGCTTCTTCTACTGCTGATAGTGAAACAGTGAAATCCAGAAACCTCCCATCTTCTTATTAACCGTTAAAACATGAATCGTGAAACATTTGATCGCCCAGCGTGAACGCACGCCGTCGGTAAACTAAAAGCGATTGATCACATTGTCAAAATTGAAATCACTGCATTTACCGGAAGTCTAAATCTATTGTGTACGAACCGCGCCGAATATTGTAGTCTTGTGTTATTTTGAATTTGTTATGAATTGTTACAGCATTATTTTAGTAGATTAATATAGACATGGAATTAAAAAGTAAACGGACGGGGCGTTGCTAAGCAACGCCCTAAGTATGGTGGTGGAGGTTTGTGTTTTGATTCAACATTCTTGATAATGTAAAATACTGTTATTACATGAAATTATATACAACTTTGGTTCATCTATCTTGAAGCATAGGAAAGTATATTACACGATATCGACAGTCTGGCGAAATTGACAATGTAATGACAAGCGATAAACCTTAGGTGTGCATCTCTATTTATAGCTTGTATTTGAGTGCACTGATTCACTTTGAGGGCCGTAATATCATTGTTCAGCAATAGTCTGTCCAACATCTATGATCTTAGCCCTAGAAGGAAAGTGTGCGTAAAATTGACGCATGTGTTTTAAAAGCATTGCTCTCTGTTTCTGAATAGCGCGAATCCGTCGCTGTGCGTTTGGGACATGTCATTCGTCGCTAGGAGCTACCATGACGCGTACTCGTCCTTGAGGTGAGTGTCACCGATTTTGAAATATGACGCCAATGTGAGTCAAAATGACGCATGATTATCTTTTACGTGACTTTTGAGGTTTTAATGATTTTACGGAACTTTTATATTCGTAATATACGTAAAATATCCGTTATTCTTTGTATAATAAAAGAAATTTGATTATTTTAGTAAAAAAATAGTATTATGAAAAAAAACGAACGTTCGCTAGTTTTGTTAATTTATAGATGATATTTAAATTTTTTTTATATATAAATAAACAAATATTAATAAATTATATGGAGTTTTTATTATTTGTATATGTGTATATATAATAACGGATATTTTATTCAATATTATAAATGTATCCCTACTTTTTTAAAGCCAGAAAAAAAAATATGCGACAATTTTACGCATAATTATCTTTTACGCATAAAAATATGATTATTTTTCAAAGGTGAAGATATATATTAATTTTTTATAAGGGATAATTATGACACATTTCAATTAATATCGATATTTAAACGCCAATAAATGTCTGTCCGATAAGCTTAGTGAAGTATACTTTGCTACTGTAAAGTGCAAAGCATTTTGATTGCAAAGCAAATCGTTGCGATATCTTTAAGTCAAAATGTAACATAAACAAATCGATCTGAAACCATATCTCGTTTACGAAACACATACGGCAAAGACGAAGATAAAGCACAGTGAGTTTATCTACCAATCGTAAAGGTTTTAGATTGAAACTTATCAGATTCTCCAAACTACCATTTTAAGGCGTAAGAATAGAAAAGTGTCCAATGAAAAGTAATCGAGTTCATAGTCGACTACCCAACAAAAAATAAAACTAGAAGGCGCCCACATGAAATACAAGAGCATTACTTTACTGAAAGTATCAAATTAAATAAAACTCAGCACCGAAAGGTATTAAGTAATAATTGTACGGTTTCATATTTTTTTACAAATTAAAATTAATGTCTATTTTTACGTTGGAGGAATTTTCATTTATTAGCTATTATTTATTATAAATTTTAAGGCAACAATCGTTCCTTCTATGAATAAAATTTATTAATTATAGGCACGTAACACCTCGCGACCTACAATCTCTAAGTCGCAAGATCTTCGTAAATATTCAGCTTCAATAAGCTTGAATAATCTGAAGTCTCATTATATATTTTCATGGTAACATCTTTTGTATAAATAAATCTACGTGATTATTAAATGACTTGACGGTTTCTAAGCCGGCTTTTTTATCATAATCGGTCAAATGTGTGAGTATTGGAAATGCAAAAAAATATTTAATGTAGATAATTGCAACATTTGAATTGCCTGTTAAAGTGTAAAAAATGTAAATAACCATTAATATACGTCTACATTAAAAAACGATGATAAGTATACAATACCATCGACAACGAAAACAGGTGAAGCGGTCAATATAAAAAGCGTAGCATGCAAATATGGCACAATTTAAATCTAAAAATTATTTATTATACGCAATGCTTAAAATAAATGTGCATTGATGTATAACGTTTATGGCAAAGAAATTTTACTCTGAACTTGCGCATTAGAATATTTTGTGAGAAAATGCTTTACTCTAATAACAGACACGTCAAAGCATTCTATAATTTATATCTGTATATGCCTATGCGCATGATACGAATAAAGTTAGTACTAATTTTACATTGATGTTCTAATGTCTAGCTGTAATTGTTCGTGCGTTCGTGTCAGCCAATGGATGACTACTATTGAACCTAGCCCTTTCTTCTCCTAGCTGTAATATCTTTATTTGCATACTTCTTTTCGATACTAGGAATATAAACGATATTAGTATCTGAATATAATAGATGCTGGTGTAGTGGTATCTTTTAAGAATATAGCATTATTTTTATGATGATTAGACGAAACACATTTTTACCAGGAGCAAAAGACTGTACATTTTTCCAACGCATTTTTTTATAGGAATGTAAGATTGCGAGCCGCAAAACTGACAAAAGGACCAGTAAGAGTATGTTACTTTTATCATATTTTGATACATACATACTTTCCTTCAAAGCGATCTTGATGGAAATCATAAGATGAATAAACAGGTGAGCGTAATTATATACCTACAGGGGCTATTTATGGGTGTTCTAATTATATATGGACTCTGTATAGATGTTCTAATTATTGTTCTAACTCATTAATGAATGGTCGGTCTTGTCAAAATTCAATTTCGGAAATAATTACATTATTAAAATTAAAACTTTCCTATTTTCACATACAATACAGGTTTTCCGTTGGAGTAGTATCTACCAATAATACAACAAGCATTTTGGAATTTGAAATTCATTAAATTAGTTTAACGTGTTCATATGGGTAGGTTATTTCAGGTTTAAGATAGCAGAATCTTTCCAAAGTATATGTTACAAATTCATCGACATTCTAACCTTCAGTCCTACATATACAGGCTGGATTTTATCATGCATCTTTTTGTAAATGTTCATAATCTCTTTCATTTTTTGAACAACTTTGCCAAAGTATGTAACTATAACAAAAATATGTAATTGAAAATACACTTATAAATAAAATAAATACAACTCTAATAAATGCTCGGGCAGGCTGCAAGCACGCGCGCGATCGGGCGGCCGGCCGCGCGGCTTGCTGCGGCATAGTACCTATGTGTCAGCTATTCTAAACGTCAGTACGACATTTCTACGTAGATGTCCCAAATCATTTTTCTCAGAAACGGCTACTTCAATGGCTATAGTTTCTTTGGCAAAATTGTTTTATAAAGGAAGGAGATTATGAATATTTGCGAAAAGATGCTTCACAAAATCCATTCTGTATAACTATGTTTATAGCATTTCAAAAGGACAAATTAGTATAAAAATTTAATACCAAAACTTAATGGATTCTCGTAAATACAATTCATGGCATAGCCATGGTCACAATTACTATATTGTTATACGCCCAAAGGCATGTGTTCTGTTGTCTTGTACTATCATATATGGACACTTTTATGCAACAGTGTGTCAACCCACAAAATTACAAAAAATGAGATTGTGTTGCTGAAAATCTAATTTATTGAACGTAGGACTTCCTTTTTCAAAAATATTTAACTTGAGTTATTTTAGTATCCAAATAAATTTAAAAATATATTATAACAAAACTGAAACGAGAGTAAAACATTTTACAATAATATTCCACGTTCCTTAACATCAATTTTGCCAACACCTACCTAATCTACTATTATTTATACATAATCATGTGGCTTGATACATTATTATATAACTGAAATCGAATGGATCGCGTCCAACTTCCATCGTGGTGTTAAAATAAAAGTAAAATATATTATTATGTTTTTGCTAATAAACAGTTGTAAAGAAGGTAAAAACGATATAAGAAACGATTGTTTTACTAAATGTAATCTCTATATATTATACAGGTATCTTATTTGACGTAAACATATTGTAAAACTATCATCATACAAAACAACATCTTTACAAAACCTATTTAGCTCACATTAATCACTCTATCGATAAACAATTCATAACGCAACAAACAGAAAAATGCTTCAGCCATCAATAAATACAGATCAATAACCACCTAAACAACCAGGGTGAGCATGCAGGCGCGACAGTTGAAAGAAGAGAAGTTTTGACAGAACACCTAAGAAGGATCGAGCAACATCGATGCCCACGTGGCCGTACCTTGGTCGCGTGTGGTAGGAGTAATAGCGGTCTAGACTCTGCAACTGGAGGAGTCTCACAGCCCGGTCTAAAATGTTTGGGTCGACGCGTCCTCCCTCGGATACGTCCCTGCGATCGATCCTGCCGATACATCGATGTCACCGATATACATACATGTCGATTATATTCATTCACACAGGTAGGTATACACCGATGGCGGTATGAGTCGTGAGAAAAATTGAATACCGACATTTTAATTATAATGAGAGCGTACACACCCGTTAATGATGAAGTTTCGTGACAAGTGTTTGGATGTAGTACTAGTAGAATCGAAGTGAGAAATGTTTTGAAAGTATTCAGTTTTAATATTAAAGTTTCCAGCCAGGAATCATTAAAATATAGTAATTTACCGAATAAATAAAACCGTTTGAAACAATAAGTACCGTAAAAAGGATGTTCATTTCTTTTGAAGTGTGAACTTTTTTTAAAGAAGTATGGTCTGAATTTTATGAAAGAAGTTACTGTAGAAACTTTTAATATGCTTGCTTATAAGTTTAGATATATATCGTAACACTAATACAGTATTATAAATGTTTCTGTATCAGAAATAAAATAAATACGATATAAATTCGCATTATTATGCAAAAAAAAAAAGTATATAAAACAAATTAAAATACATCTGGTACGAATACAAAATTTGTAATTTAAATCGTAAACTCCGTGTGTACACTGTATTGTTTATTTGATTAATAGACAATTAATCATTCTGATATAATTAAGATTTTAGGATTTTTTTAGAGAAATGTGTACATCGCCAATTTGAACAACAAATTAGAAAATGTCTATGAACAATTGAAATGTCTAAAAAAGAGAAAGTTACTGTCCTCTTAAAGAACACAAATAGACAAAACCACCAAAAAAAAGTATGTAGCATAAATACAGAAATCAGACCATAAGATGAAAATCAACCTATTATACATTGTACAAAACCGGTACTGCTAAGGTTCATATCAATATAAAATTTGAAATATTCAATCGAACAAAGTAACTTTAAAATTTTCATCATAAAGTTCAAATGTAACAAACGCAAACTTCAAAGTATCAGAACTAGCGCAAAGGCGACGACGGTATCCAGGAATGGCGACACTGAAAAATTCGATCCCCGAACGGCCCACGCATGTCGCCACACAAACAGACAACACGGCCGAAACTGATTAACTGCTGATTCGTGACCGAGTGGCTCTTAGAGGGGTGGGTTTATTCAATTACCCTGTCACCTTTCCTAATCTTATCAGCCTAATCCGATAGAACGCTCGACTAGATGTCTAGGTATTAGTATCACGTAGTTTCATTAGGTGGGGTAGGGAACCGTGAACTGCGTCGGATGTTTTGTAACTTATTTACAATCCCCTTCTATGTGTGCGCACGCGTCGCTCCGTCTGAATCGCTAACGTGAAACGTAGAGCTGCCGATGTGTATGCACGGCGAATTATTTCACTCGGAACCGATCGTTTGCCGGCATAGTTTCGGGAATTCGTCTATTTCCGAAAGTTTTGCGGTCACGGTTTAGTAGACGTCAGTGAACCGAATCTTTGACTGGATCCGAATGTATTGAATCATTTATACTTAAACGATTAGACGCGTTGGGGATTTTAAGGGATTCTCAATTTCATGATTCTGCAAAGGAAATAATATGTCGATTTGATAATTTCAATGAGCAAAATTTCTATTGGCAATGCTGTAGCGCAAAGATAACCAGAATTTACTCTATTAAATGGTCTATTTATAGTTATCTAATAAGTTTAAAGGATTTCTAATTTTAGGTGAACGAAACCACGTTTTCTGTTTGGTAAACGGTGGCTCTCACGAAGTGTATGAATATTGAATTATTTGTACAAGAAAAATGAATTTTAAGTGACGAGTTATGGGAATGATCATAATCTTAAAGAAGAATTTTTTGTTTTTCTTTAAACAAGCAATATTTTTCGTAATCTTTTAAAATTTCGAACGCATGTATATTATCCACATTGAGTTATTGTATGAAGTATCTGGTTAAAAAGTCGTATGTATACATAAAATATTTGTATATTTATTACGAAATACTAATACATTAAAAAAATAAAACCATACAAATAAAATGATTTTTAGTGTGATTTTGATCATGTCATTTTCATTGAACTTTGTCAATTGTTTCTAGTCCTTTGGATTTAGTATATTTTATATTGAATTTAATTCTGAAAATGGCGTACGTTACTGATTTGCATAATATTCCTATGAAAAAGTATGAAGAAGAATTTGTTCTCAATTTGCCTTCTAAACCTTAGATTGTCGTAAGTCGTCAATGAGGTGGTTTCAACTTATTTCATCACATATATAATCCATGTGATTTTATTCGTACGATCGGAAGTGTGTCTGCTCCATCACATAACGCAATTTGGCAAAATTGTTCTCTCGCTCGAAGCGTGAACAGAGTTTTTTCCTTGAACGGTCAGAAAAATCTTATTCGTATAACGAAGAATAATAATTCTTTGCATCGTTGAAGAATGGATACTTAAATTTCTATGCGAAGATTTAGTCTAAGATTTTTATAATCGCTTTGTTTTTGTTTCTACCTAAACAAAGAAAATTTAAATATATAATTTTTTCTTTCAACTATCATGAATTATTGAATCTCTTGACACTAGCATGTACAGTTTAACTAGCATGTTGGAGACTGAAATGTTACAACAAAGGATTTTATTTTTATTGAAAAATGAACTCTCAAAAACACGGATTTTCAATTAGATTTGGTTTAATGAATAAATTACTAGAAAAATAGCAATACTAAAGTTGTAATAAATTACGTCAGAAACAACATATCAGTTAGTTGTATATTAAAAGAAATAAAAAGGGTCAGTAGTAACACTACAAAAAGTAAATAAAGTTATGAGAATGGAGTGTCTAGAATCCATAAAATAGCCGTATGGACACGAAGAACACATTAATAAAAATATATTCATTTTCATTTCTAAATTTCTATAAGATAAATGTTTAAATAGGTTTTTCACAGTTATCAGTTTAGTAAAAAATGTTGCGGTTTTGTAGTTATCAATATAAATAACGTAATAGCAAATATGTTCCAAAACTAAAAACAACTGAAACAAAATATATTAAAAACACAACTCAATTTTTTCAGTTATCTTAGTATAGGTAGTATTCCCTACAATACCAAACTTATAACACCTTTACAATTTGCAAATATCTTAAACAAACTATATCAATAAATCGGTGTCATTAAAATAATATCAGTAATGTATAATGAATAACTTAGCCTGCGAACGAATTTTATTCATCATAACCCTTATTCGATGTAAGCTTGTTTGTCTTTCGTTCGTTTTTTTTATTTAAGCCACTGGACTTAAGCCTCTTTGAATTTCTGTCATCACAACGTACGATCCTTGCCCACCAACGTAATATATGCAATGTTGTAGCATTGTTATCATAGACAAATAGAAGATGACATGTGTCTTCGGCGTAATCTATACATATATAATGAAAATAGGTTGTTTTTGTTCGCCAATCACGTAAAAAGTACTAAACGTATAGATATGGGGCTTGAACCATTCGATGCGAAATGATTTGTAAATGGTTCTAGGCTACTCATTTTTTGAATTCCGTAAATCCTTCGCCATTTTATTTATAAATAAAAATTACCCAGCGAAGCGGGCGGGACAGCTAGTGCTGATATATTTATCTTCTTCAATTTGAAAAGCATTATTCAATGCTGTGGCGGAGAGCATTGGAGATACAAAATCTCTCGTTATACAGCATCTTTGCAAGTGTATCAGCTTTGTGTTTTTATTCCCTACTCGGACGGGCCTAAGGGCTTAAGGAGGTCGAGGTGATGAATGTAGACCCGGTTTGCTACGCAGATCTCGTTGGCTCTAAAGCGCACTTCCGAAGGTTTCTAGAATATGTGCGTACTTGGCACAGATTGCGCTGCGGGCTGAAATGAAGCAAAGTGAAGCTAACAGAGAATACAGAAGAGCTGCTCGGTGACGTCACAAGCCTTATTAAGGAAGAGTTTTTACATAGAAACAAGGAACAGATCTAAAGAATCACTTGGAAGAAGCTCGAAGAGGCCGCTGGACTAGATTTATCAGTGTTCAGCGGCGCTTCTGCGATTCGGCCCATATGACCAAGATGTCGGAGGGATTATGAGAGGTGGGGCTAAAGGCATTGTCCTACAAACATTTGAATTCACCTTATAAGTTCTTGTTTTTCACTTGTTTAAGCTCCATTCACAACTGAAGCATGTTCACTTCTCTGGTTTGTTCTTTAATGCAGATCGACATAAAATTTTGGCCAGTACTTATGGAAATAATCTAAAAGTCTATGAACTCTAGTTATTCAATATTTAAATGGCACATCATTGGAATTCAAAATCAATACTTCCTATTGTTACCTACAATCAATTTAGTAATTTAAAAAAAAGCTGTTTCTATAATTTTATTCCGTGAACATTGTGAATATCTGCGTAAAGCCAAAACATTTCTTTGTGGTTTCACTGCATAAATTAGGGACTAGTAAACAATAAAACATGAGTTACAAAATGAATAATTTTAAACATATGTAGAAACAAATACAAAGATAAGGCAAATTAATTTAGTAACAAAAAAGCAGACAAAGATTTACTTCATTCAGTTAGCCTTTACGATTTTCACGTTTAATCACACGCCTGCGCCTATTTAGCCCCGGATCGAGGCAGAAGAATCAATTACGTATATTTCACCCATTGCTACATATTAGCCATACATATATTTCTCAACTAAAATCTCTTCATAATGCGATAATGTTAATGACTTTCACCAATTTTGTATCTACTTAAGTCCCGGGTCAAGGCAAATAAGGATTTCATATATTTCGTTAATTTCTCGGAAATCATATGAATCCCGCATTCATAGCTTATATATTTTCATACCTTATGTTTGTATGGCCTTACTAAAAACGGGAATACAGTTTGATTCGTTTCTATTCGTCCCGATTTACAGTAAATACAATTAAGTGGATGTTTATTCTTATTTGTGTTTGCAAACAATATTCATCATGTAATACAATTAAATGACGTCATTTTCGAATTTCGGTAGCTCAGTCCCGTCTCCGACACCCCACTCTATAACCATTACCACCCCTAACCCTTCCATCAGCAAACTCCGTCGTCCCCAAATATCCTATTTCTACCCTAAAGGCCGGCAACGCATTGGTGACTTGTTTGAGGTTGTGAATGCGTATGGGCGGCGGTGACCACCTGCTTTTTGGTGGCTCACATGCCTGTTTGCCCCTCCACCTGCTATAAAAATAATTATTTCAAAAACGAAAACTTCAAATGTTTCGTATAAAATGTGCTTACAATCACATTATTTATCATGTATACCGACAACAAAATATTACAAAGTGGTAGTATAATTCAGAATATTAATATCCAACTAACATAATACGCCATTTTTCTTTTCTGGTATCTTGTTCATTTCTATGCGAGATTGTATTTTCTCGGAAAATAATCATCCTTCAAACGGAATATCTAAAAGATTTGCTTTCATATCTAAAAGTTTATCTAAGAGATAAGAGCTTCGAGTTATCAAAGCTGCTGAACGAAAATTGCTTATGCGAGTGCTGTTTAGCTAAGATTAAAGTTGTTAGATCGGAATTATATCCACGTCAGTTCAAATCCGTATTCATAGAAACGAACACCTTTTTCATTTCCTATTTACCGTTGTTATTTAAAAGTCTAGATTTTAGCGTTTCGCAGCCATAGCCAAAGAATAGGAACTTTATATTTTCGTCCTGTCCGTTTGTCCGTATGTCGCAGCCTAATAACTCAGCAGTTCTTTTATCTATGCCGATGAAACTGTACACGCATGTGTATTGTGTAACCAGTCACGCGATTGTGTAAAGAGATTATAAAAATAAAAATTATATTTATAGCTCTACGTACATAAAGTTGAGAGGCGAACGATTTCTATTTCGCGAACTCTGTTGTGTGGGAGTCATTGAATAGACGTTTTAAAATGCATTTAAAGTTCTTGAGTGAGTTTTCCTGTGAAACGAATGTGTTGTGATTTGTTAGTTTCTCATACTCTATCTTAATTTGAAGATCTGCAAAAAAATATTACTTTCTAAGTCAATTCAGCCTTTAAGATAGCAATTTATTAAAATTTTGGACAATCTTGATTAACTCTAAAATAAAAATAAAAATATTTTCAATATACAATAACATCTGGATTGAACATTATTGACAATAATATTTACTTTTTTATATATGAGCGTATTTATTCATCGTTCTTACACTTTCAAACCTAAGGTCTTTGAAACTATCTGATGTAAAAATATTTTTTTAATATATATCTAAATAAATCGTAACTAGTAAGTCACAAAAAAAAATGCAAGAACAAATTAATCTAGAAGTTGTCTGAATCATCAAATAAATCATAGAAAAATCGTCCACTTGTGTGCATGAAACTGATTTTATTAACACTTATTTATTTTTAATGAGTTGTCGAAAACAATAGTTATATTCCCAGCAACAGTCCTAATACTGAATCAAGCCAAAAATTCCATTCGATAATGTTCCATAGCCATATCGCCTATCGGGTCATTGCCTATCCATTCCATTCGTTAGTCCATCTAACTGTGATTTTATTATGAATATTATCGAAGTGATAACTTCTTTAAGCGCTTCATGTGCAATATTTCTGGGTAGCGAGCGAAAATGAGCTGTCTCTAAAGTACTTACAACCTAAGCCACTTTTCATAATTCTATCGCTACATTTTTAGGATACGCATCGCACTTTTAGTGTATGAATAATAATTTACAAATATATTTATTTAGATTTTAACTTATATAACTTCTATAAGTTTAAAAATAAAAAAAAAAAACTGTATTTCAAAATATAAATCTTGCTTCCTTTCTGATTTTTTGATTTGTCGAAATAATATGCGTTGAATTAATTATTATGTATAACTAGAAAGTATTATATATAAATTTTTCCTTTTATTGTGTACCATATGCACGTATATTTTTCCATTTTTATATATAACAAGAAATAAAGCAGACATAAAATTTTCTCTAAGAAAGAATCACCATAAATTAATTTGTAGCAATAAGTTATCGATTATATAGCTGTATTTACCGAATGGAAATTAATAACAATGAAACAGTATAGGGCATTTTCCAAAGTAAGATTCTGATGATAATAGTGATAAAAATTTACGTAGGCCTTGAATAGACGTCTATGTATATAATAAAATAATAGAACTAGATACTCAATGTGTCTATACATTGAAATTATTTGTGCAAATTGGAGAGAGGACGATAAGAGAAAAGGATATAATAAAAAATAATTATTTTGAAATTGTTGCCGCCGAAGCCGCGTGCGGAAAGCTAGTATAGAATATTTGCTCTTAATATTCTAATATCATTTTATTTATACATTAATTATTCCGTGGCAACACAAACTGATATCACTCGATTATTCTGAATATCCTGAAGGGCGTAGAAATATAATCTGGATCACATGTCATAACTTTAATGCTTTATGTCGGTTATTCGTCCATCATATTTCGGCACATACACAGGCACGCGCGCACGCATCATTCACAAGAAAACCCCCACGAAAACCCTTTTAACGTCTTACCATCCAATATGAATAATGGAAGGTTTCGTTCTCTTACAGTTTATCTTAAAAGTTTGAACCGTTAGGAAAAATCCTGTAGGTAGGCACCTGTTTGCTCTACGTGAGGGCAAACGGCACTGCCTCGGGGCAATACGGTTTCGTTTGATGTTTGATTTCGTTTAATTGAATGCTTTACTTTGACAATGGCTCTATAAGTTCACTCACATTATTATTATTATAATTATTACGGAACATAATAGTTGTTGATTATGGAGAACGTAGAAATATCACGAACGTTGTACGTACATGACGTTATATATAAAGCTATTGCTTACATCTAGCACTGGCAACTATTGCAGAATTTAATATAATTTTTTTGATAAATATAATTATAAAATCCAACAACGTGATTTTGATAATTTGGCGGTTTGTGTAAAAAAAAAATTATGCATAGCTTTCGATTTAGAATAAGATGATGAGTATTTTAAATTGTTGCTTTGCGTTTTTCGGTACATACATGGGTCAATCTAAAAATCCTTAGAAAGTCAAAAACCGAGCAATTTAGCAAGTTATTTTTATTACGATTGTTTTTCAAAATTTTTTCCGTTGAGATCAATACATTGTTACATTCTATGAAATCTCTGAAGGAAATACTTTGCCCACTCGCACGTTGATATCGCTTCGACGGCCTTTCCATATGAAGCCACTGCTTCCTCGGCGTCCGTAAACGTCTCCAAATAGTTAGTTGTTTGTCTGGCGACATCTGTTGAGGCATTGTCATGATGAAGAAGATTGTTACTGCAAGGCCATTATTCTCCATTTTTTCCAGAACAATAGGCAAACAATTATTAGAGCATTAGTCTGCAGTGACTATTCTTTAATCTTTTAAAGCAATTGTTGCCTAATGACCCACCATCCCGAAGGAAAAGGCTACCATCTTTTTTCCGACGATTCGACCTCGTTTTATTTTAGTAACAACCTCTTCGAATGGAGAAACCCACTGACCCGCAGACTATTTTTTGGTATCGGGATCGTAACAGTAAATCCAGCTTTTATTACCTGTAACTATGTGGTATACAACATTTGAGTCACCACTTTGCAAATCTTTGCATCATGTCGCGGCATCAATTAACACGTCAGAGTTTTTGAGCAAGTTCATGAAGGATTTTATGCATTTGACTCATACCGATGCCTAAGCTTGTCCGAATCTGCTGGTAGGTCACTCTTCTGTCGTCCCTATCAAGAGCCGCACACCACATCTTATTTTCGATCGTACTTGTAGAAAGATGTACCTTACGCCCATCGTCAGTCAGATTAGTGCGACAACGTTTCAACTCCGTTTAAACACGTTAAACAAATTATAAATAGTGGCAAGGAATGAAGATTTATAATGATAGGCCAACTGAAGTTTGGCATAACTTTCTTGTTGGTTTTAATAGCAAAGAACGTCAAAAAAAGTCAGTGAATGAAAATTTTTTTGAATCCATTTTGTGAAAGAAAATGACAGATGAATGAAATATACGTAATAAAGTTGGCAAAAAAATCGATTTTTAAAATTTAAATATGTTCCTTTTCTTTACAGTTTCTAAGTAGCGAGATCTAAAAATTTTAAATGTCACCTATTTATTTAACTCTGGAGAAAGGATGGACAGAGAGCGCTGCGAACAGGTAGAATAACTTTGCGTGAACATACTATCTTATTTTAAGTCCACATAGTTCGTATAGACGAATTACGAACGTGTTCGTAAATAGGAAAACATAGCTTTTTGGTCCAATTTATAGTGAAATGTACATTTTTAATATAGTTTTGTACATATAGCTTTATTTGTAAATAACGATATAAGTTTGTATGAGTTTCACTTCCGAAATGCATCGCACACTTATATACTTTAGTACATCGGACTTGTAGATTACTTTACCAATTGATACCGAAATCGAATTAACTTTTTTCCTCAAACAAATGTATCAATTATTTTTAATTTCATAAAAATCGAATGATTTGTTCTAGAAATATCGTCGGGTAAAAACTTTGCAGTGTCTTTTTTTTTAATATTTCCTAAACTTCTTTACCGATAAATTCCAAAATCTAACCAGCTTTAATATTTAGAAAGCAAATCGGACCAAAATCGAACAACGCGTCTCATAGATATCCTAGTTTATGAATTTAAGAAACAGCATTTTCTTTTTAAATAAATCTAGATTTTTGAACTCGGAGACTTGATAACATGTTAAAACTATATTTTTAACCTCGGAAAGCTCAAAAATGCACAAAAATTTTAATTGTCTTTATTTTAACTACTAGAATATCACTACTCCAAAAGATCTCCTTCAAGGAGTGCCGCGAAAGAATTTGCGCTTGTTCAGAACTAGAAAACTACCGTTAATTCCATTTTTCTAGCAGTAAAATCTCCAAAGACACGTCGCCGTTCTCAACTAAGTGAATATTATGTGAAAGTGAATAAACTTCAATTCGGGCGTTCGAATAAATCATATTTGTGGACGAGTGTCTTATCACGATTTGTCGCTCCTCGTGGACTTGTGTTTTTGCTGAGATGCCTTTGAAAGAATTATTTGGTTTGACGCTTGTAAGAGGAATGTCTCACACTTTATATTATATTGTGACATGACATTAAAAATTTATTTTGTTGCAAAATTGTTATTTTTAAAATTTTTATTCATTGACGCGGATATTATATGAGTTGATGATTAGGAAAATCACTTGCAGTATAATATGAAAATTTATCATTTAATTTTCAGACAATATTTATGTAGTCCACTTATATAAATTGTGAGATATTTGAATGAATTATTTAGAACACAAATTAAACGTAAATACCATTTTTTAACTTTCGTTGTGAAAATAGATATTGGAAAGTTTTCAGTGCATTTTGCGATAATCGAGTTTACTTCAGATATTGACGTTTTAGGGTCCTGAGTCTATTTCGACAATTTTTCGAATGATGTCTGTATGTGTCTTTCTGTGTCTTTGTGGGGATATGTGTCTATGCGTGTTTGTAAACCTCTCTGACTAACTTTTGACCGATTAACCGATTGAAATAAGTGGTCCACTCACCTTAGAATTCCTGAAACGTGGAACTAAATCCGATAGACTTTGAGCAATATCAAAAATAAAGCTAAGAGAAAAGTGTTAATATGAAATATAAACATTTATTTAAAAATGACAAAAAATCTAATCATCTGTTTTCACTAAGCAATTTCCTTCGCTGCCGTTAATTACATAAAAATCAGTTAATCTATTCAAGAAATAACATTGGAGAAAATTTTTCCAAAATGTTCTTTTTTTTAAAAATATTTTATAAGGTCAAATTCCAAAATTTATTCAGTTGTTCTACATAAAAAAAAAACAACGGCGATCGTTACTATATATATCAAATCGGATGATTTGTACTACAGATATTGTTGGAGAAAAATTATTTAAAAGTGTTTTTTTTTGGTCTTTTTTTATTATTCCGATAAATTATAATCTAACCAGCTATTTTTCTTTAAAAATCGTTATTAATTGTTCGATATTGGTCGATTGTTGTAAAATACATCAAAATATCGTTAACAGTAAATTCGAAAACAGCATTTCATTTAAAACCACATATTAAATTCTTGATAAATTGATGTTAAGTACTCTGTTATCTTTTTTAAAACTGCGTCAAAACCGTAATGCTGATAATGCGAGCGCGGGCGCGCTTTTTATGTGTGCATCTGTGTGTGCGCGCTCGTGTATGTGTGTGTGTGTGAGTGTGTATTTAAGTGTTTCGTAGAATATTTTTAAGCTACTCAACCGGCAAATTACAAAATCTAACCACGTCTTATGCTTAAAAAACAAAGTCGACGTTGCAAAGTAGAACAAAATCAGTGCATTCGTTCTACAGACATTGGGAAAATTCGGTAAAAAGAGTTTTCAAAATGACGTGAAACTCTTGATGGGTAGATGTTCCGTCATCTTTTTCTGTTTGAAAAGTGTGTCGGTTGCCAGAAATCAGATCAAAATCGAACTACATATGCGAAAAATATCCGTAGTTGGAAAATCAAAATTAAAAATTTCAACTCGCAAATTTTGAACTCAAAGAGCTCCAAATTATAATTATATCAGAACTATACTTTTGAGCTCAGAGAATAAGAAAAAGCAATAAAACCTATCTTTTGAGTGTGATAAGCTGAATAACATACGGCTCCTTTATTTTTTAACACTTTGAGCTCGAAAGTACTGAGATCTTCTCACTACTTAGGGGATGTTGGGATGACCCACAGGGCCACCAATTTTTGAAAATTTTTGAACCAAAAAAACTCATGGACAATATTTATAACCTAAGGACCTCAAAAATATATCGATAAATATTATAGTGCAAACTTTTGGGGACGACCAGCAGGGTCAATTTTTTTCAGTTTTTTTTAGTCATTTAAAATATTCAATATATGTTACATATTTTATAAAACACCATTCTTAATTCCATTTTAGTATGAAAGAAAACATAGACACAAAAAGACGAACACGTGATTTAAAATATACTTACTTATTAAATCTTTACTGAAATCAGTTTAAAGCAAAATACTTAATAGCATAGAAATTTGAAACGACTAATAGCTTCACTAGCAGAACAAAATATAATATTTATTGCATCGCAACCATCAACATTGCTGGCATATATTTATCTATTCTTCTAAAATCTTACACAATCCAACTGATTTTTCTTGCTGATTGCCGTCTCAATGAATAAAGTAGTATTCGAGTCGATAAATGATACACACAAAACACACATTTATGGTATACAATTCGTACACAGATATATATACAAATCTTAATTAAAAATCGAACTATACAGTTTTTTTATTAGTAAATAGCTATATTGTTGAAAATTCACAATTCATTATAGTAACAATTCAAATAACATTATATTAAACCATTGAACTAGATACATGATAAAAAAAATCGCACTTTATCGAAATTTACTGAGGTAAAATTCCTATAAAAATGCATTTTAATAAACGGATCACGTTTCTCACTTTCCATTTCAAAAGATTTTTCAACGTTTCTGCATACTAATTTGTTTCTAAAAGCTGTTTTCAGTTATACTCCTCAGCTAAAGTTGATGTTTTATTTTATCATTATCAACCCCATTCATTTAAATGTTATTTATTTATACAACTACTAAATAAAGTGAACGAATTAATCACCATAAACGATGAGTTCGTAGAATATATCAAATAAAAACCACAAAATTATGGTCTTTATTATAAAATAAAAACTAATCTAAAAGATTGGAAAATTTTGTGGTTTGGATTAGCCTACAGTTGCTGACGACACATAAAGTTTCTTTTTAAACTTTCAGTTGTCAAATCAAAAATGTAAGATAGATACTTAAAAAGAGATTTTCCTTTCTTTATAGTTCATTATTGAAAATGAAATTAAACCCTTGAAAGCGTTCTATTTTTGTCTCATCTCACTTTCTTCACATAGTTCTTTAACAAGCAACTATTTTATAAGCACTTTTGGCAAATTTTTCGTATGCTGCAAGTACGATAATGTCAAAAATATATTGGTGAATCAATATATAATTGAATGTGTAATTTTTAATCATTTCATCTAAAAGACAAGAGTCATGCTATAGTCGATTTGTCTGCAGCACGAAAATGAGCCGGCCCGACCGGTAAAATGCTGCACTCTCACAGAATAAGTCGAATACTGTTGCATTTCGTCCCATGTGCAAGAGTTCCGGTGGAACTCTTTCCATCCGATTTCAATTCTCGGACCCGGATTGGAACTCAGTCTCCATGGATCGCCCCACCCCTCTACTGTCAACCCCTTCTGCATTTGATATCTTTTTCCTACCCAAGAGGCCGGCAACACACTGATGAATACTCTGGGGTTGCGAATGTCCATGGGCAGTGTTGACCATTTACTCTCTCGTGGCTCGCAAGTTTGTTAACTCTTAGAAGCTAATATAAAGTCGCGAGAATTTTATTTAGAAAATGATTTTCAATAAATTATTATTGTATTGTTTTTTTTTATATTCTTAATACAGGATCTTTATACAGGATCAAAGGATCAAACGCAGCATTCACAAAAAATATGGCGGATAAAGGACAAAATATATTTGGGGTCAAAATAGATATAGATACAATAAAAGTAACAAGTGGAATTAACACAAGAGTAAACTCAGCAAATTTATCTCCAGTTTTTAGGAATACAAGATCTGATATTATTTGCTATAGGTATCATACGATACCAGTTAAAACTGGCGACCGGTTATTATTACACTGCACATGTATTTAACGTATATTCGAGGCTTATAGAAAATTTTGAAGAAATTCCTTAAGCATGGCCTGAAAAATTTGGTGAATTCTAATAATATTCTCTCTAATAACCAATAGGGATTTAAAAAGTAACTTCAACAGAGACGGCATTTTTATTGTCCTTAACATCAATAAGAAGTATTTGCACTTACCCTATTTCTCTCTTTCTCTATCCCTCTCTCTCTTTTTCTGTCGTCTTTTAGAAATAGGTGTTACATATATCGTCTAGGTCATCTTCGTGAATTATTAAACCAGAACTCATATATCATGGTGTACTCCAAGGGAGAATTTAGAAACACATCCTCTTTCCAATGTACATAAACTAGCTATGCAATATACGTCGTTTACTAAATGTCACCTTTACTTATGGCGATGACGCGTCATTAATATTTTATTCACCATTATAATTATAATCATTGAGATTTTATTAAAAGTTCCAACGAGATTTTCTGCTTGGTAGAAGCCGTGATCAAGCATATGATCCATTGGTTCTCAATTAACTTACTATCGCATAATTTCTAAAAACCAAGACTCTCTTATTTACAACGAGAACCTTAGCCCAACTGGCATCCACTTTCGCTGAAGTTCAGTGTTCACTCTTGCAATAACTGGTCGTCAAAAACCTAGACGAAAACGTAACCATCGCGCATGAGTGGCAAAGAATAACAGTCGTTACAAGCCGCCAAGCCTTACTGGGCCACCATGGAAGGGTAAGATCTAAGCTCCTCAGTCCTAATTAAAAGATTGTAGGAAGGTATATCTTAATATTGAGATAATTAAAACTGGATGCGAGTAGCGAGCTTCTTGCCATCGTCGTATTTATACTGTCTAAGTCGTTGGCTAAAATAAAGTATTGTCACTATTATCAATATTATTATATGCCCACTAGACAAGTGACCGCTTCCGCTGGAAATCGCAGAGCAAATACCAAGACGCCCACGCTTAGATCGCTTCTCATAACTTACTATAATGTATTTTTTATGTCACGTCAGCTTTACATTCCATTTTCCGTTCTCTATGTGCAACGTTTTTTGTGATTGGAAATTTGTCATCTACCTATGACTAATATTTTTCATGAATATGTGAATACGAAACGTAAACACAGATACAGCGACTAAAATAATGGTTTTATAAAATATAAGAATTCGTAATTGGTCTTCGAGGCTAAACAAATCCTCAATAGAAACATAAATTAAGATTCGTCTAGTATTTTTAAAATAAGACACATTGCCGTCTAAACTAAATTTATTGTGATATTTTTTTTTATGTAAGATTCTATCTTAATCTACTAAATAATAAACATAAAGGTACTCGTACACTGTATCATAACAAACACAATATGAACGTGTACTTTTGTTTCTATTTATGGTAGAAATTATTAACGTATTAAAGTTCTTGCCACGTCTATTTGTATGCACTTATATTCTTCTGAAACTACTATCATTAGAAAGTAGAAAGTAATTATTAGAATAGATAATATAAGCAAACATTTTCAAATTTTGTGAATGAAAATTTGTTTTTAATATATTTTTTGCGCTCCGGTTTGACTACGAAATAAAAACTCCATCAAAACCAGTTCGATGATTTTTTATTATACTACAACAAACAGACAGACAAAATTCTTAATGCCATTTTTATATTCAAATCCTCTTAACAAAATCACAATCAATTTTTAAAATATAGATGTTACGCACAAATACATCGCTTACAGTTTTATTAACAGAATGTATTACATCAGTCAACGAAAATGTTTTATTTATTTTTGCGTAATGTTGATATAATTCGCTGAAATGTTAGGGAAAGATTTTCTTGTAATCCGTGGAATTTCGTGCGGTACGTTTCTGCGCCATTTATAAGGCCGATGTAGGATGCGCGGTTTTCATCAAAATCATAAAGAGAGGCATTTCTCGTGACGGAAATAGTTGAGTGTAAGGGGCAATATTAATTTTCACTTAACTTATTACAATATTGAATTTCCGTTATAACGTTATTGCAAATTTGCACCCGATACTCATAAATACTATAAAATAGACCCTAAAAATATTCCTTGTCTTGAAAGTGTGTTTAACTGTACAAAATTAAAATTACGTAAATAATGAATATAAATAATCAAGTATTGAAACAATAATCTTCGCTTATATTATTCGTCTACTTGTAAAGGTTCTTCAGTTATTTGCTAATTTTGTAGATTATGTGTTGACCAATGCAATTCTCTCTTAATGAACAATCTAATGTCGCACGCAGTCTTACTCCATTATAGTACCTGGAGGCAGTTATAAATAGATAGCTGCAAATATATCAAAACCGTGAAAAAATTATTATTTCTTGCGGCATTTTTGGGCGTGTCGATCAGTTAGTTAGGTTAGGTTAAGTTAGGTTTAGCTTTATAGTTTGTTAAAGAGCGTATCTATATTTAGGCCCTAACTGTGCAAATCATATAGATGAATACCACCGAAGTAGGAATAAACAGTGTTTTCCAGCTAGGTACCTTTCATAATTGCCTATAAATTTAAAGCATTAGAATCAAAAAGTTAACTCTACCCAGTGTGGACAAAAAGACATCTATCGTTATCCAACAAACCATCTTCATCTATATCAGTCAACGATTACTATCAGCTATTATGAGGATGGGTTATAACTGAAAATACATAGTTATAACAGAAAAGATATAATTTCATGATCGATACGCATAATTGTTGGACAATTTATTTTCAGCTTTCAGTTAGAACCTAACTGGTTTACAATAGAAAAAGAAAGTCCACAATATTTTTTTAGATATGCTCGTTAATATTCCTAATTAAGCCATTTATAACATAAATATTATTGAATCCTTCTTTAAATTAAACGTAATATCGTTTGGAAGCACCTATACAGTCTAGCGGGCATACATTAGCATAATGTTGGGACACCTGGGTTGGTTTTAATCTCTCATTATACCAGTAATTTCCTATTTACCTATAAGCATGTAACTACATTGAGGTAGATACGTGACACGAAACAAGAATAAATTGCCCCAAAATGGTAAAACCGAGATTTACTTCAAGTCCAATTATTATTTGGTATTTTGCCCTGTTTATTAACGATTTATTTTAAAAATTAAGAGTATATCAATAGACTTACATGGTGGTACATTTGGTGGTAGAAAAAAATATTACATGTAATCTACCACCGCCTTAAATGTCAAAGTAGAAGGATTTTTGATGTTTGTTATTGAGTACACTTTTCAAAATTTTAGTGCAATTTTTAATATTTAAAATAGCGAAAAATAACCGTTATATCTGAGTTATATGAACTTTTAAATTATTCTTGATTTTGACAAAGACAAGCATTTTTTTTATCTTTTAATCTGCCAGTTGATAAGACTAAATAAACTTTGATTCTCAATGACGTCTTTATCCAATAATTTAAATAAAAATTTAAGCAAATTGGTTATCTAAATATTTTATTTGAGACAAAATATAATTATCAATAATTAAAAACATTTCCTTTTGTATACTTTAATTACTTAATGTTATAAACAACAGTATTTCCGAAATTTTTGTATAGGTAATTATTTATCAAAACAAATAAATCAGAAATGGCCTTCCTATTAAAACACAATATACTGTATCTGTCTGCAAGAGACAGTACAAATAAAATTAAATTTGCTCTTACAACAAATCAAAAACGTATTTTTACGATTTTAACGTATCACTTTTCATTTCGATTATAAAAAAAGTTTTCAGTTACAGTCTTTGCTTTATCAAACCGATAAATGTTGAAATTACATTCAGAAATGACAATTTTCGGCAATAACAGATCATTTGTTTCAATAAAACACAATAATTATCAAAAACATACAAGCATTTTAGAATACCTACTTTGTCGATTGAAGTGAAAAATTTAGATTTTTCTGTCACAGGGTTCCGTGTATTAATAGCGTAAATTAAAAAAAATTAAATCATCTAGAAATGTTTTAATTGATGAGATTAAAACATAAAGAGACTATATGCTTGAATCAATTTCATATAACCTCGATATAACTTCAACCTTGGCTAGTCAAATTTCGCACCGACACAAAATAATTATTGAAATGAAATTCTGGATATACTTTAATGAGAGACATTTAGTTTCTGAGTAACATTTTTATCGCGTCTGTATTCTCAAGATTTTAAATCGTAATTATATTTATTTTCGATTTTCCCTGAACGTCGCACATTTTGTATCGGATTGACTTTCAATCGGCTTCGGATCGACTTCCGCCTCATTGGCCAATTTCACGTGATGCAAATTGAATATATGGGGTGTGATATTTCATTTTTCTCGAATCTCAATATTAGCCTGATTTTATGTGTTTTTTTTCTGCAGAAATGTAGGTCAATAATTCGTATAGTTGCTCGAATGCAAATTCAAATGATGAATTAAGCGTAGGAAATAACGACAATAAACAGAAAAAAATAAAACGAAGACTATATGAAAACGAATAATTGAAAATTAATAATTTGATAAAATTTATTTTCATTCAGACACGTTTTTTGCGATAAAAAAATGTTAACGAATATGTCGAATCTTTTATGCTTATTTAGTTTTACTTGTCTGCAATTATAATTCATAATTATTCCTTTACTTTTTTTTTATTTACTCCCATAAGAAAAATGAGTGGAGTAATCCATGTCGCGGCGTGTAACACCTCAATCGGCACACATTCGTAGCCGGCAAATGGTAGTCGGCGCTAAGCCAGGTTAAGTCATTGGCGCGCACAAAGGGCCTCATCGCGCACAAAACCGCAGGCAATCTCGCGGCGCCTTCGCGACACGAAGCGCGTTCTCCCCCTACATTGCGTGTTAATCCAGCATCGGCTCGGACGCTGGTATTCTAGATGAAAGAATTATGACCGATCTGTGTCGCCTTGGCTATTTTATAGACCGTATATACATATGAATATTCTAGCTTTTACATGAAACCTAAGTGGTCTACATGGACGACATAATAGTATTAGCAATCTCCAGTTCTACAGAACCTATTTAGATGAAACGTGGCTTGTATTAGGAAAATTCGAATCTATCAAATTGCAAAAATCCCAGCAAATCTGCTATATGATTTTTGTGTGTTGTACTTAATAATTAGACAAATATACGTCGTTTTAAGCATAAATCCATCTACATAGTCGAGTCCATTTGGTTTTTGAAAAATATCTCTAATCTGCAGTCATTATTTACTATAGATCGGTTTATATTTAGTATCGTATTTTACATAAATGCAAAAGACGTGATTGTGAAAAAAAGCAAATAAAAATTATAAAAACACTAACTCCGAAAGAATATTGGCACTTTAAATTCATATTATTTAACAATGGCAATGACATTAGTACGAAAATCATCAAATGGACCTGTATTGTTACAATCCAGATGAATATCGCGCCCAACTGATGGGCACGCATCGCTTGTGAAGAGGCTACGAGACTGCAGCCACAAGCTCACCCAGGATGTGTCAAAAACTTCACAAGTCTTTTAACTTCCCAGTGAACCATTTGAAACATATAGGGCTCTAAGAACGAGCTATTACCCCGGAGTCACATGCTCATGCAAAGCGAAAACTTCACATACTTCTAAATTTTGTAATGAAGCATCTTTAATGTACAGACTTCTAAGAAGCAGCTATTATACACTAGCAAAGTACGTGCCTATAACTTCACATGCTGTTGAATCTCCTGGTGAACTGTCTTTAACGTAAAAGCCTGTAAGAAGAAACTGTTACACCGGAATCACATGCTCGCCCAAAGGCCTGTCAAGAATATCACATCCTTAAATGCCTCTTTAATCTATAGGTCCCTAAGAAGAAGTTATTATACACTTGCCCAGTGGGTATCAATTACTGTATATGTCTGAATTTTCTACTAAACTTTTTGGATAACATAAAGACTTCATGCATTTAAATACACATTTGTAGAGGCAGATTCCTGTATAAAGTAGATACATTAAAAAAAATTGATATCTGTTTTCGCTTACTGCCTCTATGCATATTTTACTAAACTCTGTTGTGTCGAATATTGATAACAATTTTAACTGTTCCAAAAGAAATTTGAAAAGACAGAAAAATATTGTAAAATATATCCCACTTCCATTATATATATATATATATATTTATATGTCGGAAGCAGTGTCTTAAGTCACGATTTCCCAATTATGCGCCAGGGCGTTTAAAGATAATTTCAAGCATCATCAAATTTTTTATTCATTCAATATTTGAAAATTGTGTATATATGAATAAAATATATCTTTAATGTTATTGATTAATATAGGACTTAGAACAATGTGCTTCGTATTTTTTTTTATTTTATGTTCTTTTATGAGTGGTTATAAAATATGTTACAAATTGTTTAGGATAATAAATTACAAAAACTGTTTTAAGCGCTTATTTGCGGAAAAAATATTTATAACACTAATTTAATCGTCATCATCATCCTTGGAATAATCGTTTACATTAGTAGAATGAGGTAAATTTTTGTAACAATCGTGACAATAAAATGGTAAAAACTGTAACAAATTCATGAGGCCATGGTATTTCTTGTTGGATACTGGAATTAATTCTTCTTTTAACGTTTATAAGTTAATCGGAACCATGAAGTACGATCTCTTAGTATTTCTTCGTAAGTCTAGAGCTTTATAATTTTCATCATCAAAGGACGTCTTGTAAGACAAAACGCCGATAGTATCATTTATATATTGCAGATGCACAGCTTACTTTTGCTTTGATTTAATTTTTTTATAATCATTAGAATACCCGGGGGGGGCTGCTGCCCCCTCCCCTGGAAATTATATGTTCTATAATATACTACGCTCCGTTTACACGATCTGACCTAAGAAAAATCTAACTTTAATTCGACTAACGCGTTTTCTATAAATATACATAAAAAAAAATAAAAGAAAAAGTAATTGAAATAAAGACAAGTTTCGGTTCACATAGTCATGGATTTGTGTCGTTGTTTAAAGGCACGCTTGACCATTCGTAAAGTAAAAAAAAAAAGGGGGACGTACACAATACGTCTTATATATAATTAACACTCTCGCTTACAACGCCACACTCGTGTAATATTAACATCAAATGACATTAATCACGTGCGAGACTGACATTCGAGTATTTCACGAGTGCTTCCCGTTGAATAAGACTTTGTATTAAATTTGACGCGCCGTCGTTCGCGAAAGCGGCGTACTACAAAATATAATTTTCGTAAAACGCCAAAAGTTTACGAGAGTCAAAGTTTCCGTTGAAATTGCTCCGACGATAATTGCGGGAAATTAGCATTCGCCTCTCATTTCATCACCGTACGATACGCGGCCGAAACGGCGCGCGATAGCTTTCAAATTTTTTGGAAATTTCGGGATTATCATTCCACATATCGTTCCGGATTTTCTACAGAATATTCCAGAACAATATCTGACCATACAAGCGTATCATATGCACTAATCACAAATTGGCATTTTTTTTTCTTAACTCACTGACTAGGAATGCTTGCGTGAAGAAATTGATTTTCCGAACACTACTTATCATTACAAGTCTGTTTGCCATCGGCAAATGCTTAAGCACGTGCATGTGAACATGACCTGTGCCTACGTGCATGTATAGGAGAACTGACTCCTTTACGCAAACAATCCGGTGCAACGACAAACCAAGCACGCGACCTGCACTTTCAGCACCGAAGTAAGGAGTTTGAAAAAGCAATTTATAAACACGTTCAGAAGTTGGCTGAACATTGCATTAATATTTACATTACACGTATATCTACATTATAATTATTGGAATTCTGCTTTAAGCGTTTAGCGGAAGTGACCAAGTGGCCAGCAATTATTTTTACATCCGAAATTAGCGCGCAGTTGATGCATTCGAACGCTGATAGCACATTGACAAATGAACTCTCAGGTCAAATTAAACTACCTGTTCTAGAATAACAAGCTAAACTATTGCCGGCAGCGTTCATCAACAGCTTGCAATCCAGCTCGATCATCATAAAAAGCTTGAAATTTGAACCCCATAATTTTATACATGGTGCAAGAGTGATAAAAATCTATTAGACAGCTATTAAATTTATGAATTAGTAACATGACTGAGTGTAGTCATACGAAAGGACGGCACGGCACACATCGAATAATATCCGTATATGTCCTTAAAAAAAAACTAGTTTCAAAATTCATCACATTTATAAACTCCCAACTTGTCCCGAATCTCGACACATTTTCAAACCTTATGTTGTTGCATTCGACACAAAGAAATAACGATTGAATGCACAATGCAATCCATTCAGTTCTGTAGTTGCATATTCTTGCGCAAAGTTACCGCACGGCGCTTATTCGCTGTACGGTCGGGCGGTCGCTGTAATTTCCAACGCGCAGTTCGTAGACGCCTTTTCCGGGACATTGTGTACGCACGCAACCTTTGTGTTGAAACGAGCAAATAACCGACCAGGCTCTAAAGCGTTAGACCGGCTTATCTCATAAATAAAGGCACCTACATACAGACAAGCGTACGTATGTGGGGCGCACTATAAGTTTCTAGAATTAGCCTTTTTACATAAACATTATTCAAAAAATAATTACTACATTTGAAAATTGAACTTTTGAGCTGCAAAATAAAGTTTTTTTCATGTAACTGTCAATTGTTTTACATTTTGGCGTCAATTTAAAAATTGCGTGTCTTCATAGTGATGAAGACACGCATGATGAAGACATGGATTTAAGTCGTGAAAATTTCTGTAGTGTCATTTCTACGTTTTTAAGTGTAATTTGAGACCTCGGCAA
Source organism: Eumeta japonica (assembly GCA_005406025.1). Classification (NCBI taxonomy): domain Eukaryota; kingdom Metazoa; phylum Arthropoda; class Insecta; order Lepidoptera; family Psychidae; genus Eumeta; species Eumeta japonica. The sequence goes on along the minus strand of BGZK01001111.1, from coordinate 106,624 downwards.
AGCCTTTCTCGGCTTCCAACTGTTTTTGGCGATAAAACACAACGAAATATGGCTATTTATAACTGGCTTGCAGAATTCAAGAGTAGTTGTGTCAATCTTAGTGACGAATTTCGTGGATAGTCGCGCATCCACTGCGGTGAACAATAGAAACGTCGCATCGATGCTATGCGCCATATGATCGAAACAGACAGACATGTGACCTATAATGATATTCAGACATCCTTAGGCATAGGTATAAGTCAAATAAAATTAATCCTATACAAACATTTGAGTATGAAAATTTGTGTTCGCGGTGGATCGTACACAATTTAACTGAGGCTCAAAAAATGGATCGCGTCACTTGGTGCATTGCCATGCTTACCACATTCAAGGAAGAGGCGTCAAATTTGGTGTGGGACATAGAAACAAATGACGAATCATAGATTTATTGCTACAATTCCAAAAAAAAAGCAGGAATTAACCGAATGGGTATATGGAAATGAGTCGAAGCCAACGAAAGTGGCGCGCGAACGAAGTGCCTCTAAGCGGATGATTGCTTCTCTTTAATAAAACTGGACACGTGGGTGCTGTTGCTTTTAAGAATTGTCGTACCGTAAATAATGGTCGGTACACGGTCATTTGTTTGCATCATTTGTTTGTTTGTAGAATCAATCCACACTTTTTTCATATCAGAATACAGGGAAAACGAACAAGCGAACCACTAGAGTGACCACCACCGCCCATGCAAACTCGTCACCCCAAGAGTCACTAGTGAATTACCGGCCCTTTTAAAAGTAACTTTTGTTTGTTTTCAACTCTTTCTTTTTTTTAGTTTTATTTTTTATTTCATCTAACATTACCAGTTGATAATAACTGGTTGGAATACAGTTCCTGAATATCAAACTTAGGCATAGGTTTTGAAGAATTCTTTAGCCTCTATGAATAGTTCTCTCCTAAAACTTTCTAAAGTCCATTAAATTACGAACTAAGCAACGTCAGACAAAAGGGGCCCATTTAACAAAACTCTATTTTTAAAAACCTATTAATTTTAGTTTTTGGAAATCAAATGCAACCTTACTAAAACTACTTGTGCGACAATAGTCGAATGAAACAAAACACATATTTCACTTTACAAATATCCAAATAAAAACGCCTACACATCAGTCGACACAAAAGTGACGCATATTTACTCATATTGATTTATATTATTTACGTTACTATATTTGGATGAAGAATAAACTTGACAAATCGGCGTTTCATCTATACAGACTGTGAATGGTTTTTTTTAGTACCAATTTAGACCAGATCTAGAACCATCATCCAGAGGGAAAGCATGTTTTTTACGATTGGGTTTTCAAAAGCGACAGAAAATCAACAAAAATAAACCATACGAGGAACGTGGTGAAAAAGTGACAACGTTTTTGCCAGATGGCCGTTTTTTTACAATTCCACTTGAACAACAAATGCCAGTTAATGCTGAATGGTATAATACCATACCACTTAATACCAAACGAGGGGCGGGAGGGCGAGGACTAGCTACAAGCCGTACCCTCTTGCATACTGACAGTGCTTCGCCGAACACCACGAAGAATCATCATTTTTGGCTTCCTAAAAAGTGGAACTCTCAATTCACTTAATTCGTATAACGCACAGCCCAGACCTCGCGCAATGTGGTTTCTTTAATTTGCCAATAAGCATATGTTTTACAAAAGGTTTGTTATAATAAATCGCTTGAGCGATTGTAAAAGTGTATAAAATGTGAAGAAAAACATTTTGGAAAATAATCCATGTATTAATTTGGTTATAAACTTTATTAAGCTGTGCAAATTCAGTCAGTTGCACACTTGTTTTAGTAAATATACTTTTTATGATTTGTATGGTCTACCAGTGTTGTGTTTTTTACGTATAGGTTTACCTGTAAGCAATGAATTTGTCAGTTTGAATAAAAACGATTACTTAAACGCTTCCTTGATATCAGAATAGACAGAAAACTGTTTAACTTGTCCATAATTTACCATTTAATTATCATGGCGAAAATAACTCGTCATTCCAATCCTAATTCATGCGTAATGTCGATATCACGATGACTAAATAAAGTTTCATAATTTTACACATACTCGAAGAATGCCCGATTCACTGTGGAATACAGACTCACTTAATTTTCATGTCTATTTCAAAACCCGGAAAAATAAAAAAATCAGGCTTTTTTTTTAAATCTATCCACTGAATAATATTATTTTTGCTCTATTCTTATTTTAATCTTCAAAAATTCATTCTGAAGTTTCTATGAATTAATTAATATTAGCTAAATTCATATGTAAATAATGAAATCAATTTTTATACATTTTGAACATTCGATGTGGAATTGTTTTTGGATGATTTCAGGATTTTTATTATTTTTTTTTAATTTTTAAGCGGTGATTGTTTTTGTTAAATAAAAATATTAATAAAATACCTTTATAAACTCATGAAAATATTCATGATTCTTCATTACTGTCACTTAGTTTTAACTATAGTCTAATATTACCGCTATTATCATGTACGACTCGCTTTAGAATGAATATGATTGACATCAGGACAATACCGGTTAAGAGTAAGGCCTATATGTAGCTAAAGCACGGTCAGAATCGAAATTGAATGCAGAACCTAGACCGGTACTAAGACGCATAGAACGAAACCGGGATTAGAATCGAGAACGTCATTGGAAGCGAAACTAACTCGGGATCCATACAACCAACGAAAAATTCAATGTCGATCGAGTAAAACCTAGCATATATTTGAGCAAATGTATCAGCACTTATTTTAAATCACACTATTTGTTGTATATATCACAATTTCTCGAGAAAAGCTCCTCAGTAAACCCAAGAAGAAGGGCCCAATAATTTTCACGCGAGTACTTTTCGTAGTAATGTGACTACATCTCTTTCGAGCGTACATTCTTATAAGCCATAATTGACAAAGTTAGATTCCATGAAATGACTTTGTCGGCAAGATATTTAGTTACCTTCGGTTAGTAGTTGAGGTGATGACACAAGGTCGTGATAGTAAATTATACGTCTACTGGGATTACAATTTTAATAAGCTATATTATTTAACTATCATATGTATATTCTATACTGAATATATAGCAATTTCATTCTAGCATCAATGGATTTCTTTGTAAAGTGAACGCACTAAATCTAAATATCGGATTACTATCGATCTGCGGTTTGTATAAGATTATTTGATAAATATTATTAATTTTCAAAATAAAGTAAAATTATATGGGCCAATACAAACATCTTGTGTCTTTACGTTTGTCTGTTTTCGAACACAACGACGATTCAATCCTAGGCTAATCGATTTTAAAGCAATTATTGCATCAGTGTTGCCATCTGTACATTACTTTTTTTAAATGAAAACGATAATTTGCATTTAGCCTTTGAATTACCATTATTTTCAGTTCTCGGAAAATGTAAATCGATTTTTTAACTTCAAAACAGAGCAGACGTTGAATACAAATGATTATATTTAAGATAATTATTATGCGCTTTTTATGAAAAAGGTTCAGAAAATTAATTCAAAATAATGCTATTAATTCAAGTCTTAATTACTAATTTCGAGACGTTTATATGAATGAAAATTTTGTGGTTTAAGTTGAATAATTAACGTTTTATTTTAAACATTAGATTTTGAAGATTTATAAATAAAAACTCCGTGTTTAGTTTTAAATAAACATGTTTCATCTTTTAAAATTCCTATAGGGCTTAGGCTATATAAATTATCTTACTTGCTTTAACTATTTAACAACAATATACTTATGCACACACAACAACACTTTTTTATTCAACAATATCGATGTACTATTCCAACATTCCATAGTCTAAGCCCAAAACGTCATAAGAATAGCATTAAACTTACATAATTGAGGTTTGAACGCTGCTTCAGTGAACGAACCTTCTTGAAATATGAACTTGAAAGAGGCATTGTTACGCCGATCCGGTAGGAGAGAAATATCCGGTTTCAATGGAAGAAACACAAGACTTAGCTTGGAAATAGCATAATAATGTTTGTTTTAGTAAACTTCATTTTCATAACAATGGGAATTTTCGTTATTTTTCTCGTTATTTGTACCGTACATGTCTCAAAAAGTTTTGTAATGAAAACAATTTTTTTTTCTGCAAAACTGAATAAACGTTTAATGAAAAATATTGAATTCATGATTCATTTATTGCATTAAGATGCATATTTTTTATACATGAATGAAGGAACGCTAAAAGATGCTGTTTAAGAACTGACGCACTTTATTATAGACACAAATTTGATAGTATAACAGTGCAATATTTAGCGTCCGTCACGTTCAAGTTTGTATTAGTAACTTTACTCAAATATTTTACATCGACTAATCAAAGCTCTTGAGATTAGCCAGTCGTTTCTTACTGATCCAGTGCTTAGAATCGTTTTATTGAACTAGTTTTTACACTTAAGTAAAAAAAAAATATTAGTAAGTTGAAAGTTTTATGAAAACATTTTTAAACACCTGCTAACCACAGCTGCTCGGTTAACTTGAGAGCGTTCAAGTCAGACTGACCTAAAAAAAAATTGTTTTTTGTATTTTCAGAAGTGTAATAAAGCTGCAATTGAGTAATTCAATTTCACGTATTAAAAGTACATTACAAAGCATTCATATTATGCTCACCGAACAACAAGGCACCTGCAGAATATTTGTTTAATATTTTTTACTTGCATTGTCACTTCACACTTGGAAATATTACGGTGTACTTAAATGAGGAATATTTTCAACATGTTCAGTGAATTAGAAGATGAGTAATTAAAAAACTTTTAATATCTATATTGTATTATAACCCAACAAAAAGTAGATCTTTGCGGACAGCGATTTCAAAACATTATTGAGGTGAAAACAAGACTTCTGGATTATTATTTCAAAGGAAAACTTATTGAAACACGGTACTCGATAGCAAAAAGCGATGAAATAAAATAGAGAAATGAATATGAAAAAAAATGCAATAGCGTTGTGAAAATCACTTGAGATGTCATAAAGTACTAGACTGGAAGAATTAGGGGCTAGGTTATTGACTTTAAACTTAAGTTAAATCGCAGAACCTTGAATGAGGAGGTTGCTAAGACCTTCGACACGTTCTTTACTGACGTTCCTGTCTCAACTAGCAGGTCTCTTAAATCATCTCCTGCTTTTGCTGAATCATTAATGAAAGAAAGAAGTCGAATATGTAATATTAATTTAGAATTTAAATGTTTATGTGAGTTCTGAAGAAATTATCAAAACATTTAAATTTTTAGACATGAACATGACTGCTGTTCTTCATGGTCTTTCTTTATGATTGTAAATTCTATAATAGATTATATTGCGCTCCACCTGGTCTTTATCTTTGATAAGTAACTAGACGAAAGTGTGTTTCCAGATTTGATAAAGGAAAGTAAAGTAATTCCATTATTTAAAAGCGGTAGTACATCAAACTGCAACAACTTTAGATCCATATCTATACTACCATCATTTAACAAATTTTTCGAAAAATTCATCCTAAATCAGTAGTTAGTACATTTTTATACTAATAAATCAATATTTAATAAACAGTTCGGTTTTACTCGGGTTTACTCTATAATCGATGCTGGCACGACTTGCTGAGCTTGTGCAACATATTTTTAGAGCCTGGGTATGCATGATGAAATTAGAAGCTGGCCTTGAGTTTCTTCCTTGTTCTTATTGTTAGAATAATGTCTCCTCATTTACTTTGAATACTTGCCAACGTAAGTTTGATGACTTTTTATTTATTTTTATTTTTTGAAGCACCCTCACATATACAATACTGCCGTCCAGCAATAATGACAGGAAGCGTGTAGTCTAGAATAATTCTCGCTCAAAGGGTTCGTCACATTTTAACCTTTTCTGCCTTGTTTTACTAATTTATTTGAATTCCACTTAAATATAACCGCATTATATGAATTTTTATATCCTAAGTAATCGATACCTAAATGATTAAAAACAAATTTTGTTTATTATACCTGCAGTGTACGTAGTTACTGATCATATCATTATCAGAAGTAAAACATGAATGATAATGTCGTACTTAGAAACTCGCCTAGGTTTGGTTGCTGATGTTAAGTTAAGAAAAACTTATCACAAAATCAATCTACTGCCGTTATGCTTATTGATAATTAAAGGTGAAGTATAAATGAAAGTCAGATAAAATTTCGAACTTATACTAAACAAAAGTAATACTGCGGTTTCTCACGCGCAGCAGTATAATAGTCGCTCTTTCTATTCCTAAATTTGAACCCTGTATTTCATTTTCAAGTAACTTCAATAAAAGTGTAACTATTGTGATATTTTTAATTAAAACGTAGCGATAGTTACATTCATTAAAACTACTCGATACGAATAGGTAACGGCAAAAAAAAATGTCTTATTCATTTTAATCTCTATAAAATATTTCTCGTCCTGCAGGTTCAAAAAGTGAAAGGTAGGGAAAAATTTTATCTGAAACTATAAAGGTTATCAAGTACGAGCCAAACGCATCATGATGAAACAGGAAATATAGCAAATTCAAATGCGTTTACAGGAAAATGCGATTGTGTTAGGCATCGTGTATCTAATTGTTTTCAGCATTATAAAATGTATAGATCATGTCATTTTGTATTTTTCAAACCGATCACTGAACTGCAAAGTAGACGTCTCACTAGAATAACACAAGAACTTATTCGTACGTTTCACTGGGCCGAAGGAAATAATATTTGCAAAGCGTTAAAATTGAAAATATCTAAGACGCCTGCAAAATGACTGAATTTATATTATATTATCATAATATACTGATTTTGTTGAAGAAACTATTTTTATTTCAATAGACATATCGTATTTTTCCAAGGGAAGACTCATTTTATTTATTCTCAACTCACCACGGCGTATATTATTTATATAAACTTGCTGTACTTACCGATTCGAATACGTCTCAAAATTTCAATTACTGTAACAACTTAACGTATTTAAGCTTTTATATTAATATTTAATCGCTTTGTTAATATGACAATATGGCAAATGGTAAATTATTGTATTAAAACAAACTCTCTTAGGTATGTATCTAAATAAATTGAGTTTTAATGGCGATCCAAACTATATTAAGTAAACAAAAATATATTAACTTTATAAGTATTATCTACAAGTAGGTACTTGTAGATTTACATACCAGATATTAGATTATAAAAAATATCAATAAATCATTTCACTGCTTATTGTTATTGATATAAATTCATTGTAATACGTCTTTGAGAACGGCCAGTTTGTCTTAGTGACAGTTTTTTTTTAGCACCCGTTTCGGAAACACCTCGACCACAGTCACATGACCGACTTTTACGCCGGAGCATCGCTTTATCTAAGAGCTTAACGTCGCAGGCGGCGCGTGCGCGGCAAATAAATGGCGTTCATTGGCGTTCATTGGCGTTCAGGAACCGCGTTGTTCTACGGGAACTCTCTACTAGTTTTCTAACTGGCACGCCGCCGCACTCCGCTCTTATTATCCCAACAAAACGACACTGAACTAACTTTATACTTAAGACGAGAATTAAGCCATTCTTAGCTGTCTAAGACGGCTAAGAAACTGCGAGCGAGATCTTCTAACCGGCTACCCATGACACAATAGGCAACATAACATTATAAATCCTTTGTTTATACGAGCAAAGAACTATTGTATAACTGGTACAAAAGGTGGGGGCTTAGCTAGGTGTACGTTCACTCGTCTACCCAACGTGGCGATATATTGTGAGCGTACATTGTCATAGGCTAGTATTGATAAACTTTATTTCAAAATAATTCAAATACTAATTCAAGCTATGGTTGCTGACGGACGTATCAATTCGTCTTAACCTTTAAGTAGCACTGTGCTATAAAGGAAAAATCACAATATCTATGTTATTTTCGTTGCAAAACATTATTTCTTTTTAATAGTTAACTTATTTTATTATTATTTCTAGGAAGTAATAAAATTGACAGTAATAATTTCTGCCTCTAATTGCTAAATTCTGTAGTTTCTGATTTCTATGTACTCTCTTTATTAATTATTACAACGCATCAAACAATTGCATTTGAAATAATTTACGGTTTATTGTTAAAGTTAACGGTTAGCCACGTAAAAATACGTTGTTAGAACTTCGCAAATGGCAGTCGACCGGTATTGTTAGAGACAATGTTGGAGATGGGTGAGGCCACCGCTAATGCTAAGTTAATTTTCAAATTCACCAATTTGCATTTTGCCACTTTGACAGTTGATAGATACGGTATACTATAATTTAGTTTCAATTTAATTAATATGTTATTATTTTTGGTCACGTAACATTCAATATTTTTCTCTATGTTATTCAGTTTCAAGAGTTCCAAGGAATTTAAATTATGCGCAAAAGAAAAAAATTTGGAAAATCCAAAAGTGCACGCCTCATAGCGGTTACTCCATTTTTACTAAAGACAAGTGTGTAGTCAGCTCCGACGAATGACTGGAGCTCACTCTTTATGAATGATTACAAATTACTTGTATGCATTGTTCAATACTCTAAATTCTATATATTAACAAAAATTTATACCGTAAACGTCATTTTTTTTTTAATTGAAATGGATCAAAAAAAAAATACCGTGGTGTCAAAGTTTTTACTTAAACATTGAGAAGAAAAAAGACACGCTTCGGGTTTCTTATGTTCTCTAGATTAAGATTTAATAAAAGAAAAAAAATTTTTTTACTAAAAGACTCGTCAAAATTTTGTTTATTAAATATCAATTAAACTACACCGAATTAGACAGTGAAATTCAATAGGCTTCTATTCAGATGCTTACTAAAGCGAATGAAAAAAAAACACTCGTTAGTGAAGTATTTCATTCGTTATCGTGACCACATACAGAATCCGCACATATAGACACCCGGACATCCACGAAAAAAATTTTTAAAACAGTTTTTAAAATATGTTCTATAACAAAATGTGTTTTGAAGATATTACAGATATTAAAATCAGTGATTATTCTTGCCGTTTGAGTGCATACATTATTTTACAAGTGCAACATGTAATAAATAAAGACATTTAAAGTTCAAAAAATCACTCGTTCGTAGACGAGAGTAAAGCACTACCTTATGCGCTCCGCTTATAAGGCGTGCAATATCAGATACAGTGTAAGTCTTTCCAACTAATTTGAGTTTTAATGTAAATGTTGTATCTTGAAAGAAACTACATTATTTTTATCATAACATCATAATATGTCGAATGCAGTCAATGACTGCCAAAATTTTATTGTAATTTACCAACTTTACTTAATTAACTGTCAAAATGCATGATCTTGACAGTAACCAAATAAAAAACCTTAATAAATGAAGTGACCCCGCACTTAACGAGGCTGTGTGGATTAAATATTGATTACTAAATTATAATTTTTTTAATGAACCGGATTTGGTAGTATTTGCTAAGCGTTAACGAAAAACAAAACTACGCGACTACAATTAGAGAAATACGCTTGAGGCGATTGAAGTGACACACACATGTAGTGGAAACGCGCTATAGCGCTAGCTGGCGAAGTTCATACGTCATTTAACGATTGACGAGACCGAAAAAAGTCATTGAATTGAGTATTGGACTACCTAGGCATGCCGCACAAAATAATTTAAACATCGTATAGTCTACGCCTGCAAATAACGATAACTCTAGCTGATGTTTGAGAAGTACATTGATACAATTAATTTATCTATACTAAAAGGGTTGAAATTATAAAGCAAAAATTTAAATTAAGTATTAATAAGCTAAGTTCCGTGACTTACAAATAACCACACCATTTCGTAAGTTTTGAAATTAATGATGTGTCTGTATAATAGAACACTGGGTGTGCATATGTCTGTATGTGTGTGTGTGTGTGTGTGTGTGTGTGTGTGTGTGTTTGTGTGTGCTTGTGTATACACGTGGGTGTGGGTGAGCATTTATGTGTGCGTGTGTACATGTATGTGCGTGTGTGCTAGTATATGCGTTTGTATGCGTTAAATAAAAAATTGTACCCAGCATGATGACAATAGATAGCCTATATCTCGCTACACAATATTAGTTGTGTTTTTCTAAATTAATCGAATGGTAAACAACCTCCTACCGGCACCTCGCAAGAAACTTTCGTATCAATAATCTAGAACTTCTTTAACTCGACAACCACATACCTCGGTCTAGCGGCTTGGGTGTAGTAACGGTCTAACTCCTGCAGCATGCGCAGCGCGTCAGCCATGTCGTGCGGGCCCTCCTCGCGCCCCTCGCTGTAGCAGATGGCCAGCACCAGCAGAGCGAGCGCGATGGCGAATCTCTTGTTCAGCATTTTACTGTAGAAAGATATCTCGGTATGAATATTAACAAGAAAAACAATGATGTTTGCTTTTTGTGTAATACTTGTGTAATACTTTTTGTGTAATACACTTCAGAACTTGAGCGACCGAGCTTTGCTCCGGTCTTTCGAGCTTGCCGAGAGAATGTGACAAGTTCCCAAGGGAAATGTTGTTTATGGTTTCCATTTCCAATAATAGGCATTAAAATACATAACACAACACTTTTAGTGCCATCTATAAATTAGGTTATGTCGCGTCGTCGCTTTTGACAACCAATAAAATAGCAACAATGTGATTAAAACAAAACTCTTCGAAATGGCGCTAAACAAAGCAACGATTAGAAAAATAGTACCTCGTCTTTCCAGTGAAGATACCTATATAGTAAAACTTGGTAAGCAAAATTGTACACACTTAAATCAAAATCGTTAGACCATTTTATAAGATATAAATGATTTATATGATGTATAAATCCATAATTAGATAGAAGAATCGCTCACTTAAATGAATAAGATTATAGTCAATCTATTTGGTGCTTAGAACGCGCTGCATGACAAATTACTATTTTAGATCATATTTTAATGTTAAATTTAAAACGGACAGTATAATCTCGACACTTATTTTTAAAGTCCCGAATAGAAATTCTGAGATAAATTTGATTTCAAATCTTAGGGAATTGAACTATAAATCAATCGATGTCTTAGGCGATCTCTTTAAAAAAAATGATATTATTAATTGAAAAAAAAATCCACATGAACACTTTTAGCACCCAATCGCAGCGTTAATGGTTATCCGATAAAACACAGGAACACGTCAAAAGGCAAAAGATTCATTTATTTTTAAATAGTTAAGTAAATCCCTTAAAAAAGAACTAAATGGATTGGACGAAAATCTTTGTACAATTTTTGCCTTTTGTCCGTATATTGGCAGACGTAGTCCAATTCGTTGCGTAGATTGAATGAATTACGTAAAATAAATTACACGTATGAAAAAGATGCGTCATCTTCTTCACTAAAACAATCCGTGTTTTAAATCGAAAACTCATCTGTACGAAAGTTACCATGAGCGATGCTCAGAAGCGAGTAGATTAGAAAAGTTGAGACAAAACACTGCTGGCCCGAGCTTAGGGATAATTTCAACGACTCCATTTGAATTTAAATCTGTATAATATTACAGTATGAGAGACTTGTCAAAGGGTCGACTTGTAAAAAAATTTAGACATAATATTAATTTTCGTGAAAGGGTAATTAGTTTGTATCGATAACTTAACGCGTATACAATTAATGGTTATTAAACGTGCCAGCCTACAATGGAGTATACTGTTGCCTTCCCGTGTTTAATAAATACTCTTGCGTCGTTTTTCCTGCGACTGCAATCGCAGACACCAAATCTATCAATCGAACATTTACTAACTATAAACTGTAATACAAAGTAATATTAATTTTCTAGACTGATACATTAGTATATTTGAGAAACGAAATTAATTGAAAAGTTTATTTCGAATCACACATTGCAAAAGTAAGGCAAGCATTTCAAACAGGCGTTTCAGTATACGTGCCTCAGTACAAGTACCACACTGAAGAAAATGAAAGCTAACTAAGAGACATTTTCTCTTAGTTGTCGTTAAATTATTTAAAACAACTGCGAAATTGTGTATATCAACGAAAGCTGATTGGTTATAACAACTGGTTCATTAGTGATTGAACTAATAATGTAGGTACTATATTCATTCTAACAAGTATATATATTGTTTCTATCATTACTTGTTTTCTGGCATAATTTTATCAGTTTTATTTAGTTAACTTATACACATAAATAATCAATCAAATCAAAATAAATTCATTGAATAAATGATGTTGGTTGGTGTTGATGTTGAAGACAAAGTGTACACGTACCAAAAGTGTAAGAAACCAAAAAACGAACCAAACACAGCACAGAAGGTTGTTACTTTCTACAATTCATTAATATTTCCAATACCTTGTGTCATAAATATTTTAACAATAGCAAAAAATATATAACGTTCCACTGTACTGTTTAAAAATTAATAAACAAGTATTTCCTTACAAATTATTTTTGTTTTATTTTATCTAAAATTTGTCACATATGTCAACAACAAACAATGAGATTTTTGGGGTTTAATTTTTAACAAGAAATTAGATTTTTTAAATGTGATATGTTCTATGAACTATTTTTTAACTGTAATAATTTGAACATAAATAGGTTTTACTTCATGTTTCTTTTCATAACTTTAACATCAACTTTGGTTTTCTATAATTGCTGATAGATAAAATATAGCACAGCACACGGCCGTGCTAATTACGATTAAGGCTGATTACGGGTGAAGCATAATGTCATACTGGCACTAATTTTCAAAGTAATTATAATAGACCTGTATTGATAAATCATACTCAACTTTGAGACCGCGTTTGAAGTAGCACTGAAAGTGCTGTCCTAATTAATATGTCGTACTTCAGTTCACTCTTAAATATGGAACATAAATATCAATTACGCATTACAGGTTATTAAGAGTGAACTTTAGGACAACCCGTCATATGCGAACTCATGGGAATTCTTAGAGTTTAGTGCGATTTATTAATGCAGAACTTAGTCAATTAAAAAAAATGTTACTAAGGGCCTCTTTCACTGTCTCCTTTTAAACTAATTTTTAATAAAAGCAAAATTAGTTTTGCGTTCCACATCCTTCTTTTAACGGTTTTTCAGCCCTAACAACTGTTAAAAGAAAAACGTGGAACGTAAAGCTATTTTAAAGTGACTTTTTGTTAAAAGTCAGTTTAAAAGGAGATGGTGCAAAGGCTCTTAGTGGATTTAAACAAGAGTAACTTAATTGTTATTACAATGTTACCTATTAGTACTTAACAAGTATCATAGATGATTCAAGTAATTGAATTTGATCATAATAAACATCTATGGTTCAAATGTAACAAGTTCTAAATTGAATTTATTAAGCTGAATCCATTACTATAATTATTTCTATGTTAGTAGTGATCATAATCTTAGTTGAATTAATTAAAGTGATTTAGTTATTATATTAATTTTCTTTCTGATATTGACTAAGTATTAATTGAATTTATTAAGATAAATTAGTCGGTATAGCCATTTTCCATATTCATACCGCATAAGATCTAAATTGCTTTAGTTAACTAATAATAATAAGAGCAATACAGTTGACTAGTCCATTGAATAATGATATTCAATCAAAATCATCTTATTTGAAGTGTCTAAGGTCTTGTTAGGCTCGTATGGAATCAAGATACTTGATCATATGAATCACAATTTTGATAGAAGCAACTATTTTTTTTTTAAGTGCATGGTCCGTATTAATAACGCACACTAAGTCAGTGCTCCATCTTGAGAGTGGAAAAAGCGAGAGGGTTATATTGATTCGCTATAGAGAACATATGTCTCGCACCCACATTATTTCATTGGATGGGTATGATTTAAGTGAGGTTTGCTTATACGGCCCTATATACAAAAGTCAATATTTAACAAAACTATTTTGGGATTAGAAAAATTTGCGCATAACTTAGCGAAAATGTTCTGCACTGTATTAGTTTGTATAGTGCTAATTGTGATTATTTTGGAGATGTTATTGATGAATGTTTGAACAAAGTCGCATAAGAAGAAAATGTCACGCTTTATGTTCGTAGTAAAAAGCGCTTACGCAAAATCATAAAACAATGAACGATATAACATTATGTTTACCATTTCGGTCAAGATCATAAAACGGCTGCTCACAGTTTAAATATTTCGCCATTAGGCTTTTGTCATTGACATCGAGCGTGTATTTTAATCGATCATAGGCTAATAATACGCAGGCTGGCGTATTGACGTCGTATTTTTCCATTGAAATTTAATGTTTATTCTGTATACGAAATTCAAGCTGAGACGGACAAATAATACGTATTATTCGCAACAAATCAGAAAATTATTAAAAATTATCTTTCAACTAATCAAATTTTATTAATATTTTGTAAGGAAATTATTTACCTATTGACTTTTAACCCGTTTTCTACGCAATGGCAATGAAGACCTTTTTTTTATAATTAACGTATAAATAAATGGAGTTCAGTACGTTACTATACATTAACGAGTTTACATTAGTGGATTAGGTTTGACTATTGAGTTGTAAAAATAAAAATAATTTTGAATCTGTCCAATAAATAGAATACCTAATATTATAGAAAATCATTAATTAATGTAAATATTATACATATTTTTAGGAATCGTCTCACCAATTCGGATTAAAATGTAATTAACTTATTGAACTATTGGATAATTTACGAAATAACTATTTTTTTTTTAATTGTACTAACATTTCAATAAAATTTTAAAGCTGCAAATTGTTATCGAAAAAGAAATTATCTCAAATGAAACACATTAAAATAACAAAGAAAATGTTACTCGAGATATATTTTCCCTTGGTTAGTACATTATTCCGAAATATTAATAGCTCATACGGATAATACAATTGATTACGACGTTATCAATAATTTACAAATTGTTATTCAATTTCCTAACCATCAAAGCCCCTAATGGTTACTACTGAATTAGTAATGAACAACGGAAGTTAGCTCTCCCTTGAGCTTTCAACAATATCTACGTAATATTTTTTTTTTTGTCAAAGATATCATATTGCTATTGCGATATTTACAAATTCCGCGTAAATTGTTTGGACAATAAGGTAGCGAATAAAATTAATTTACGAGACACCCACGTAAATTATTTTGACGTAAAGATAGGAGATTAATTCACTATGAACTAAATTGACACTGACAATTTTATTGACGCACCCGGTGGGATTAACTCAAATTTTATGTGAAAATAAACGTTATTTTATTTGAAAGCCCACGCATAATTATACAAGTTTTTAATTTACAAGCGTTTAAATTATTTCTTATTGCTAAGATTTTTTTCTTACTTAAACATTTTTTTTATTTATCTTTTATATTACAGTGCACTTAGAAATTTTTATAATAGAGACTTCTACTTAAATGAATAGAATCGAAAGGGAAGGAATTTTCCAATGCCGTATTGAATCATGTTTAAATTTATGCTCCGTATGACAAAGGATATTTACCCTCCGCATGCAAAAGTAATTCGGTTTTAGTGTAATTTATAATCAAATTATCAAATAATTAAAAAAACGACCTAATTTAAAATAGTATAATAACAAATCGGACAAAATTAACTAATAGTTTTCCGTCAGTAGATGAGCTGCTATCAACTGCGTCATCAATCGAACAGGTAATAAACATATTTCTTTTATTTGCGTGTTAAAGGGAAATCTATATTTCATTATTAAACCTGCGAGTGGTGAATGAAAAGGCCCTTTCAAGGGCATTCAGATATTTCCAGTCCGTCGCACTCGCGTGTTACGGACACTTAACGTATCTTCCCTCTTTACAAATTTAACGGTATCGTGTTATTCAAAAGTTAGCATTAATGATGAAAGCTTCCGATATTGGACTTTTTACTTTAACGTGGACACTTTTATCGGCAGCATTATGACGCGCTGTTTGAGTTACGGCTTAAAAAGCGTTCGAGTTTGAGTTCGGGACGATCCGACGGGATTGTTCATTGTCGTGGAAAAGTTCCGTTTATTGGAGAGAGATTGAAAAAAAAATCGCTTTTGTTTCGAGCTTATATTTTTCGAAATGCTGCGGTATCGCTTTTCGTCAACAAAAAAAAATAGATAAACGAAATAGGTAAAAAGAGATAAAACCAGTTTGCCAAAAGAAAACCGCATTAAGGTTATAAGCAAAGTAAGCTTTAACAATGTTAAAATTAACACTTTCATTGGAACAACTTCAATATTTTGAAAGAATATTTTTAAATCTATATTGTAGCTAAACCTCTATCAGCCATCGAATATTTATATTTAAAGAGTTGTCAAAAATTTATACTGATACTGGGTAGAGCACTAAAAATTGTCACACACATGTAGAGATTCCGACCATTGATCTTAAAAGCTTTTTCTCAGTACATTTATTTCATTTCATTCATACAAACTTACCCTTACTGAATGGATCCAAACTTAACTATTTTAGATGCAGATGGCGTCTACGATATCGAATTAATGATGACATCACAGTATCCTATTACACTCTACGTACGTTTACGAAAATATAAACATGTCATTCGTTTAAATAGATGACTTGATGGAATATAATTTGATTGTATGTATGACCAATTACATATTAGTATTGAAGACATTACGCTAATTTGAAAATTCACCAAGTTTAGACGAATGATGTTAATGAAAGAACAATATTACAGATAAAGCCAAGAAAAAAAAATGTATTTTTTGCGTATATAACCCAGTGGTGGCTAAACCACAGACGCTTCTAGTTTATACCTCGACGATCTATAAAAGAAAAATAAGCTAAGCTAAACAAATCTGCCCGCCTCAAGATACTTAAGTACACATTTAAAAGGAAAACATATCTCTGTCCAGCCTCATGATCAAAGAGCATAAATAGATTTTAGTGTAGGCACATATTTTATTAAAAAAATAATGTCTTTCGCTACAAATTATTTTATTTTTCTGCCGAGAGTTTCCATTAAGAAATATGAATATTTGATCGAAGCAGTTTCAACGATTCAATAAAAAAGAAATTAGTGTTAGTAAAAAACTTGTCGTACAACTGGAACTTAATTTATTTATTACTTTATTATTCACACAAAAGAAATGAAAATCGATGTGCATTATTTTCGAAAATCACTTTTGCATTCGATTCACCCACATTTGTTTAGTGGGTTCATTAAATTTTTTATGAAGTAGTGACCTATACTTTCTCTTAAATATAACACATACATTAATTTTGTTTTAAAATTAAAATGTAACATTAAAGTACCTTGAAACGAATTTCCTAACTTTTATTTTGAAAGCCGACAAACATCGGTAACTTGACGAATACGGTCAGATATACACGAGGCCCTTCCGCTTTACACGATCGCTGTGCGTCAAATTTTTCCACATAAGAACTCTCGTAACATCATCGTCGGAATACTATTATATCGCGTGTTTTCGTTAGGGATACGTTTAAATACCTCATTCAGCTTTTACCCCTAACATGTCGCCCTTCGAGATTTCCCACCTCGGGGTACGGGGTATTCCCAAATTACGCATCACGCCCACCGTTCGCCTTTGCGTATCCGAGTCGTGAGCCCTTCTCGGTGATGTTACACATAATCAAGAGTGACTGCTGCTGTGCCTTTTTTATGTTCAATCAGCGTGATATGAGAGATATCGTTTCCCGCAAACGCTTTCCGTGTGTCATTAGGAAATTCCAAATTTGCTTCCCTTATTTTTGCTCTCGAGTGAAGAAAATTACTTACCTACGTCGAAATTACGTCGTGCAACCGAAAAATATATAGAACGGGATATTTCTTAGCTTTATTCGTACAGTCGGAGGTCATCATTGAGCGGAGGTATATTAAAGTTATCTAGACACTGACTCTTTTCAATTTTTCGGTTCGCACAACACTTAGCTCAAACTGGCAGGTTAAGGACGAAACGCAACTAGCGCCATACGAACTGCGAAACACGCTTATTATTTCAGTTTGTGATAAAACTAAAAAATCATAGCGAATATTATGCAAGTTTAAATCGACATTTTTTATAATACCAGACCAAAAATTTTCCATACTCTCAAAGTCACACAACGATTCTCAGCTCTCTAAGCGTAGCTAATGGTTTACTTTTTTTATTAAATATCATGTATGTGTTAAACAATTTTAGAATGCTAGTCCTTTTATTTATGAATGCATACGAACAGCCGAGTGACGACTTTATGGAACCTGATTGCCGTAATTAATTCACTAATATGTAGGGTAAGAAGGACTTTCCTTAAGGTAGTTTAACAGGAACTGTGTTCATGGGAAAGCATTAAATAATACTTTCATAAATCAGCAAATAGCGCTGGTGAGCCATCATAGTTTGATCTCATCTGTGTAGAAAATACGAACATCGCTGTGGTAAATGAAGAAGACTTTGACGAGTGCAAAATTAAAATATTTACATTTTTTGGTGTGGTCGCAAATATATCATAAATAAAACATCAATGAATTAAAAAAATATTAGTTGCCATTAATATACGATAATTATTATTGTTCTCATGTGACAATGTGACGTGATTTATCGTTACCTTAAATGTATCATTAGTCTCCTTAAAACAGCAACGCCATCTTAATTTAATGCATATTAGTTACATTTTCGCCATTTTTGTAATATTGAGGTTGGTGCTTTGTAGCCTTACTTTCCATATTTAAAGTTCAAAAACTATTTAGAAATTTAAGAACTACTGACCCTTCAAATTGACAAACGCATATTCTCTTATTAAATTTGTAACTACAGTTTAAAAAAGCTAAACACTACTATTAATATACTACAGCTATATCATATATTATCTTATCGATATTTCCTCGCTCTCTTGTCTATGACTTCTCGACTATGTGTCTATTGTTCGTAATATCGAAGTTCGTAATAGCTGCACATTTGTCTATGAACTACTAAAAGACGTTTTTGAAAAATATGAAAATAATTTTCGAAATTTTCATTAACATCTTTTTATGAGCTAAATGATTTTCATTTAGTATCTTTTGACGTGAAAATATTTTGATGAAAATAATTATTGATTATTTTAGTGAAATACAAAAACATTCCCTCATTTGATCTAACTTTTGTTCTTGTCAGTACCTAAGTATTTACTCGTTCATAACAAATGTTGGCGTTATTACATCTTACGTAGATAACACTAAGCAAAACCATGTACCTTTAATAAATAATTTGACCTATGAAATAATATTCGGTCTATTTTCATATAATTCAGTGAATTATTTATTTGCAATAAACAACGTAGAGAATATCATTCACAGTAATTAATTTTCACTGTAAAGCTTGCGATGTAGCTAAATATGGAAACGGCCTATTTATTATATGTGAGTACCTTAATATAACATTTTATATTAAGCATTCATCACCATTAAACAGTGACAATTATTAGAAAAGACAATGATACAAAATTTAAAAGTCTCGGTAATTAATATATTTGAAACTGTAAATCGTTTATCTTAACCGAAAATTCATTTAAAAACCAACCTACTTTTCTTATGATAAATTTCCAGTAGATTGAAACGGCACTCGCTTTAACTGTAATCGAATATTCATCATGCAATTATGACCTATGTACTTAAGTAACGGAATAAATAAATAGGACTTAGTTAAAATAGTATTCACCGAAAAAAAAATAAAGTGATAATCTTATGCGGCGTTTTCATTTCTTTCTAAGAATTTTATTTTTACCAACGGTTACAACTTATTTATACATTCAATTTAACAAAAATAGAATAAGGCTGACAAACAACGGAATATTAAACTCGCCAAACACTTTGAGCGTCTCCGACAACTTTTGTCATTTAATTAAAAGCAATTATTTTCAAAGAAAAATCTTAGTAAAGATTTCGCCTACAAAAGCGTCCTTGTGTAAAATTACGTGCCTTTTGCATTCATCTCTTCAAAAGATCTCGACTCGCATAAATGTCTCTGGCTAAGAATGTAAGGCATTTTGTTTGTCGGGCGTCTGTATGTGATCGTTGCGGCACCAAAATATGGTAACAACAATCAATTACATAAATAAATAATGAAATGGTTTTAAATTTACAAAAATACACAGTAAAGTTATCGGGTTCCAAAAAATTGTATATGTAAACAGAAACTTCTATATAAAAAGCGCTTAAAGGAAATGTCTATAAACTATCAAGACAAATACAAATTTGATAAGATAAGGTATTCCACTCTATTGTAGTACCGCTTTTTTGTGGGTGCTACAAAAGTATTTATTTTCTTCAAATTGTATCAAATTTTACAAGAAAATTAAGGCGTTAAAACTAGGAGATATCCTAGATTTCCTTGGGAAAAAAAAGTACAACAATCACTGTACTCACAATAATATGTTATTGTGACGAAAAATTTTTAAAGTTTTTCAAATGAATTCTCATATCACTAAGAGTATTCGAATATCATCGTGTATTTAAAAATTATGTCAATTGAACCATGTTTTTCGCAATTATGTATTACAAAAAAAATGCGTGTTTAAATTTTGCCGTAACACTTGACATTTGTCACCGAGTAGTCGATCCAGAACACCCGAACAATGCGCTAATGAGATGCCCCGCCATGGCTGTTTTTTGCAAGTCGTCCCTTTTTTGTAAGCGCTCGTGTTACGACAACCAGAAACTATGCTAATAGCTACTCCGTTCTTTTGTGCGTAATAATTTTGTGTATAAAATTTTAATTACCTTACTTACTTTGAATGTTTACAATACAATAACATTAAGTATTAATCGCCGTTGACTTTTTTTTTTTCGATAAGGACTCCAATTGCGTTTTGAATTAATGCCCATTACATCATTTATGTGTACCTAAAAATTCCAGGATACTTGACACAAATGTGAAGGTTACGAGTTCCTTTTCTTCACAATTGTCGGTATTGGTACAACCGTCACAAATATGCGTATGCGTGTTTTGGTAGAGGTCGTCTCTAAGAAGAAAGTAACGAGTGGCAGTTTCTTCCCTCGCCTTGGGCATATCCTGAACTTTATATGTCCTTGAATTTTCTAGTGAATTATCTGAAATTAAAGACCTTTAATAAAAGGCTATTAAGCCGTAGAACCCACTCTCACCCTAGGCATACCAAGAACTTCAATTGTCCTTGAATTTTCTAGTTAACTGCCTCAAATTAAAAATTTTTAATAAGAGGCTATAAAACCGCATAGCCCACGCACGCGCAGGGTGTATCAAGAACTTCACATGTCTTTTCTGGTGAACCATCACAGATGTGCAGATTTAATCACTCCGTATCATTTACCGTTAATTCCAGTAACGTTTGATTAAAGCTTTAACATGAATTAAATATTCACGTAGTGGAGAATAACACCAGGGCCGGACTTGCACCTCGTCGCATACTAGCGAACATGTTAACCATAGGGATATTACCACTTGTTAGATATGTGTGCTTAGTAATAATTAGCATATTAAAGTATATTGCCTAATTCTCTACCATATTTTTTGATGTGAAACATTTATATTCGTGTCAGCGTGGGGAGTCTGAGTGGCTGATGTGGTGATAGCGAAGCGTAACGTTACACAAGCGATATAGATACACATTAACACGCAAGTATGCTGTACAGGAGAGACGTGCGAATGAAAGAGCAAAAGGAATTGAATATACGTATAAAAGTTTATATAGTTTTTTTTATAAATAAATTAATAACATTTTTAATCATATGTTTATTTTATTACATAAATTTTCAATTTTTTATTTAAATATATATTAATACTTAAATTTTTCATTTTTTTGTGTTTATTATTATATTTTGAATTTGTTGTCCCCAAAATAAAGTTTGATGTTGATTCGTTATTTAATTGATTTCATTGATTTAGTTGACATGTAATTTAAAATATTTAAAAAATATATATTATTATTGCTTTATTTACTGTGAAGCCACACTGTTATAATTTTTTGCACATTACATTTTATACTATTTGTTACTAATTAATGAACAGAATTCCTAAAACAATCCGAATCAGTAATATATCATTAAATCGAAATACATTTTCTATTTATAAATATAAATATTCTCTGATTATTATTATATTTAAAATAACAAGAAAAATATATTGATTTTTATTATTAAACTTTATTCTTTTTTATTATTTTACTACATTTTTATTTTATTGTTATTGATTAATGATAAATTCTAATATCAACTTCAATGTTTCACATATTCCGAACGTACCATGACGCCCGAGTTTTTTTTTTGTATAAGAAATAGCAAATTTTTCAGCAAAGTACGAGTACCTTTGCATTTCCCTACTTTCAAGCGCTTCAACTGATTGCAGGTAACTAGTACCTAACGTTTTATACATTTACATTTATTTATGTCTATTCCGAATTACTAAACGATACGGTATACTCAATAAATTTAAAATATTGCCACATCTAATTTCTCTAAAAAAAAAAATCTTACTTGACAATTTCATAAAATTTTTCGCATCTCTATGCACTATGTGAAAATAAAAGCGAAATAAAATATGCACGCGTAAAAACACAACTTCCATTTGCTTCGACATCAATCTCACGTCATATAAATAATGCATTTTATTGCCACCATTTCCAAAGCAAACATCGAAGTCGTCGTGCGATAGCGCCGACGTAACTACACACGCGCTGTGGATCATTTTTTATTTATGATAACAAAGACTATTTACACTCGCTAATGGCATTTATAGGAGCGATCAGCCGCGGACGCATATTAACTTATTATATATGTTGATATATTGCGGCGATTTCTACAAAGGCTGAATGCCTATAGCGTGGCCTAAACGGTTTCTACAAATTATTTTGGTTAATTTTTTATATCGCTAGGACAAAAACTAGTACAGAAATCCGTTTCTTCTTACAGAATTAATGATTTCGAGTATACACAATTGACCTTTTTTTTCCATTTTTCCCATTTCTATATTCAAAACGCCTTCTTTACTGTCCTTTACTTTACAACAGTAATACTTGTTTTGTTTTTCATACCTACTTTTTCTGTATCATTGTAAAAGCTTACGCTTGAAATCCTCATTTATGTTTTGTTCGCCTTTCTTTTTTTTAAATTGAATCTTGTTTGATATTTACTGGACGAAGATCGCATAAAATAGATTTGCCAAAGTCGTTTAGCAGCATTCCATTGAAAGGTATTTTTTTTTTCTCTAGAATCGTTTTTACTCTTTATCTCAATATAACATTTAATTCGGTCTTATATGTACGATATAACATCTTTCAATAACAATTTATAATAGTGCATTAAATGAACCTAATAATTATCAATTATTATATATATAAGACGTGTTGAAAATTTTGCACTGCTGGCTGGTTACAAATATTTGAATTTCAAATGTTATATTTTTAAAAGAACATTATTAGCGGTGATTCGATTATCGATTGATTTTTATTTCGTTCTCGGTGGCAAAAATGGCATTAGAATGAAATTTTTTTAGGGCAATATATTTTTGTTATTGCACTATACGTCTTTAATTGGGGGGCATCCTGAGCATCTCACATGAGTGCTTCTTCCAATGATGAAATTAATGTAGATTAGCCTTCGACTGCTATCACTGAAGATAATGTCGCGAATTTAAAAAAAGATATTTAAAAAACTGATGTATGACCTCTAATATGAGATTTGACGTTGCTTAGAGATTGGTAAGAAGTAAAAACTTTTAATACAATACGTACTAGTGATAGAGAGAAAGAATGAAAGAACATGTAGTACAGGTTGACTTGCAAGAAAAAAAATTACGGGAGACAAAAGAAATTCTCTCTAGTTTTAAAGAATATTTATCGAAAGCTAGATGAAGGAACTAAAAGTTATGATTTATCAATTTATATGAAATCTCACATACTAATGTTCACCCGTTTTCAAAATTGAACCAATGTCATTAATATGTATATGATTTTACATGGTTCGAACATTTTTTTTCTACTCTTATACATTGGTTCATTATATACCTGAATACTTGGCACCATACACGTAGACGTAAACAGCGCAAAGTATGGAGAATAGAGACTTCTAAATAAAGGCTTTGACTCTACTTTCAAAGTGAGGAATAATAACTGTTTTTAGGAATGTTGATTGATGACCAATGCTCGTCAATAGCTATTAAACAGAAAAGAAAAAAAATCGGTTGATAAACAGACGAGAAAAAGGTACCAAAATGTTCTGCCTTTTTCTATTTACATATAGATATGCTCTACTTTTCTGTATGAACCAAATGCAATCTAAAAGAAATTACTTATGCTTTTATGTGTTAAGAAACTTGAATATTACTGGATTTCTCATGAACTCTCATTACAAAAACAGGTTAGTATTGTTTGAGGCAAGAAAAAGTCCAAAAATGTACCATCACGAACAACCAAACGTTGGTTTACGGCATTATGATAGAACAAGATATATATGAATTTATTACTAAGGTCCAGAGAGAAAACAATTGTCATGTCTTCAAAGGCTTTCCAAAGACGAAAGCAAACCGAAAGAGAAGCAAAAATAAGAAAATTACTGCATTTCATTTTATTCCGAACCAATCTAATTTGCACCCTTCCATTTGAAGAATGAAAAGCAGTTAAATTGTTAAAGTATTTTTGGTTTTTTTTATATAGGGTTTTAAGGGGCAAACTAGCATACAAGCCATCAGAGAGTGGGCGATTACCGCCGCCCATGGACACTCGCAAGTCCAAATAAGTCACTAGTATGTTGCCGGGCTTTTAGGAAGGAATAGAATATCTGATGCAAGGGGAATGGACCATCAAAACTCCCACTTACTGGACGAAGAGTAATAGCGGAATATGCTACTTCACTTCTGTATTCTGTAAGCGGGTCGAGCCGGTCTATTCTAGTGTTGCAGCCAAAACGTCACTACATGGCTCTACCTCATTGTTTATCTGCTTTTCTTAAAAAAAATTGGAGAGACTATAGAAAAGTTAGTCGCATAATCTTGCAATATAACAATTACAATACATTAAGGATAAAACATATTCATTTTTGCTTCAATAATTAGTAGCAATTAAAATGATAATTAGTAAAACACATGAGTCATCCTGCACGCTGTCCGAACCTTGCACCGTGTGATTCCATTATTTTCCCAAAAGCTTAAGATTTCATTTACAGGGCCAGAAGAAGTTGGGATAGCCTACAACCACCACATGAAAATATACATTTATTATTTAGTAGTCCCATTTTTCGAAAAATGTTTCCAACGATTGAAAAAAAGAAACTATAAAAGTAAAAGAGAATAATTTCAAAATGCAATGAATGCTGTAAATATTTATTACATACAATTTGTTGCAAATTATTCAGTATGCTCTCTCTATTCCCTGTACTTTCTTGCTTAAAATGAAATCTTTTCAAATCATAGATTGTGAGCCCATAGCTTATTAACTATACAACAGCTAAACCGATCAGATTTTCATGCTACGATTAACCTTTATCTAAATATCAGTTGATGCGTTAACGTTCTATAGGCTTAACCGTTGCTTAGTAACCCAAAACAAAACTAACAGGATAGTCTGATTTTGATGTACATGCATAAACGTCATCTTTCTCCAAAAAACAGGTGCACGTTGGAAATTCGAGCGACATAAAAAATATGTACAACGACACAGTGATTTCTCAAAAGCCTTTAGACACAAATATAAAAAAAATAAACAGACACACAAAAAATCTATATTCTTAAGTTGGTAAAGAAATACGAACATCTTTATATATGTAAATTCAGCCCATTTTTGTAACCAATAATTATATAGAAACCATTAATTTTGAAATTTATTGAACCAACATAAATTATTTTTTCTCCATAATATTATTATTAAGTATAGTACTAACCGCGTTTTGAAGCAATGTTGCTATTATATATATAACAGTTAAGTTTAAAAACCACGACTAATTGACCGCACTGCAATCAGTTCTTATAACTTATAGATATTTTGAAACAGTGGTTGAAAATATAAAATAATAAATTCACGCCTATTTCCCAGAAGGGTAGGCAGAGAGTATAGATATCCACATGGTACGATCTTTGCATATCTCTTTTGCTTCACTGATATCTATCTATCTTTGCATGCGAATTCATCGGTTTCGGGTTCTTAAATTTTCTCCCTATTTTAATATGTTACCAATATAGTCTGCATAGGACTTTCTAAGGCAACTTTTACTGACTTTCCCACAACACACATTCACTGTGTAGATATTTATTTTGTCAGTCTACTTTTATTCATCTTTTCCCGATGGCTAAACCACCGCGCAACATATCTTTTTCTGCTCTAGCCACTACAATTTCCTTCAAACCACACCGCTCTCTGTCGTCCCTGTTCAAAGGTCACATTTCCACTGCATTTATTCTACTATTAGTTTTCTTCTGCTATACCCAAATTTCTCTATCATACATAAGCTTAGAAACCAGAACTTCATTATAGATAGCTAAACTCGCTTGTCGTGAGTTTGACATAATAGCAAGCACAACCCCATTCGTTTTATTTCATGCATTCATTCTTAGAGCAAAGCATTTATTAAATCTGTTCCAATTAAACAAGTAATTTATAAGCGATACAGGAGTTTTTATTACATACAAATTCATCAAGTGTATAGCGTGCGCAATACATCGGTTCTTTTACATCGGCTCCAATCAATAATTTAGGGGTCCCTTAACATCCTTTCCGCCTCAGAGCATAGACAAGTGGGATGGTCATATATTTTGAAACCAAAATCCATTGAATTTTGCCAAAAAATACGAAACGTTAAATAAATAAACATTGCTGAATTAGTCGCCATGATAATCCCATATTATCGATAATAAACAAATTAAAGATCCCCATTACCCTCTTGTGCTTATTTAATACTTGAATGGCCCCAAAAATGCAAAGTAGGACGTGGTAATATGCATGTAGATTTCTATTTTCTAAATCTAGAAACCAAAAAGGCTATTTATTTGAATTTAAAAATGAATACTGCAGTATTTATGATTTTCCATCCCCGAGGGTGTACAAAAGTTGATTAACCTTTATTATAAAAAAAAGTATTCATATACCAAGCACATATTTGCTTCAATGGACATACAAAGCTGAAACAATTGAAGTAAAAATCACAAAACTTGGGTCTACATACTAAATGTGTGTAGTAAATGTTACCAAATATTATATATATCATATCACCATTGGACGAAATGTCGCCAACTTGTTTCAAAGGATCTTCTACTTACGGTAAGAAACTCTTCTACTTCTACTTCTACTCAAGCAAAAAGATACGGGTTCAAGGCATGAATTATATCATTTAAAATTGTAACGAGTTCTATACGATGATTCACATCTCGGACAGTGGCAATAATGAGAGTCGGATATCGGATACCTAGAAATTTCTAGAGTGTAACATTTAAGACAGTGCAATTGAATTATAATTATTTTTTATTAATACAATGCAGTTCAATATATGAACCAAGTCTCTAATTCGTTTCAACACCAGCTTAATTATCACGAACTTAAACTATGTAAATCTAGAATTCAGATTAATTCATTATACGAATCTAGTTTCTGATTCGTTTCAACACTAACGTAGTTATCACAAGCTTAAACCATATAAATCTAGAATCCAAATTAATTCATAATGCGAAACTGGTCTCTAATTCGTTTCAATAAGAGCGTAATTATAACGAACCGAAGTTATCTAAATCTAGAACCTATATCAGTACATTTATGTGAACTAAGTCCCACAAATCCAACAACTAAGTTTCAACATAAGCGCATTGCTTTAATTAGGGTAGTTCCAGCGGTGTCCAAGCACAGGGTTCAACCCTGGTGAGATGCAAAATTGGTCAGACCAGAACCAGGCATCCGTCATTCCGTGCGTAGGCACAAGATACAGAGACACCTACAACTCAAAATACCGAGGCGGCTTAATATCAGTCGGGCTGTCGAGCTCTTTGATTTACACGTCACGAAACGTTTCGCGCGCTTTCTTTAGGCATATACTCACGCGCACAATTTTACTATAGTATTTACACTACCGATTATTAGGCCCATTATGTTACCGATACTAAATGGGTCTCTAAAGATATAGCCGTCAAAGGTTTAAATAAGAACATACCCTAAATCTGGTGGATGCTAAAGATTTTAACTACCAGCGATTACAAAGCAGAAACAACTACAGCTAAAAACATTATAGATCTAATAAAGTTATATGTAGAGTGTTTCAGATCAAATCTTAAAGTCGGTGGATAGGATGAATGTAGCTTTACAGTAAAAAAAAATTCTATTAACAAAACCTCTGAAATAATCAAGATTTTAGCAAGGCAGATTCAGAATACTCGCGAGACTGCAAATAATATTTTAGAAAAGGCACAAAAAGTTTGTGTGATATTAATGATGATTTTCCTGAAAAACGAAAGAAGCGAGTTAAAAAGACACAACTCGAAAGAAAGTTCTCACGCCGGCTACGATATTTCCCCATAACAAAGCTTTTAAATTCATATGAATGAAGGAATTAATAGAATAATTTCTGAATTTACCTGACGATTTGAAAAGCTAAGCAACATTCACTACTTTTTTGAATTTTTATTGAGTAAGAGAACACATTACCAAGTATCCAGTTGAAGAACTAAAAAAAACATGCCGCTGGAACCAGCAGCATGTTTTTTTGCTGCTGCTCAAATGAGTAAAAAATAATATTCTGCAGATACCATTGCTACTGAATTTTGGGCCGAGGTCAGTCAAACCAAGTCTTCATAAAGCTATACTTAAAGGAAATGTTTCCCAATATAGTGGTCGATATTAAGATTTTTATAACAATGCCTGTGACTGTAATTTCCTACGATAGATCATGCATTATGCTCAAATAGATAAGGACATAGCTGCACTCGACAATGGGCCAAGAAAGATTTTATGGCCTAGTGATTTTATCGATTGAACGCGACATACTCGTAACACATCTGCCGTATAAAAAAGTAATTAAAGACTTCATAATGAAGAAAGCCCGTAAAATAAATATTTAAGTAAGTTTACGGTTTGCCTTGTATCTCTACTAATATCAGTTTTTGATATCATTTGTGTGTGGCATAATTGTGAATTTTGGGAAATATTTTTGGAATGAACGTTTTTTCATCTTATTCATGCACACAATTTGTGTATACTACTTTATTTAAAACTCTACTGACTACAGTAACTATGAATTAAGTACACAAAAACATAGTTTTTGGATGATAGATTTATTTTTATAAACCTAATCAATTTTATTATCAAAACCGGGTAAGATTCAAAAAATTTTCAAAGCCGCACTTATAGGAAGTCGCACTGGGCGCATAAAATGCTTAGTTACGGCACTGTCACAAGCGTAATTATCATGAAATGAAACCATCTAAATCTAGAATCTAGATCACTTCCCTTGTGCGTAATTCGTCTCAGGACTGGCGTGATTATTGCGAACCTAAATCATCTAAATCCAGATCAGGTCATTATGTGAAACGAGTTCCTAATTCATTTCGACGCTACCACGAGCTAAAACCGCGAAAGAACAGAGTTTCGGGCCGACTTCGAAATGAACTGGACGACATTCAAACGTCACCGCATATCAATTCCACGCCGGCGAGTCGCTTATTTGCGTTCGGCGATACTTTAAAAGCTAATATGATACTACATAACCGCTCCTATTATTATCAGTTTGGCAACTAATTTCGTGTTTTACAAGTTTTCGCGGTGTGGGCGCGTAATACGTTTTCCAACCCGTTGACAGATCGTCGTGAACTTTCCGCCCACGCGAATTTGCAGCTTATGGAAAAATACTTTATCGGCCGTTCTGTGAGCGGGTTCGCTGGTATATTGAGTTGACAAGTTTCAAGAGTTGACGAGGATATATATCCGGTTTTCTTACAAAGTTTATTCACGAAGTGATGTCCCATTTCTCGACGAGCGAGATCGCTTAACGAAACCGGATTTAGTGCTAATATCAGAAATAACGATTGCTTGGTATAATTATACTTGATATGCAATAAACATAGATTGGATAGGTTTCAATCTATATTGAACCTTCGATTCCACCAACTTGTTTTATTAAAATAATTTAATTTTTCACTGAAATTACGTGTTACAATTAAACTAACTTTATTATGTATGTATGTATATGTAAGTATTAAAACTTCTCTACAAATCTAATTATTTGTCTTTAAAATTTTGTTTTTATTTTCTAAATGATTATTTCATGTAAACGGAAGAAAACGGAACTCTTTTATAAATATGATATAATAAAATACATAGTGTGCAATTTAATGTTAGCTTTTAACAAACATAAAATTTTATAGCATTAATGCTTTTAAATTATAAAAACTAAGTAAAAAGTAATCTTCTGCTATACAAAAACATTGCCGTGGAGGCGAAACATTTTGTGCCGGGATTTTTTATCGTTCAGCCATAAATTCATATTTTCCCACAACCTAAATTAGGTTGACGGGCTTTTTATAGGAACCGCTAATTTGTCTTTGTACTGTCATTGCGCTATTTTATTCAAAAGTTTTGTGTCATATAAAATAGAAAAGGCTATGTGTACCTCAGTGTTTATTCTAATACAAGTGATAAATTGTGTAATCTTTGTCAACATAAATACGTAAAATACGAACTTATTCCTTATTATTAAATTTTAGTATATTCGTATTCGTAAATTTAAATG
Organism: Eumeta japonica; assembly: GCA_005406025.1. Lineage (NCBI taxonomy): Eukaryota > Metazoa > Arthropoda > Insecta > Lepidoptera > Psychidae > Eumeta > Eumeta japonica. The sequence continues at coordinate 76,028 of BGZK01001111.1, read as the reverse complement.
AAAAACAAAACGAAACTTTCGTTTTTTTAGTACTGTGTTAATATTCGCGTTGTAGTAGATTTTAATTGCTAAATACTTTGTAAATCAAAAAGGATTGATGTACCGTAATAAATAGAAAAATAGTTCAATAATAACTGGCCAAAAGCATGTCCGACCATGCTCATTATAAGGTTCAGAAGCCATTATTACAAAGAGATGCACTACAGATGAAAAAAGTACGTTGTTACACTTTTTCCATGTTACACGCACAGAATAGTGATGAGCAATTTAGTCGCTATAGCTAGAAAAACAAAGAGGTATGTTGACTATTACTATTAAACTAGTGTAAACTAAAGTGCATCAGCAAAAGAGTGTATCTTCGTGGCACTTACGTCCTTTTGTTGAGAAGCGCTGATTTTCGCCAATAACTCAAAAACAGTATATCCGTTCATGTTCAAAATAATTTTAAAAGAAAGTATTTATTAAGGGCTAACTTCGTTATTTTTTTATATGTGTTGGACATCCGGTTTAGAAAATAAAGGGGGGATACAATTTCTATTTTCGGAATGATTTTTTTTTCAGTTGCTATTACATGTATGGAGTGCCCGCCCCCCCCCCCTAGATATATGTATTTTTGTTATTTAAGTACAAAACTAAGTAGTGGCTTATACAAAACACTACACTATAAATTTGTAAATTTCATCAATATATTTTGTAGTTTTTTAATAAAATTCCTGTGACATATAGACCCATGGACAGATGAACGGACAAGTCGAAACTATAAGGGTTCCATTTTTGGAATTTTGGCTCGGAACCCTAAAACTGAAGCGCATAATTCAGAAAATATTCCGTGAGCTATATTTAATTTTACTCCATCGAGTTTTTTATGCATAATTGAGTTATAAACAATCAAAGACGTCACAAAATATTACATTTTTAATATTAAAGTAATAGGATGTAGTACGGACAAAAAATACAATGTTAAAACCCCATCTTTCATTTTAATTTAGAATGATGTTCATATTATTAAACCATTGTTGTTCATTAGTTACACTCTCTCTTACTTTCCCTGTAACTCTACCTCACCTTCTCACATTATCGTTCAATCTAACGCCGATGCTTCTTTAAACAAAGCAAACAATAAGTATGGTCAGCAATATGAAACAAAATTAACAACTCTAAAATGTTCCAGTCATAAGGAGTCACAAAATTTTGTTTTCTAATGTTAAAATCAATTTTTGTTGATATTCAATAGACCCCGTGATTGTAAAAGTGGGTTGTTTCTCTAATTTCCTTGAGAATACCAATATTTTGTGTGTACTTTTGTGATCAATTCAAAATTATTTTGTTTTTTAAACGACTTCAATATCAGAGGATGTTCTCAATTAATATGACTATTTTTTGTATGTGATCGGACATTATTCAGGCATATTATTTGATTATAAACCGATTTTAACGATTCTTTTTGCGTTAATTTCAGTATAGCTCACAACCGGCTGCATTTTAATTTCATTGGTATCGAATTTTAACTTCGAAGTCACACTATGGAAATTCTTAGGTTGATAACTTATAACCTAAAACTAGACAACTTTCTTAAGTCAAGTTCTTACTTGACCATAGTCAAAAACATGTTGGACTGGATTGGATTAAAATTATGGAAGCACACAACAAGACTTCTTAAACACAAACAGCTTGTATATTGAAATGAATAATACGACAATTGTGTTGATCCTTCAACATAAAAATAAACTTAAACACATAAGAACACTCTAGGCATAACAGCGCAAATACAATGAATTAATCGACAGTCTCTATATTCTTGGCCTCATTAGTTAATTTATTTAACACATAAGCTTTCATACTTGACAATCTATTTTTTGGCGCTGCTGTAGACTTTAATTCAAAGTTGTTTCATTTTTGAGTGCGTTTTTTAAGCGTTTTCGCTTTCATATTCCCTTTTAATTAGCCGTCGCTTCCGTATTCGAGAAGGGTCTTTACTAGGGCTACCCATCACTTAAAATTGAATAGAAATTAATTTTAAAATAAAATACGCAATTAATAAACACAAAGGTAACATAAGTTATTGAATAAGCAAAAGGTAAATTTTTCATACAACCGTTTCGTATTAGTTTGTTGTTCCACTTAATGTGATTAAGAAATTGTCATTTGTTATATAAATACTATATTTTTATTATCTTAAAATTGCTGCTTAGTAGAACATAAAATTTATATACCTTACTTATCAGAAAGACTTAAATGGGGATACATTGTTAAACAAATAATAAAAACTACAAGTAAAAAACTTGCTGAGTAGAAAATAATTCACCGGCGATCTGCGATTTTAAATTTAAACTTGTTTCAAATACGCTATTATATTAGCAATGTTTTACTTGGCGCCCAATTCAAAATTATAAAATTATTTACAATTGTATACTAATCAATATTTTTTTGTTTTTCAGTTAAAGTCACTGTCGTGCTTTTCATATTCTTTCCAGATTTTTTTCATATTCCATCTGATTTTTCTGTCTATAAAAAAGAGTGAATCTAACTTAAAAATTAGACACATTTCGAATTTTTATTACAAAAGGAAAAAGATGCGATACAAAAAAGCGAAAAAAGTTTGTGACGTTTATGGGCCTAATGCAGTGTCGGTAAGGAGTATCACAAAACTAGTTCAAGCTTTGGCAGTTTTGTATCAAAAATGATAGACGCTCTCATCGACCTGTTACGGATAAAGTCGATGCCATTTCGGAAAAAGTGGAGCAAGAATGATATATTAGTTCCTACGACATAGCTAAAGGGTTGGCAACAAAACAAAATGGATCTACTGTATCAAAAAAGCGGGGTATACATAAAAGCTTCATACTTGAATCATACACGAGCTCATTGAAAGACATGAATCGTACCCTCATTTGCAATTCTCTATTGAAACTTAATGAAATCCAACCGTTTTTAAAAAGATTGATCTCTGGTGATTAAAAATTGATTACCTATGACAAGAACGTGCAAAAATTAACATGGTCAAAAGCTCCACAGATTATAGCGAAGCCCGGATTAACTTGCAATAAGCTGATACTACATGTATAATGGGATTGAAAGGTATTATTAATTACGGGTTTCCATCGCAAGGTAAAACGTGTTCGGATTCGGATCTTTACTTACGGCAGCTGATGGGACTCGAGCAAGAACTAGAGATAAAATGGCCGGAATTGATCAACAGAAAGGTTGTGGCTTTTTACCATGATAACGCCAGACCACACACATTTTTAGCCACTCAGCAAATATTGAAAGAGTTTGGTAGAGAAGTGTTAATGCATCCACCATATAGCCCTGACCTTGCACCCTCACATTTTACCTGTCTCGGTCTCTTTAGAATTCTTTAAGTAGTATTAAGTTAACATAAAGACAGTACTGTCAAAACCATTTAACCCAGTTTTTGATCAGAAATCCCAAAATATTTACAGCAAAGGGATTATGTTATTACCTACAAAATGGCATATACACATTTTTCCTAAATATATATAAACTGTGACATATATAAGAAAATATATATTTTTTTGTAGAATCGCTACTTTAAATTCGCTTCAAGTTCATCAATTAAAGAATACATTGACTTCAACATTACTTTCATCATTAAAAAGATTATGCTTAAGCGAAGCATCTTTACAAAAATGCTTTAAAACTTGCATCGCGACAACCACAAGAGAATGAAAATAAAGTGAAACTGTAATTTCTAAAAATGAATTGGAAAAATAAATTCTGTAGTAATAAAAAATACTGAAATGCTTAATGTACTTTAGCTGGAATTTCAGACTACTTCTTTCATTGCATTTTCAAAAGGCAAACGGGTTCACTAGCCACCCGAGATTAGTTCATCATTGCCGCCCACGGACACTCGCAACCACGGTGAAGTTACCAGTGCGTTGTCGGCCTCTTGCACGGAAATAGGATATCTAGTAGAGGGAGATTGATGGAGGGGGTGCATATGGTGATGGAGGGGCGGTGAACCACCGGAATTCTCACTCACTGTACGAAATACAACAGTGGAAGCTATTGTTTCACGTCTGTGTTCTGTGAGAATGTGGTACCTCGCAGTCGAATCGACTCATTTTTATGTTACAGCCAAGTTGACCACAGCAGAGCATACTCCCACCACTCTACTTAACTTTCCGTTCTGAGAAAATATTACTGTAACGCGCCGCGATTGCTTAACACATTTGTGAAAGTACTCTTTTAGGTACCATTTGTTTTTGTTAAACTAAAATATCTATCAACTTTATTATTACTTATCTTTCGAAAAAAATAAACTTAAAAAAATTAGTAAGTTTTTCTTATATACAACCCAGGATCTTTTTATTATTTTCTTATTAGGTACACAGCGGTGGTGGCAGAGAGGTAGGCGTGTGGATCCTATTGGAATACAAAACGCTGGACGAATTGACCAATAAGCTTTACGCCTTCAATTAAATTTAGCTACTGGTTCGTGTATCCGAGACCACGGTATAAACATACTTTTGGTACCGGAACTTACCATCATATCAGTGACAGCGGTCTTTAATAGCCCCAAACTCGAATCGGCCCAATGCTAAGGGCTTATGGTCCGAGGACCGTTTCAATAAATAGATCAGAAGAGGGTACACCTCTGTAGCGAGACGATGAAAATATGATACATAATCCCTTTCATATCAAGATATTTCTTACAATTCTAAGCGTTTTATTTATAAAAAAAATAACCATATAATTCTTGTGAGGATTTATAAGCGGGTACGAACGCACGACTTGGAATTAAATATAAAAAAATCAGCCAAGAGCATGTCGGACCATGCTCAATGTATGGTTCCTAAACCGTTACTACGAAAAAATGCATTATAGATGAACAAGACTACATTGTTACACTTTTATCCATGTTTCCCGCAGAATACGAATAAGCACGTTAGTCGCCTATACGTAGAGAAACAAGCAGGTATGTCGACTATTACTCTGAAACTAATGTGAACTAAAGTACACAAGCAAAAGAGCGTATCTTCATGGCACTTACGTATCTTTGTTGAGAAGCACAGTTTTTCGGCAATAACTCGAAAACGGTATCTTCGATCATCTTTAAAATATTTTTTGTTAAAAGTATTTATTAATCGCTATGTTTATATTTTTTTATATTTGTTGCGTATGCGATTTACAAATAAAAGGAGGGACACAATTTTTTCTATTTTCGGATTGATTATTTCCGAAAATAATAAATCAATTGAAAATTGATTTATTATTTTCATCAATCAATTAAAAAATTGCTTGAAAACCTAAAGGGTTTTTAAAGGAACTGTCGAAATATGTACCACACGTTGATGTTCTCCGAAGAAATTTTTTTCAGCTTCTATTACATGTATGGAGTGCCCTCCTTAGAAATAATTATTTTTATGTCGTTTAACTACCAAACTAACTAGCGACTTATACAAGACACCTACACTATAAATTTTATCAATATACATCTTATAGTTTCTGAGTAAAATGCTTGTGACATAAAGACTGTTGGACATGACGAAACTATAAGGCTTTCGGTTTTGCCATTTTGGCTCGAAACCCTAAAAAAAACATTTGCCCTTCTGAGGAAATAGGTGTTTCAATTAATACGCCACACAATAAACAGAACATGTTTATTGTGCGGGAATACACAGGTTGTTCGGTTAAGCAAGTGTGCGGCTTTGGTAAGATTGCGCCGCGTTGTGGGACTTAAAACAGTAATAACGTTTCCTATCTTAAGTTGGACGTCGACTGACCGCCCCCTCCTCCCGCGCGCTCACCTCAGCATTTGATTTGTTTAGTGGAACGCACTATAAAAACATCTCAACGTTTCTTTACAACTAAACATGCATTTTAGTGCAATGCAATCCTAGGAACTCCATATTGGGATTGAGGGAGCGAGGTAAACAAAAATGTATATTAGCTCGTTGAACTTCCAATTTCCAGGTCTAAATGTCAAATGGAAAATCACCTGTAGCAAACGGATAAAACGTGAGTGATCCTACAACAGAATTCACTTTTTAACCGACTTCAAAAAGAGAAGGAGGTTCTCAATGCCACTGCATTTTTTTTGTGTTTGTTACCACAGAACTTTCGACTGAGTATCCCGATTTTGATGATTCTGTTTTTATTTTAAAGCTGGCGCTTCCTGTGTGGTCTCATTTTGATTTAGGATCCTTGACAAGGTAACGGAACTCTTCAATTCTTAGGAGCAAATTAATGATATTCGGCCGAATCTTTTATAGGCTATCCGGATATTTCAATCACCTACCGTAGCGTCATTATGGCCAAGTGATTGTCGTAGTCAAATATGATGATCAATGGAACTCCTTAACGGCTTACAGTAAGGGCTTTAAGGAGCAGCAAGTTTAGTAGGTCTACCCATATTCGGACAAATTAGTTAGTGTATTTAAGATTTAAATAGACTATTTAAAAATTGAAAAATAAACAATCTTTTTAACAAAAAAAAAACTGACTTCAAAAAAAACTATGCCAAAAAATTAATACGCTCTAAAAAGTAAAAAAATAATTCATTATTTTTCTACAACTTAATAATCAACTTACTTTTTCTACTCATCAATGTGTAGGTAAGATCTATGTATTTCCCACACAAGAAGGTAGGTAGGTACCTACCCACTTCAAATTTGACTCAACACATACCTATGAATTAAAGACAGTGATCAAAATATTTTTGAGAGCTCTCCTTGAGAGCAATAAACACCGACTCCAAAAATAACTATAATTGTAACTACATTATATTATCGTAATTATTTAATTGTCTTTTAAGTAGTCTATATTTTTCATTTCATTTTATTTAGGAAATCTCTGCTTTTTATGTACAAGATACGAAGCAAAAATAAACTTACAGCTAACGTAACATGTAGTGGACACACCTGCAATTATATTTTCTTTTAATTTAATTTATTATAAAAAAATGTCTTATGTCATAAATTTTTTTCGATATGGAGTAATCTTTTCGAAACTAAGTTTTAATACATTCACTACTGAATTGTATATTCCTGAAATTGCTAAAGAAACTCAGACAGTTTTGCAGTACTACAAGTAAAAGTACTACAGGTTACTATAGTTTATTGTATTTTTTGAAAGAATTCTCGATCAGTATCTATACAGAGTTTCATTGATAACCTTTTCAAGGAGCAAACGAGCTTCCAAGCCACCTCAAAGTAGATGATCATTGCCGCCCATGAACACTCGCAACTCCAGAAGCTTCACCAGTGTGTTGCCGGTCAAAATAATGCTAGAATAGTGGTTATAAGCCCGGTTCTAACCACCATTCTAGAATTGTTTTCAAAATATTAACAATAATAGCAAAGTATTTAATCTACATTTACATAGAAGAGAATAGAGAATGTAAAACAAAAATTACTTTTAAGAAATGTATTTCCAAAAGGAATATAAAATGCTTTCTGATAAAACAAAATATAAATTTAGAACCGTAATCATAATTCAAGTTCTGATTTCAGAAATTCTGATTATCAATTCGGCAATGACAGAAATATATTTTAGTCAATTATTTGTAGTAAATATATTGAATGGATTTTGTTTTTAGAAAATTTGAAATTCTATGAAATATTTTTTCTGAAATTTTCCTGTCTAATTTTAAAGAAACAAAAAGGTATCATAAAACGGCAAGAAAAGAGTCAACAGCGTCAAAGTTTTACGTTATTTTTTAAGGTCCGGAAGGGCCTGTTGACTTTGTCTGTTATGATTTGATATCGTCCAACATCGTCTTTTTTTTTGGAAATTCAATGAAAACAACAATCACTTAGATACAAAGCTACGTACCTAAATTACATTAAAAATAAATTACCTTTTCAACGTATTAGCTAAGGCGTAGACAATTACTTGCCTAAAAACAAATATTGAAATTAAAAAGAGTCCTAAATTGATTCGTGTTTCCTTTATTCTTTTATTCTATTAAATTCAATATTGTGAGAAATATTATACAAGGGTAATGTTTTCTATTACAGATTACACCAAATCATTCCCAATTCACACAAAAAATTTAATAATAATCTGCCATCTGACATAATTTACTTTTATTTTCACCGAAAGAAAATAGATATTATATTGAATTGAATTGAAGACCTAGATAATGACAAAACATTAAGATACCTATTGAATATAGATTTGAGACGAACTTCGGTACCAGAACACAGACTAGTGTTTGAAAAATATGCACCACATATTATAATTCGTTTCTTTGTTCGTTGTCGAATTAAAAACGCGTTTCTCATCTGCTTTTCTTATATAATAAAAGGCTTTCCATATCAGTTGAATATATGGTTATTAGAATTATTGATTCAATGACAACTTCACGCCATTATTTCTAATACAGGGTAACCAAAGCTAGAACTCTTGATGTAAATCCACGTTCCGTAATTAATTCACCTCTGATTACCTCACGTTGTCCTTGACCATCATCGAGTGGGATTTCGGATGTAACAAATAGAGTTTAAAAAGTGCCAACAATACACATTCGAACTCGGAAATTACCACTATCTGTTGCATTTCGTACAGCGAATTATAACAATAATAACAGAAAAACAAAGCGAGAATTAAAGTAATTTATCGAAAAATATTATTCCATACCTTTTTATGTTTGCTGCAATTATTTTCAAAGTTTTAAGATCACGACGAAACCCACCGAAATTTAAAATCGGCTCATAACTAGGAAACAGGTAAATACAGTCAACACTAACTAGTAAACTAGTACAAAAACATATATAAGAGTTGCTAAAATCGCAAAACTTCACCACTGTCTGCCACTGATATATATATCGGCAGCATCTAAAATATTGAAGTGGTTCCTTCTCCAGTTCACCTAATTATAAAAACCGGCGTAAGTGAACCACTACGCAAAAAAGAAATAACTATTTAAGCCGAGAAATTGTTTTGCAAGACATTCAATATTTTGAATATTAGCAAAAAAATTCTTGAACCTTGAAAATTGAGTAAGATCGTCTTACTTGGTTAATGAGAAATCTGTTTTATTGAAAATAACGAGGATCTTCAAAAAAAAAGGTTCTTGCCTTAAGAATATTTATCTTTAATCAACAATTCTTTCTTTTCTTTGTAATGATATTCTACGTTTTGTAACAATCACTTACGTATTTTAATACAATTTTAACCTGTGCATGTATTTATTACAATAATTACATAAGTAAAAGCCCAAAAGTGACTTAATTATTTTCCATAGTTAAATATCTGGTGCATTCACTAAAGTCTTCATGTTATTTTTCATATGTAAATATTATCATCAATGATTTTACAATTTATTAACCTTCGAGAACAAAAATATATATCATTTAAAATTGCAGTAACATCGAATAGAAATGTATAATGACCTTATATTTAATTATTATTTTTAACACATACGCATAAAAGTTACTACACTTTATTCCTTTGATTTCCTATGATTGATTTTAAATTCTTAGAAGACAATGCAACAAAATTGCTAATAAGTCGGCACGTTCAAATTACCTCAAAACATAAAATTTCATGATTATTTCTTTCATTTGCAAGAAATAACGACGGAAATAGAAAATAATAAAGTCGTATAATGGAGGCCCGTAGCAGAATACAATTCTATGACAATAACGTTCGCATAAAATGTCGTTATTAGGCATTCTCACAAAGACAACAATGATTCCTTTTAGAATAAATCTTTAGCGTGTGTCAATGATTGCTACGAGTAAAACGGCATGAATACGCGACACGTATTTCTATTATGACACGGACGGCGCACGCTACGAGATTTCGTGTGGAATTAAATGTTTTCCAGAGAAAAAAATAGGAAATATAAATAAAAGGAAACCTATCGGAACGTGAACATGAGCACGGTAATGATATAAGCGTTGATGCGTACACGCCGTGTTGTCTATGGACTTCTGGGAATAGTCTTGTTTATGTATTTGTATTTATTTAGGTATAGGCACATACTCGTATGTGTTTCCTTATAAATGTAGGTAGATAGCGACATTATGGCGATTGTTAAGTATAAAAAAAAACTTTATTTTTGTAACCATTTCGAGGAATATATAGCTGATTACTTATTAAACAAAAAAATGTATTTTGTTATTTCGAGTTCATTTCGTTGATTTTCAATTAATGTTCACGTAACATTTGGAATGTAATTGTCTTGAATATCAATCAGAAATATCGGCAGCTGTCGAATTGATGGCGGTTTTTTAACTTAGGGTCAAGTATCCAATTAGCTTTAACCTAATATTCGTAATCGAGAAAACCGGGTGTTATGAAATATTCGCTAGTTGAAAACATATTTTTCGCCAATAGGAAACCAACAAAATTTAATTTTTCTCTTTAAAACTTGAATTTTGCATGTTTTCCACACTTACCAACCGTATAACTACTATGTGTAAATAAATTCCCGCTTTTAAAATCTATCGATATGATGATTAAATAGACAAATAGACAGACATAACACAAATCTATGTTCATGATAGCGTTCCTACCAGGTTATCCTTTCAAGAAGGATAACTATATATATGTGATATGACCTACCTCTTTTCAAAATCATTCGACATATATTTCATACCTCATATATTTTGATTGCTATTTCAAAATTTAAGGATATCATTTATGCCATGTCAATAATCTAATTTATGCTAATAAAATTTGTTTTCAATGTGCTGCCGATTTTTATTTCTATCCAAAATTTTACGATTTCGTCATCCAAGCACACTCTGACTGATCGCATTAAAACTTTAATGGGAAACTTGAGTAACCTGAGTTAGGGCACAATAGACTGTTTTTCCTTTCTGCTATCCAAGTTTTCATAGTTGAGGTAAAAACCAAGTACAAAAGTGTCACACCAGTTGAGTGAGTGGAGCACGCGCAGTGTAGCGATCCGTACAAGCTTAGCTTGACCCGAACCTAGAGATTTTATTCAAACCCTAAAACTTACCATCACAGAGCGACGACAGCAGAATAACAATTTATCAAAATTCTTAAAGCTGGTGCTTGTTGAGCAATTTATTAAAATTTTTTTAGCTAAATTTATCGCCTACTTATAGAACGTACTAGTGTAATCGGCACCAAAGTTTTCATATGCAAAAATCGTATACGATACGACATAAATAGGATAACTGTAGTATATTTAATATAGCTATCCTATTTATATCATTTATGGAGGTAGTGCAGCAGGGTTAAACAGCTAAGTTTCAAAACTTAAGTGCATAAAAATGTTGTTAACAACTTCAAGAATACTTTATTATAACAAAGGCGCCATCGTAAACCACGGTCGTGAAATGGAGGAAACAAAGTAGCTTTAGCGGTTGATTCCTAACTATTACCTACTATGGAGTTTATTTAGGGTCGATGCGGGAACACCTAGTGACCTAGACGCATTAACTTAGTTCACTCTAGATCTTGGAGCGATTGATCGTAGACGTGGCGTTAATTATCGTCGTGAATTCATACTGTGAATCGTCTTATACATTACTTTTTAATTATGTAGAATAAATGTTAAAAATTGGAGGTGTGGATTCATAACCGAACACTTGGTAAACGAGACGTAATTTTGACAAATTATACAATAAATCTAATAACAATTTTAAAATAAATATTGAACGAGCACGATACAAGAACTTCTACTTCGACTGACACTTAAATTTTTTGCCCTTCGCTTTTTATGCAGGAGAAGCAAAAATTTAAATACGCCATAAATTGTGTGTACATTTTTGTATACGTGCTGGATTATAGCTTTGTAGGCCTAACAGTGTCTTTATAAATTAGCTGTTACGTACAAGCTAACAGACGCATATATATATATAAACTATATAAAAATAATTGGACAATAAAATTATATACAGCTCTAGCATTATTTACTTAAACACATTCACAGTGGTAGGGTATTTGTAATAACAGCATAAAAAAAAAATAAGCAATATTCCACGCGGTCAATTAAAAGATGAATGACTGTTTAATGACATAATATCACACATACTTATTGCTCCCTATTTTGGAACACGCGTTGAGTTTCCAGACCTGGTTTCTGTTGTATTTATGTTTATACTCAATATAATACTGATAGGGGGCTATTGATTAATGAATTAATGCGGTTGCAGTGCGATTCTAATGAATGCGATTTTTTAACTTTCTGAGGACTTGCGTGAGGAATTATAGCTCATATCTTTAACTTTATATAAAACAAGACCCAAGTTTTAGCTGTGGTATTCTAAGAATTTAGGATCGGGTAACAATTGTAACAGTTTTTTTTTATATATATAAATTTTTTACTCACAAAGACAAATATTTCATCATTAAACTTCTAGATTCTAATTTCTTTTTAAATCAATAATATAAATACGAAAAATTAGTTAAACAAAACTAAGAAATTAATAGGCCGAACAAAAGGTATAAAACTAAGTAAATTATTGCGTTTACTTTGTAGATGATAAGATCAGAAGAACGACTCGACATTTAAGATTCAGTTTTTTGCCATCGCTTAGATAATTTCCTTTGAAAGTATTACGTAAGTAAGGAAGAAAATAAGTACGTCACAAAAATAATAACGAAAATCCGATCAAAATAATATCATGTAAAGAATGTATCCGAGTTTCGCGGCTGTATCAGCTTAAAAAGTTAGCGAATCTCAGGGTCAACTCAATTTCTCCTCCAAATTCTTGCACTTAAAGTGTCATTACTACAAAAATCTAATACATTTTACTCCAGTACTTATAAAGAAAACTTTTACACACAACAATAGTGTTGCAGTTAAGTCCAACGGACTCTTTTAGTTTCGACTAGCTTAAATGAAGTGAAGTTTACATAGCAATTTGGCATACTACCATACATAGATTTTTATTCTCTATACGGCTGAGACAAATTGCATTAAAAAATGAAATTACTATTTCGTAATAGATTCATTGAACCATATAATCATGAGATTTTTGAAGCGATATCCAGAAATTCGAAGCGATTTGATAGCGCCTTCTATTTTGTCCGACAAATGGAGCGAACTCTGCGCACAATTTTACAACTTATTCAAGTAAAATAGTCATGAAACTTAGTCACGTGTTTTTTGCATGATATACTTATGTTTGGCTTTCTTTTTATTACTTCCGATCAGAACGCCAATTAAATTGTTGAATATTATATTGATGTAAGTACGTGGGTTCAGCTGCTGTGCATGTGAAGCTTAATGATGGATGTTTTACGTTTTAATTTTTTTTTTTGTTTTTTATTTAATTTACTCCGAAATATCTTATAATAAATATATGTAAATCTCACTTAGTAGAAATATCATAATACACGCAATTATCTTATTGCAAATCAATTCTCTATCTTAATAAATCGTTAGTCTGAATATTTGTAATAAATATGATTTTTGTAATTTTCATTATGTTCTTTGGCGTATTAATTCGATGCGAATAATAATCAATTATATTTGCTATTACTCTTGAAATCAATCAAAAAAAGATTACATGATTGTTATGAGATTAGTGTTTTAATATTTGATATGAAAATTATTTACTTTACCGTTTTCTTTTTGAAATCATTACTTTGAAAAGTTTTATATTATTCTGAGATCCGCGAAATTTAAATAATCCTTTTTTATTTTGTTGTACGCGAAAATTTCCGAATTTTAAATACGTAGTACTGCTTTTCTTTTTGTTAAATTCATGGAAATAATAAATTCATGGAAATAAATACGCTATAATTGCGTTCATTAAAGTGATAAAACAGTAAAATGTGAAAATATTGTATAATAGCAAATTCGAAAATTTTAAATATTATTAATTTTTCTAAAATTAAATTATATAATATTCAGATAAAAATAATAACCACCTAATTATGCGTTGTATTATAATTTACGAAGCCGCAAAATATTATTTGAAACAAATATTTTTTTCTGCAACAATACAAATCCATCCAGTATGCAATTATAAAATAAAATGATTTCATCAAGGATTTGAATCGTTGGGATAATGAATACGGCTGTTTTAAATACTATATATAAGATTATTTTAATATAACTTATAATAATATATTTTTACATATAATAATACAAAAAATATTCGAAAACGCAGTTATTTACAGGATATTATAAAAATTTACCTGAGTTTTCGGCGGCGCGGAGCGGCTAAACTTTATCAGGAACGAGTGAGCAAGTTCCGAACAGAAACTGCGCAAAGTTGAAGTGGCCACACGACGACGCCGGCCGCCGTTTTATACTCCGATTTTTGGGCGGAGAGCTGGGCGGAGCCACACATGCGCGCCCATAGGCCATTCTGGGCCACTGCACAGAAAATCCAAAATGCTAAAAGATTTTTTTTTATTATTATACTCGTGGATTGGTTAAATTCGGCACTCGAGAACAACTGTCCTTGTTCTTAGAGTTCCGTAGTCGGCAAGGAACCCTTTACAGATTCACCATGACCATCTTTCTGTCTGTCCGTGCTCTCAAAACCGAGTAACATAGCAAAGAAATTCATTCACTAATAAGTTATTTGCAAGTAAATTATGTATATTAAAATATTTTTTTCCTTTTAATAGATAGAAATCATTAAATATTTCACATGTTTGGTTTACTTAAACCAAAAATCGTATACAAACCCTATTACTAAACCTACGCCGATCGTATGACCTACCTTAAAAGGGTTCTTTTTTTTGAATCGTAATATATAGCGAGTTAAAATTTTCACAAAATACCTGTTGTTGCAATGAACAACCTAAGAAACAATAAAAAAGACTGAGAGAAAAGTTTAGATATTGGAGAGATAGATCCCAGAATTTCGGAACTTTTAAAATATAACCGAAAATTTTAAAATCTTAAGTTTTCATGGCGGGAAGTTAAAAAACGTTTTCTTATATATATCAGAATTTTTCCTTTACGTGTACTGTATGATCTTTCTTCTTTTCAAATTTCATGATTCTATGTCAATAGCCCTATAGGTTTAATAACCCTACAAGTTTTGATTTACCTGCAAGTTTCAAAGTATAAGGGATAAATGGTCGTACTTTTTGATTATGTTGACTCAAAAGCTTGTTTTTAAGTCAACAACAGTCTTAAGAATCCGATATTAATCATCTTGGTACCCCCACGCGTTTCTGAGAAAAAGTGTCTTGATGGACAGAGTCAAAAGTAAAAGATCCTATAAAAGTCCTCTTTTTTTGGGTACCGTATTTCTAAATGAAAAGAAATGGGACCCTTGTAGGATCACTCGTGTGTCTGTCTGTTTGTCACTCTGTCGCAGCCGATTTCCTCTGAATCTGCTGAAGAGATTAAATTGACATTTGGTACACATGTATATGTTTATGACCCAAACACGAACGTGTGACGTAAATAAATTAATTTTAAATATTAGGGCTAATTTTGGGGAGTAAATTAGTAAATAAAAAAAGTATTGAAAACTGTAACATATTACACATCAAATGAAAGCGCTTTTGTGAGAATCTCAAATAGATGTTTTGTATAATTTGAAAGTAGATAGTTTTGAGTTATTTAAGAAAATAGCTGAAAATTGATCATTCCTCCTTATCTCCGAAGTTACAGCGTCTAAAATCTTGAAAAAAAAATGATAATATTTATTTACTTATAGATTACGAGTAAATCTATAATAAATCTATAATTTGCTTTGTTTCGGTTCGTTTGAACGTCCAGTGTACAAACTAATGCCGGCTGAGTATGTGAGTGTATACTTAGTATGTATCAGATTATCTTTCATATTTTTGCTCTATCGAAGAAGCAATAACGTATAAAAGCATCAAATTATGCGTGATTATAAACACATGCGCTGTGTGCTTTAAACGCAACAATAAATAAATAAAACCGTATAAGCGTGTGTTGGGTGACGCGCACTGTAGGGTTCCGTAGTTACTCGTCACTATATGCACATTCAAAGAGGGGCCTTTTTGTTTGATACTATGGACCTATTAATTGAGTTGACTGTTTAACGGCTAATAACGTCCAAGAACGGGCCTAATAAAACGGGCGTTAATGAATAATTGTAGTTATGATTTTATATGTACATAATTATACATGGTTCATAAATATATATTTACTACGAAATTACAAAAAAGATTTTATCTTATAAATAAAGTTTATATTAAGTATATCTTATTACTATTAAATGACTACCATAATGCATTAGTATTTTAATGTATTTACTTATACACATAATTATGCATTAAATGTTAAGCGCATTATCACACAAACAAAACATTTACTACAGTTTCAAATTGTTAGAATACGATGTAAAAAAAAGCGCGAGTAAAAGAGCGTATCTCCATGGCACTTACGTTTTTTTTTTCCTGAAAAGCACAGTTTTTCGGCAATAAATTAAAAACTGTATATCCCATTTGATTAAAAATATTTTTTGTTGAAAGTATTTATTAAGCGTTGCTGTTCCCATTTCTTCATATTTTTTGGATATACAGTTTAAAAAATAAAGGAAATAATACATGCTACTTTCGGAACGATTAATTCCGAAAATATTCACTTAATAAAAAAAAATTGCTTATACGCCTCAAAAGGTTTTTAAAAGAACTGTCTAAAGATGTGCCACAATTTAAAGATGAAAAAAAAATTTTCAGCTACTTTTGCATATATAAAGTACCCCCACTAGAAATATTTATTTTTGTTGTTTAATTATCAAACTAAGTAGCGACTTATACAAGACTCCTATACTCTATATTTCGTCAATATACATCTTCTAAATTTTGAGTAAAATGCCTGTGACATACAGACATGACGAAACTATAAAGGTTCCTATTTTCCATTTTGGGTACAGAACCTTAAAAATTCACAAATGGATGGAATCCACAAAATGATTTCTTTAAGTATTTAACACAAATAAATTGTTTGTAGTACGGAACCATCGGTGCATGAATTCGACTGCCACTTGGCCTGTTTTTCATTTGTGGTTCAAAAGCTTAAAAAACCTGCTTGTATTATACGCATGGATCCGAAACGATTGAAATAAAATACATTTTTTTTGTAAACACAACACAATGCATTTTATATTTGCACGAAACCCTCACAGTGAGATTTTATTACACACTTGGCCAGCACCTGCGCATACTTAAAACTGAAAGAATTCTGTATAAAAGTCGAAGTTTTTGTAACTCGGTAATAATAATTATTTCTATACTCTTCATAAAAAAAATAAAAGAAGTGTCCAATATTATAAATTAATTTTTTTTTGGATTATAAAGATTGTAGTTTTAAAATACAGCCATTACTTTATAGTCATCCGACTATGAAATAGTATCGAGTTGACGGATAACATACTCGTAAACTTTCATATGTAATAAGTACCTAAAGACAGCACCTTTACCTACATATGCGTTAGCAGTGTTTTTTTTTAATATATTTTATTCATTGCGTTAAGCTTTTATTATCTTTGCTCTTAGATTAACAACACCAATACCGATGTTGGCAATGGTAGATGTCGCCCAGGTCCATATTAAATACTACACTGAGGAGACCAAGTAGGGAAAAGATTTGAAAATTGAATTACTTTTTCATGCAACTACGGTTTGAATTGGCTGTCTCTATTTTCAAAGCTCCATTCTGTCAGTTGGGTATCTCTAGCGATCAAAATCCCTATTCCATTAATCCTTTACATTGACCATCACATCTCGTTGTCACCCGTCACGTCAGTACTTACCACGTCAACCCCATACAGAGAACTAATACTTCCAAATGACCACAACTGTATGAATATATAAAAAAATGAAACAACGTTCCTTTCATTTGGCCACTTGTGTATTTAATTCGAAAATGTTTAAAAAAAAAAATTAATTAAAACCGCCTTCAAAGTTCCAATTAAACAATTGTATAAACAGACTTCAAAAAACAACTAATTAGTTGGTTTTGAAGAGGGTTCAAGCTGAAGATAAATCATACACAGTTGTGTATGATTAGAAGAAGATTTCTCTGCCTCAATATTTAACGTTTTACTTTCATGTTATATATTCTTTTGCTTTTCTTTAACTGGAGCTGACTTCAAAAACAACTAATTTAATATTTTTGAAGTCTGATTAAACAATCATTTAAATGGGTTTCGGAAGACGGTTTACATTTTTTATTTTTATAGATAAATTGTTTTTATTTTAATTATCGATTTTAATTTTACGATTTATTTAATTACTATGTATCTTGATTAAACCATGGTTAATAAAATTGCCCAAGAATCTCTTTTACTTTTGTACGGAACAAGTGAAAAGGATGTTTTAATTCTGAAATTATTGTCGGCTGGTAATATATCCAGTGCTTTTACATTATTAGTTGGAGTTTAATTACCAAATTATTGTTATACACACTACATTGTTATTCTTAATTTTTATAATATCAAAGTTCTACAATTCATATAGATAACGTTTATTTTCAGTCACTTTCGTTCATTAAAATGAATCAAAATATTAGTAATGAAATTAAAGTGAACTAATAAGTAATTAAGTTTAATTTTTCGTGTACTAGGTTATATTAATGGCCATCGAAAAGTAGTTTACTGAAGATAAGATCGATAATGAATAACAATTCATTATCGATCTTATCTTCAGTAAACTACTGAAGAATGGTTCTTAGCCATTTACGATTCGCTAGTGTCGTATGAAATCCGACATGTGATTCTACATCTATACGTGTGAGAAATTTTAACGCCCATTCGCGTCATTTCACCTATGGTTAAATTGCGGCACAACCTACAAACAATCATACGAATTAAGATTGTATTTTTGTAAAATATCTTTCCTATGCAATATAAACATACTCTTTAGGATCTTATATTACTGAATATAATGTCTTAAACAATAAACGTATATGCATCACACATTGAACATTATACACATGTTCTTTTCAGCAAAAAGTTTCAGCTTGCTTTCGTAAAGAACTAATGTATGTGTACATCGCCTTCTCTCTATAATTTGTGTGATAAAAAATTCAGTATCTAGAGATATGAGTATAAAAAAAATGACATGAAAATTGAAATGAAATCAAAATGACTGCTTATATCTTGCGATTTATAAATACCTAAAGTTTTGAAAAGTACGCCAGATAAGCCTTCCCTTATATATATTATAATTAAAAAACCCACGGGAAGTAGAAAATATTCACGACGATAAAACATGTTACTTGATTTCATCGAGGATTAATAAATTGAGTTTCAATAATTTAAATAATACATTGTTCCTGTAATAATGTAATTACAAGAAGGAATCAGATTCAGTTTTTAGCCTACTATAAGTTTTCGTAGTTAATCACCACAAACAAATTTGGTTCCAAATTGAAAAATCCTGACAACTTCTTCATGTAGGCCAGCTTCAACACCTTACTCATTGTTTTGAGCAATATTCCATTTTCGATGAAAATCGATTCATTTTTGTTTTCTTATTATCCCATTTTATTATATACAAAAACAAAAAAAAGTTCTGCTCCCTTTTTAACTCTGTAGTGAATGAATTAAAAAAAAATCATTGTGTCATCCTAACTCTGTTCTGGAGCCGTCAACAATTACCATTAAAATTTCTGCCCGGTGTGTAACTTTCTACGTTAAAGAGCTTATAAGAAAAAAAATCTTCAACAGTCAGACAACGAGGTGATTCTGCATTGTGTGCTACATTTATTTTTGATGATTAGCCAATATTTTTTAGAGTAATATAGGTTGACTATTTCACATGCATAAGTTCTGAATCTTAATAAAATTAAACATTTTTAAGATTCGTAATCTCATTTTAAAGTATACCTATGTTATTTAGAGTATTCGGTCCAACTTTAAAATGCACATAAGCAATAATTTAAAGCGGGCTTAGTAAAAACTCTATTCAAAAAGCTCGTTTAATTTTTAACCATTGTTTAAGCATCGTTTTATCAGTACGCAGTAGTTAAACATAAGCTTTTTTATGTTTAAGCCGTAAATTTTGTGGTAATTTCAATTAGATAACGTTTAACGATTTGTACATTAAACTAGATTATTAGTAATTATTGACTAAAAATATATTAGTAACGGAAGAATTCTCTATGTACATAAGAATTTAAAGACATCACTCAACTAGCGACGATCGCTCAGTGTTCAAGAGCGCCGCCTTGAAACTATAAGCTCATGGGCGTACCCAGCTTTTGGCTTAGAGGGGAGCAAGTAGGATTTTGTAGGTCAGACCGTGTAAACGGGACGTAACATATTGAGAACATGCCCACCCCCTGCCCTGCGCCTGAACCTACCCCCCCATTCCCAACCACCAATGTCTTTTTAACTTAAGTCACATTCTGTCTCTCGCTCCGTTATTCGAAGACTACGTTAAGTCATCGGTGCGGGACCTTGCCATCGCAATAGTGACAACGGTCGTAAGCAGCCCCCAACTCCCAGTAGACAGGCAGTGACGAAGAATTTATCGCAATAGAAGTGATCAGTCTTCGTCTTAATCAGTAATAAGGTGCCGAAGACGATGACATTTCTCTTTCTGGAAAAGGTACAGGTAACAAGATTACAGGGTTATTAAAAGAAGATATATCACGAAGTAGATGCATCACAATAGGGACAACTGGTTTGTGTCGAATTAAAATTTTTAGCAGCTCGGAGTGGATGTAATTGCACTTGTGTAACCGACTTGGATACCATTCGCTAGGCATTTATAATTTCAAAATTTCTATCACTGGTTTGCTCATCCAAAAACCTAACAACAATTAAGTAGTTCAATACACAAACGTTACAGAAGGTTGTAAATTATGATTTTTGTTCGATATAATGTAGAATACTTAAACGTTGTTTAAGTCAGACTTAAATCCAAGTAAATAAGGGTATTTCAATTACAAGTCAGGGAACTTGCTTAGTACCTAAACGGGAGTTTAAGGGATAAACGTTGCTTAGTTAAACTTAAACCATGTTAGTTTAAGGATTCCGAATAATACCGGTGTAACGATTGATGAATTATGCATGACACTCTATAGTTTTTTTTCTTAATACGATTAACTTCGTTACAACACTTTCATGTCGTGATAAAATTTTCTAGGATACGAAAACCCGAAAATGTAAATCACTTTGGGACTGCTTTTCACTTTATTACCTTAATATAGCTGAACATAAGTCAGAATTAAAATAACCTTTTGAGTTTGTAACAAGAAGTGGTTTTATACGCCTCTGCATATTATGTTATATAATATAACACCCCCCTTTTTCCATTATTTTTCATGAAATAATTAAATAAATGTAATTGATATAAAGTTATTAATTACACGAAACAAAAAATACAACTCAATAAATTCAATTAAACAAAAGCTGAGTATTTTTTTTGGGAATACTAATGCTTGCAACTAAATCCGCTCTTTCAATTTAATTTTATCATTATTAAAAATATGCTGTTTTCTTTAGCTTTTTCCACGTACATTTTTATCGAAGTCCAATGATTTTCTATTGTAATTCGTCATCACCAGCATTATTCAATTAAAACTTTAAACTCCACAAGCTCGCACTCACTCCACCAAAATGAGGAATTATAATCAAAACCCAACTACAGAAATAAGCTACGGAACTTTAAAAGCAAGTTACGGTTTCACTGAAATCTAAATAACCGGCACTAAACTGGGTCAGTAGAAGAATTTAAAAAGTTGGCGGTATTAAATTTTTCATAGTTCAATATCAAAAACTGTTCAAGATCTCGCATGATCTATGTATACGATTGTGAAAACGTGAAAAACAGTCGCATTTGAGTGATTTTTTTTATGTGACCATTTGAAATATTTCAAATTTCGTTCTATAGAAAAAAAAACGTTTTTTCGTTTCTTGCAGATTTGAAAAATCACTCGACAAGCACAGAAAGGAGTAAAACTGGTGGGATGAAGTCGAATTTAATTCTACCTGTTTTAGTCCTTAAGTAAAAACTTACTAGACTGAAGATAGCCAATCGTTTGATGGGCTAATCCTCTTAAGTAGAAACTCTCGTAGAGATAATACGCCCGCGTAGGTAGATTGCGCTTTTTGAATTGTTTGCTAACGCCCCGGTTGCATATTACCAAATGCATTTTTGCACAAGTAAAAGTATAAATTTTAATTTTCTTTTATGAATTGATTGTCTTTCTTATGAATATGGTGGTTATGCAATTGGTCCTGAGGGACAAATGAGCTTCGACGACAATGACGAAGTGAGTTTCGTCAGCGTATTTGTATTATTGAATCGATCTATTACAATGATTCAAAAAAAATTTCATTCATAAAAATTATATCATTCCCGAATAATATAGCCTAAATTTTAGTTTGATACTAGCATTGCTCCCTGCTTTGTACTTGATTTTGATAGTAGGACGGGGAGCATGATAATAAAGCTGCAGGCGAAAAACTAATCATGTATAAACATTAAGAAAACTACAATTTCGAATCAATAATAACATTGAAAATGCTTTTTCGATGAATGCTGGTATTATGTTTGATAAATGTGTGCGTGCAGACATGTCCAAAAGAATTACAACCGTGGAAAGGTTAAGGTATTAAAATACGTAAAAGAATAACGTTTACGCTATGGTGAGGCTGTTTTCTTTTCTACTATAACTTTATGAGGAAAATTATAAATAAAAGGTTAAATATTTAAAATAAAAGTTTTAAGTACCACTTAAAATAAAATATGCATGGCAGTATGAAATTTTATTACGTAAATAGAAATAAGTGATTATTAAGTGCAGATTTTTCTTTGAATTATAGAAATTGGATAACAACTTTTTGAAATACATAACTTTAAATATATTGACCTTGTCGCGTCCAGTTTCTATATGTACGTATATATGATTAGGATGCCCATTAAATAGCACAAGTTTCTATTTTTCAAATAACTTGTACATGAAATAAGAAGAAAATGGTGAAATAACTTTAGTTACAGTTTCATGAGCCAAATCGCTCAAAAATAGCGAACTACTCTCTATCATCGAAAGTTCATATGTAAACAAATGTTTAAATGCTTATTTTACGAAACTACAAAGTTATATGAAATTCCAATAATTGAAAAAAAAATTAAATCGAGTCCAGGTTACTATTGTAATTGGTTTTACCTGTTGCAACGACTCTACTAACTACTACTGTAAACAGATTTCAGACAAAAAAATGAAACTCACGTTTAAATTTACTGATGTCATAAAATTAAACTATAGAAATAGTTTAATTCCAATACATCAAAAAGCGGTTAAGTACAAACAAATATTATGGAATACCGTCATATTTATCGCAGCATGCAATTCATACTATATTGCCAGTTATAAATAAGGGTAATTTTAAATTACCATCTGGGTGAAATTTTTCTGCTAATAATATATGTATATATGATCATCGTCAAAAAAATATTTATTTTGAAGTATTTGCATCGGAGCATTACAATTTTTAAAAGAATTATAATATTTTTAATAAATATAAAACTTATCGTTTTAAATATGCATATTTATTTTTTGTTACTATTTCTAATTGAGTAATAAAATCATTTACATGCACTCACTTTAATTAAAATTACAAATTAATACGAATTTCTTGTTTACCTATTTTTATTTATTTATTGTTGTGAATTCAAAAAGATATTCAGTGTGTTTGATGGTTACATGAAACGTAAAATCTGTAAATTTTTCAATATTTTATTATAATGCAATTTATTTTATTATAATTCGTTCGTGGACACCATTTTTTTTGAAGGAAATGTCTTTAATTACTCAGCCATCTTATTTGAATTGAAAAATTCATTCGATGTATCTCATTGATCTGTATTTATTTATATTTCATAAATATGCAATAATAGTAACATAAACCAAATATACTCCTTGAAACATAATTGATAAACCATAGAGAATTATAGTTGAATGTGTTTCTAGGCTGTCTAATGTCAATGCTTCCGCTGTCTAATGAATATCTAGTCTCTGGAGACAATATGGTCTAATACATGTTGAATTTTTAATGATGTGTATCCTCCTACTGAAATTATGTGTCATTCTTATGTCTTGACATATGAAAAGATTATGGTCATACCGCTCGACATGCACAATTTGAATCTTATATAAGTGTATACAAATACAAATTATATTCAAATACTCTATATAAGCATAAACAAATGTTTGTCATTAATGAAAATATTATATAAACTTATGTTAACAAGTATGTACATAAAATTACTAATAGAAAAATGTTTAATTAAAAAACACGTTTTCTTGATTTTTACAAAAAATTGAAAAAAATATTATTTGGAAAAAAATACATAATGAACACAAAATATAAGCAACATGGGCATAAAATACAAAAAATTGTTTCTTAGTTTCCTAACTCAATCTCTGAATGAAAACATTTTCATAATAAATTTTAAAATAAATAGTTAATAAACTGTTTAACTTCAAGTACATCAAAACTTTTAATTGTGCTTTTGCTCTGCGATGAATTCTAAAGATATAATTCCTTAATATTATATTAACTTATTGCGCCACAAATGTCGCTATCTCTTAAGCACTTATTTTTCCATCATGTCCTTTTTATTAATTTAAAAAATATGTTACTCTCGCACAAATATTTAGCTGTATTATTGTCTGCTAAATTAATACTATTTATAAGCATAAGTTTAAAAAAACAATATGTAATTGTTCCATTATTCAGGTACTTTCGAAATAACAATGACTAAATAACACATAAGTAACAAACTTCACGAAAAGCCGTAAGTGGCTATATTAAAATAAAAATTAAAGTTTTCTGTTTGTATTAGATTCAAACAAACTATTTATATCGTAAAACCAGGAGTTGTGTATATCAGCAATTCTTACAAATTCATTACTTCGTTTATGCATGTTTCTATAATGATAAAAAAAAATGTTTACACCTGTCGAATAGTTTACTTCATCGCTTTTTTTAATATTAATGAAAAGCACATTATTCGTACCGCCCACATGCTATCGCATACCGAACGATCACGGCGCTATCTTATCGCTTCAGCATTATGATAATCGGTAACTCAAAACAGGATTTGCCGAAAGGCAGTATTAGTCAATGCACGTCCGATACAGGGTAAAACACTTTAACGGCCCCGATAGCTTCGCCCGGATAAGCAGTGGAGTGCCCACCTTCGCGGGGAAAAGCTAACCGCGTCTAATTAATTAAGAACACCTGTTTCACCGACGCACACCGTATTACATTCGGCTTTACCGATTCCAGTAGCGCAGTACGCAAAAGAAATACATGTTTTAGGGTGCTTCCACACAACAATTACTTTTTGTTATTGTTTTAGGGTACTTTCACACTACGATTACTGTTTGTTATTTTTCGTTTCAACATTTTTGATAACACTGTCAAAGAGAATGTATGACTGTTAACGATGTTTGTATTCTTATATAAGCTTATGTTAAAAATCAAAGCATAAAAGAAACATAATTTTCATAAATTTGTTGATTTTTATAGATTACTTAATCTCAAGACTTTATCAAGGGAAGTCATTGTTTTCACCTAGAATTTTGAAAACCGACATTTCGTTACGGCAAGACGTTTTAAGTTACACGGGAACTTTTTTGACAATTTTTAAAGGGATTTCCGTAAATACATTATTAAGATAAAAAACAAATTTGACAAGAAAATATATTTTCTCAAAATAGATACATATATTGTTTCTAAAACGACAAATATCAGTAGTAGGTGTCAAAGTGAGAAGTATCAAAGTGTGAGAGGTCAAAGAAGTAGCTGCAAAAGTGACACGTAATAAAGTAACATGCCACAGCTGATAAAATAACAGAGATATCAAAGTGATAGCGGTAAAATGGACAGTTTAAACTGATAGCACTCAAAGTGCCAAGTGTCATGGTGACAGGTAGCAAAGTAACAAATGCCAAATGAAAAAGACGTTAAAGCACAGCAAATTGAAACAAATAGCAAAAACAGTATCAACTATCAAAACAAGAGACGTCAAACCGACAGAATAATATATGTCAGCGTTACAAGGTAAACATGACAAAGTGCATAATGCTCAAATGATAGTGTCAAATCAAAAAGTGTCAAATTGGCAGGCGTGAAAAGTAACTGCTGTCAATGTGACAGTTGCCAAAGTGACAGCTGCCAGCAACAGAAATTTGTCGATTCTTCGTCTATATTATAGTTGTTCTTTAATCTCTGCCACGTCTTTAATATTACAAGAAGAAGACGATTTCACTAGGGGCAATAGTAAAGCAACATATTTTTTCGTTAATCTCAGGGTCCATACCTTTAAATGTGCATGTAATTTATTATGTAGTATGGCCAGTCCAATTCCTTCACCAACTAACTTTTTCAGCATCAAGGCTAAAAGTTCCCTAACGTAAACTTGAATTTGTAATTCTTCTCTCCCGTATTTGGATCGTAAATGTTTTATTCATTTCCAATAATTTTTGCTGGTAATTGGGAAACTTTCTACCAGTAATTTAGTCTCGGTGGACAATATCTACATTAAGTATACAAATTCGTCTTCAGTATTTATATTTTCATCGTCAATTTTTTTGAATTCACTCCCAGATACCATTTATTTTAATAAATCTCTCATCAAATTTAGGGATATCTATTATGAAGACTTGAGATAAATACTAATAATTTAAGTCTTTGCACCTTTGAAAGTTTTTAATTATTTAAAATTCATTTGTATCACCCTCCTTTTTTCGTCTAAGGCTGTAAAATGTAAGTTACATTTTACACCCTTACATGAAAAAAGCTGGCCTCACTATAACTGCTACAAATGTAATTACACTGAATTAATAAGTACCTCAAAGATATTAATTGGTATCATTTGCTGAGTTCCGTAACTATCGATAATACACTAAATGCTTTTTACACAAAAATATACGAATGTTTCGTACTATATGTTCCCATTTCTATTCACAGTGACTAACTGGTATTACAGGCCCTTTTTAAAAACAATAGCTGAGAAACTTAAATTCCACGAGAAATGGAAGAGATACGGCAATTCTAGAGATC
Source organism: Eumeta japonica (assembly GCA_005406025.1). Lineage (NCBI taxonomy): Eukaryota > Metazoa > Arthropoda > Insecta > Lepidoptera > Psychidae > Eumeta > Eumeta japonica. Next base: position 49,107 of record BGZK01001111.1, on the reverse strand, counting down.
GAGATACTATTTTGCTCCATAATATTTTACTCCATACAAGACAACATCGTGAGCGCGATCATTGTTGAAAGTGTTTCACGAATATTATAGAAAGCTACCTTAAATATTCACCCAAAAGTTTTTAATAATACGCCAAATCAAAACGTGATGGATCTAATTATCCGTGGTGGGTCTAATTAAGAATTTATCTTCACGAATGAGAAATTTTTGGGAACACAAAAATCATGTAATTGCTTTAATAAGTTTTTCAAAGGCAGATTTATCAATTCATCTCGTCCTGGTTATAACAAACAGTATATGGATATTCTGGAAAGTATATATACTAGTAATGATGTTGTTGTCCTCCATAAATGTTTCTGAAGATACTATTGAATTAAAGTTGCATAGCTTAGACTATATTGCTTAGAACAAATCCAAGGAAGTAGAATGTGATGATGTACCTACTATATTTTTATTTTCTTGTGCAGAAAGTCTCGCTCTTCCCGTCACACATCTCTTCCGTCGATCTATGACTGAATACATCGTCCTTAGTCTAAAAACGAGCTCTAATCATCTGCATTTACAAAAAAGGACTCAAAGCTAAAATAGAAAATTATTATTCTATCTCGATCTCCCAACACATTTTCTAAAGTATTTGAAAAACGAATTTATCAATATTTATCCCCTCCTTTTATAAAGTATCTCTAACACATAGCATGATTGTTTTAGAGGTCGTTCTACAATGTTCAATTTAGTTTGTTTCTCTGACTATATTTTTAACCAAATGAAAGGGGGAGGACAAGTTCACGGTCTCATCTTGGTACTGTCGTTTTCAGCGCTTATCTTTGATATTGGTTTATGCTTTTGCAATGCTTAATGTACGCAGATGGTAAAAAAGTTTTCGTGAAAGTAAAAATAATGTCTGACTGTGTACTATTACAAAAGGATTTAGATAACCTATTTACTTACTATACAAATAATAATATTACACTTAGCACATACAAAAGTCAATGTATAAGCTCTACAAGATTACCAGACCATTTAATGTTCTGTTATAACTTTAATGTCGTGGCAATCGAGAGAACAGAGATGGTGTGTGACCTAAGTGTTTCATTAGATTCTAAAATGAATATGTCTAAGCATATAAATTTCATAATAAATAGAGCTTAACATAATCTCGGTCTTGTTTAAAAACCTTTAAAAACCATTCAAGCGCATCACTAGTCTCAAAATTGTGTATTACGCTTATGTTAAATGTATACTTGAATATGCAAATCCCGTATCGTCACCATTTTATGCCATTCATGTCGACCGTATTGAGCGCATTCAAAAGAAAATTATATTGTAGCTCAACTATAAATTTAAAAAGAATACATCACATTATTAAGAAAACTGTCGTATATTTAACCTAATGGCTTTGCAAGAAAGATGTGACGTTCTCGATACGGATCTGCTGTTTGACAAAGTCCGTGGCCGCTCGGACTGCCCCGAACTCCTCTCATTTATTTTACTCTGCTCCTGTAAGACGCGCTAAGCATACGTCTCTTTTTAGTATTCCTTTCCATTCAACTAATTATGCTAAAAATGCTCCTCTTCGTAGGATTTTCAAATCTAATAATGTATAATTCTCAAAATGTCGATGTGTTTTTAAGCTCAAAGCATACATTTAAATATAAAATTAATTCATCTATATTGGGCGACAGCACCAGTTAAGTGATGTGCGAATTTAATAGCGAACATACAATTTATTTTCCTTTCAAGAAATAAAAGTTTCTGACAGAGGTTGAGCTTGACTGCAATTCTATGTATGGCAAGTATATAATCTTATATACAGAAAATATTATATTATATTTATCGATTATTTTGATTTATTTGCATGTGTGTGTGTGTGTGTGTGTGTGTGTGTGTGTGTTTTTGGGAATTAGGTATCACAATTAATACGTTAAGACTCAAGTATGTCAAAACAAATAAAAATATGTTTTATTTTCTAAACTGAGATTTGAGACTGTAAATACAATTGATATGAATGAATTCTCTTAACACAATTTTTTTTCTTGTCGAATACAAGAACACCTCATAGGTGTTACACTGAACGATTGTTAGAGTTTTACATCATTCAATACGACACTTAGACCTATTCGCCTGTTTGTCTTGATGACACAATTCTGGTAAATGTTTGGCATTCCTTGCAACTTTGGGTGGTAGAGGAACCGTTCTACGCTATTTAGCTTGTGATTCATCACTGACATTAGATATAATTTGATCATCCTCTCTATTACTATATAGCAGATGCTCTGCTATTTCTAATCTAAAGAAATAATAGGATAGTATATCCTTTTTAGGCCAATATTGTTTTGTTGAGCTTGTTGCCTGCATTGAATCCAACAAGAAACTATAACAAAGTCAAAGAAATGGTGCAGAACTCTAATTGGCTAATTATTAGTTCTACCTCTCATGGCATACTTAGAAATTACGCGATCTAATAGGTCTACGCCACCTATACATTCATTGTAATTTTTTATGGCACAGGGTCGTAGTATTTCAATATACGTCTTGTCTTTTTTTGATCAACAATGGCAGTTTTTTAATGTGCTGAACACCACGTGCAGTAGATAAGAAGTGACAAGGTTTATTGTCAAACCATTCGATAAGTGATATCATTTCTTCATTTTTTACTACTTGGTCATAAGAGTCTCTCTCTCTCTCTTTTCTAAATTTTTTTCTCATTCGCACAATTTTAGGAATACGAATAGTCACAATGGTATCGAAGGCTAGAATGCTACATTGTGTTATCCATGTATCAAACAAAGTTATTGAGGTAAAATAGCGATCCACATATACTAGAATCCTGTCTGGTATGGAATCGGTCAATGCCAGCACTACTTTACCCCGAACATACAGTTTTTCAGGCATAAGGACTTTAAATATCTACCTTTTACCTCGTACATCAAAAAGTCTAAAGGCAAGTCATTTGTTGAACTTATGACAATTTTTTTTAGCTTACCTTTTACATACTGTCACATAGCAACATGCCCTTCAAAGGGAATAATTTACTCATCTACACTCACTTTGGCAGGTCTAACATCCTGCAGATATTTGCTGCGAATTTTATCACCATCATAAGATTTTTCGGAGATGGTAAAATGTCTTTTGAAACGTTATCAGCTATAAGTGGATATCTTATACAGGACTCTCAAGCCATTCTTAGTCATTGAAAACCTAACAAAGACAGAATAATACTGGCACCGAAAAATTGCTCAACTTCTTTGGTAGTAGATTGCAGATCTTTTCCAAGACGGGACATGAATGTAGTGTTAGACATTAGAGCGAGTTCTTCAAAAAAGGATTTATCAAAATATACACTAAAATATTCAAATGATTTTCTAGCGGTCGGCAGTACATCTTGGAGACCTTCATGGATTTTTTGTGTTAGAGGTGGATCAAAAACATCTCTATTACACCATTTTGGATTTCTTTCACGCCCTTGGGACAGAGGAATTTAACTCTTGTTGTCTTCCGCATCGGAGGACTGCTCCTCATTTGTCAATTAAGTCTGAAGTCCTTGGGTCCGGTATGAGCTGTTCATCATCGATATTATCATCGATGTCCAAATCAGATTTCTAAATCAAAACCAACGAAATATTGTTCAATTTCTCTGAACGATAAACCTAGAATGCAAATCAAATTAAAATACTATTAAATTTTAACTTATGTCAAAACGACTTAGTTGAGTCCAAAGATATCAAATAGGATACATAACAAAATCTGCCTCACACATGAACGTTTATTAGTCACTTATTATTACACAAAATAAAATAGGCAAATGGCTGAATAATTATGCAAAAACTATCAAAATTCCATTGTTATCTACAAAAAAAAAAACTTACCTATACGACATTCCGATATTGTTAATATTTACCAACAAATAACTTTAACAAGCTATTGTCACAAAAAAAAAATGGCGGTCCAGCGTTCCAAATATTTTTATTAAAACTGCTAAATTTATATCATATATTGTAAGCTTCGGTCGTCTGACGACTTATTACAGGACGTAAAAAAAAAATTAATAACCATAGGAATCGAATATGATACCGGAGGACTGAAAAGGGTATAACATGTACATGTTAAAGGTAAAGGTTCAAAATTAAAGCGTTTAATATTATATCTTTCGATATATGTGCCATCCCACACAAAACTGATTCTGATTCTCATTTTAGACAATCTGGAAAAAAATCCTAACTGTGCAAAAATACGTAACATAAAACAGACATAATTTTCAAATAAATACAGGCATTATGAATAATTTCACTGTTCATTACGTATTAAAATATATAAATACTAGACGTACCCTGTGCGAAGAATTCGCACAAATTATCTATAATAAAATTATCAGTTTACAAGATTACTATAAATATTAATTTTGTTTCCTTTTTATTACAAAACTTCTTCATAAACAATATTTTAAGTATGTATATATATACAGTCACCTGATAGAATTTGACTTACTTCGAAGTGTTTCTGCTTGATTTTCCAGTGTTCGTCGCCTAGGCATTTTATTTTATCGGTTTTGTAATTATTATGTAAGCAAATCATTCAATTCAATTTAATGAATTAAAATTAATTGCAGGTACAATTCGCTTCTAATTTTGCATACTGTTTATAACTTCCTTTTTTTGTTGTATTACTTTATGAAGCTCAGACGATAGATCGAAGAAATATTTGAACAAAAAATTTACTGACCGTTAACCATGTTTACGTTGTTTCAAAATTAAAGTCGTCAAATGGCAGCATGTATATGATTTTAATAATTCATTAATTTACAAAAACAAAAGCAGTAACAAATTATTTTGTTGTTGATGCCGGTAGCAAGCAATTATCTATGAAATGATATAAAATTAATGTTGAGTAAATGTGAAGTTTGTTCTAAGAAAAGAGGCAAACATTTTAACCTTAGCTTATTAATATATATGATATTTAATTTTGTTGCAAAGTTTATAATAAGGTATATATTTATTAGTATACATGGATCCAAAAGATTTGTATTATATATTTCATTTGATTTGTTAACGTCATATTGATTACCGTCAAATCCTACAACTTTGCTAAAATTTAGGTATATTGACTTAGGTAGGGCAATACTGTGACGCAATCTTCAAAAGGAATAAAGTAACATCCTATTAGACAAAAATCGTCTCTAAAATCTTTTGGGCAAAGTTAGGTAGCCTTTTATAATTTCTTCATATAAATACAAACAATTTTGGAAAATATTTATTTTCTTAAAGCGAATACAGCACTCTCAATACTATTGACTATTATCATGACTATTATCATGACTATTAATATCAGCACAGACACACCAAAAACATTCAAAAAAAAAAAAAAAAAAAATTGGTTGCCTGTAAAGTCGGTATACGGGCGAAAGTTTTACGTGACAACGACTTTGAGTGGTAAAATCATTTTAATGTGAATATTCATTCGTATAGTAGGAAGAAGGATGAAATAATAGTAACAATTTAAAACATTTATTTATACAAAGAATTATATTTAAAACATTAATTTATACAAAGAATCTCGCACTGAATTTCATATTAACAAAATTTTATTTTACCTTTACACATACATACGTATTTATATACAAATATAACTACCTTCACATTATCACTACACAATCGTTTTACAATTAACTGGCAACGTGTAAACTTGTATGCAGGCGCCTAAGCGAAATAGAAGCGCAAGACATGAACCGGTGTGTATGCCTATCTCTCTCTCTCTCTCGCTCTGTCTCTCTCGCTCTTAGGCGGGCTAACTGTGCTCGAGTGGAAGGGACGCGTGCCTTTCACTTTTATGTCTGTCTCTCTCTGCCTTAGGCGGGCTAACCATGCCCGAGTGGAAGGGACGCGTGCCTCTCACTCGCTCTCATTGTGAGCGCATAACGTGAGCGGAGCGTAACGCAGTTTCTTGAAGTGTCACCCGGCAAACCAATTTATAAGACGTTGTCACGTCAATAAAAAATATATTGAATTAGAATCATCGTACAAAACAAATCCCTCAAAAAGTTCGTTAAGTTGCATTAGATTTATTTTTTTATGCAATCGTCAGGTACATCATTTTGATCAGGTTGCTTTGGTTTTACAAATTCTAGATCTCCTTTCTTTTGATAGTTTTGCAGAAAAATATTGTGTATCTTTTCTCAGCACACTACAGACTAACGAACCCGGATTAGCTGGCAATAAGTTGATGCTATGCGCATGGTGGGATTTGAAGAGTATTATTCATTAAAAGTCCGTGTTTACTTTAAAAGCACAATCTGTTAGATCGTAAAATATTAATCCGTGTTGTCTTTAAAAGCGCCGTCTGTTAAATCGTAGAATACAAGTGAGTGTTTTATTGAAAGCGCCATCTAACAATCGTAAAAATTAAATCACTGTTTTCATTACAAGCGCCATCTGTTAGATAGTAAAATATAAGTTATTTTTTCTTTAAAGGCGCCTTCTAACAATCGTAAAATGTAAGTCAGCATTTTCTTTAACAGCGTCATCTAACGATCGTGAAATGTAAATCAGTGTTTTCTTTAAAAGCGCCTTGTCTTAGATCGTAAAATGTAAGTCAGTGTTTTCTTTAACACTAGAAGTGCCGAAACTCTTGTCCCCCCTCAAACCGCCGCCGTGACAATTTTGACCCATTATATTTTTTACAACGTTCATTAGCATAAAGTATAAAATTATAATTAAAACAATATGTAAGTTATTACAAAACATGTTTATTTATTTATTTTAATTAAATTAGTAATACTTTTACACCACAAATACGTAACAATTTTTTTCTAAACATGATAAATACCAAAATCTCTAAACTATTTATTATCAGAAAAGCAAATATTACATACATAATATTCTTTACCAGTGCATTTATTACAGACAGTTTTTTACACATGTGACACTACACAGATGACTTATTGTACATTTTGACTTGACCTGACACCTTGTATGTTTTTCTTGTCTTTCTGGTAGGTTTTCTGAAATTTCTGTAGGAATGGTTGTTTTGAACTATTGGGTTGTTAAAATTTCAAAATTTTATAGGTATTATTTTTTTGATTTCGGTTAGGTTTCGTTAGGTTTCGATTTGTAGTTCATTTGCTAGGTACCTACTTATTTTCATATCACTAGTACCTTCATGAAAGTAATGTATGGTACTGTCCAATTAGTTTTTTGGAGTTTACTCCTTAAGAATCGATTTTTTATATATAAGCCTGTGGTATGAAAAATCATGAGGAATAAAATCAAACTTGTCGCTACATTACATTACGTTCAGGTCATTCTCGTATGTACGGAGACTACATAGTCTCCATATTCATGCGCAACTTACTTGCGCAACCCCTATTAGTATATATGTCATATTTTAGTTACCACAAACCATTTTTCTCAGTGTTCAATGATGTCGATATTGTTCCTGGAATAAATACAACAAGATGACGTAAATGGTGAATAAAATCAATCTTGCTTACAACTTTATTATATAAAATTATCATTGTTTATGTTTTCATGGTTTTGTTATGTATTTTAACAAATTCATTGTATAGTTAATATAAATAAATGTATCATGCATGCTTTAAGTAATATAAAAAAATGCATTCATTTATCCTCATTCACTAATCTATTTATTTTATAATAGTTCGTAAAGAGTAACCTACAGTCGTGCGTCGAAGCTGACACACACACACACGCACATTATTTTTTTACTTGTCTCAAATTGTAAACAATCTTGATGGGTTTTATTTTAGGTGCAGTTTTTAAGGAAAACACTGACTTACGTTTTATGATCTAATAGACGGCGCTTTTAAAGAAAACAGTGACTTACATTTTACGATCGTTAGATTACGCTTTTAAGGAAATCACTGACTATCATTTTACGATCTAACAGATGGCGCTTTTAAAGAAAACATTGACTTACATTTTACGATTGTTACATGGCGCTTTAAAGGAAACACTGATTTACATTTTACGATTGTTAGATGGCGCTTTAAAGAAAACAGTGACTTACATTTTACGATCGTAAGATTGCGCTTTTAAGGAAATCACTGACTATCATTTTACGATCTAACAGATGGCGCTTTTAAAGAAAACATTGACCTACGATTTTCTATCTTACAGATGGCGCTTTTAAAGAAAACAATGACTTACATTTTACAATCGTTAGATTACGCTTTTGAAGAAGTCATTGACTAACATTTTACGATCTAACAGATGGAGCTTTTAAAAAAACACTGACTTACATTTACTATCTAACAGGTGGCGCTTTTAAAAAAACACTGACTTACATTTTACGATCATTAGATGGCGCTTTTAAGGAAAACCCTGATTTATATTTTATTATCTAGTAGAGTGAGCTTTTAAAAAAATACTGACTTATATTTCACTATCTAACAGATGGCGCTTTTAAAGAAAATAAGGATTTCTATTTTACGATCTAACAGATGGCGCTTTTGAAAAAACGGACTTTTAATGAGTAATACCCTTCAAATACCACCATATACATAACATCAATTCATTGTGAGTTAATCCGGATTCGCAAGTCTGTAGTGTGCTGAGAAAAGATATACAATATCTTTCTGCAAAACGATTTAAAAAAAAAGGAGACCTAAAATTTGTTAAACCAAAGCGACCTGATAAAGATGATGTACTTAACGATTATATATTTAAAAAAAAATAGGTTTAATGCAAGTTAACGAACTTCTTAAGGAATTCGTTTTCTTCGATGATTCTAATTCTATATATTTTTTGAATGTTTTTGGTGTGTCTGTGCAGATAAAATTTTTTGTTTGATGATGCGCATTTGTTTTGAATTTTTCGCTATTATAAGCAAGTATAGGTACCATTTAGGTATTATAATAATAATGATAATAGTCGTTAGTATTGAAAGTGCTAGCCTGTATTTGATTTAAGAATATAAATATTTTTCAAAATTATTTGTATTTTAATAACTCTGGCCCTTCTGATAAATGTATATCAAGAAAATATAAAAGGCTTTCTAACTTTGCCCAAAAGACTTAAGAGACGATTTTGGGCTAAAAGGATGTTATTTTATTCCGTTTGGAAGATTGCGTGACGGTATTGGCCTACCTAATTCAATATATCTTAATTTCAGCATTAAAGGTCTTAAAATGGCTTAGCAATGTAACGTTGGAAAAGTTAAACACATTGGCAACTTATTTTGCCCGCATATTGATAATTCAATAACTCCTAAAATAGTTTAATTTCGAGGCTTATGAATATCAAATTTGAATCCATGATTGACGGTTTGGTTTTCCATAAAACGTGTATTTTTTAAATTATGATCGAAAAATTGAAAAAAGCGAGCTAAGTTGTAAGATTTGATGGTATAAGTTACTACCATAGACAAAATTATGCTTTGAAATAATACTTTTGCCTAGAATAATTAAGTAAAAATGTCATTAATGTCACGAGCTATGACAAAAGAAAACTGACAAAAATTTAAATTTCAACAGAAGTTACTATAATTTCATACGGCATTTTCCTATGGTGTTTTTACTTTATATTTTTAGGTACATTTACAGTGCAAATAATGAAATTGCTCAGTCCTATTCTAGAAGCTTTCCCGAAATACGATATTAACATTCAGTCACCTCCTAGTTATGTTAAGTTTTATACAAAAGACGACAAAGAAATTATATTGGTCTTTGTGAAGGTGTGAAAACCATATTTGTTAAGTACTAGTTGGATTTAATATGCTTAGTAAATTTGAGGTTTATTGTGTTACAGAGCAAACAGACTGTGCTGAACGGTAAAGAAAATAAAGCCACTGTAAATGGTAATGAACTATATACATTTCATTTTTACTAACTTTTCTATCATTTAATCGATGTTTAATAACAGCAACTGATATTACAGAAGAATTTGAACTAACAGGATCTCCGCTTAAATTAGATTTAAGTCTACATGCCATCCTTGATGATACTATGATATATGATGAACCACAACTATGGATTAAAGAAGAAAATAATCATTCACCAATATCAGTGAACAATGCTCGGTTTGTATTATTTTTGAAATGTTATTTTATTATTTCTTTTCATAAACCAATTGTGAATAACACTTTATTTATATTTAGAAAATAGTTTTTATGTGTCTATAATGCAATTATTTATTGCTTATAAATGTACTTTTTACTATGAACATTTTGTAATGAAGCAGCTTTTAGAAAAGTTAAAGTAGTTATACTAAAAGTCAAGAAAAGCATATTATGAAATAGGAAGAGGAATAACTCTCTCTAATATATTAATAATGATAAATTATTTTGCTGTTAACCAACAAAATAATTATGTATTGGTAAATTATTGTATATAGAAAGTAATTTAATTTTTTTTTAAATAAATTACACAACCCTCCCACATCAAACAAATGTGAAGAACTTAAGTTCTAGTTGCCTTAAGATTTAGATGTTAGAGTGTGCCTTTAAATCAAGGTGACAAAACTTATTACTTAATAATACAATTTCTTGTATTATATACTTTCTGGATATAGTATCAATGAAGTAATTGGTATATGCAAATGAACTTTTCTCATAATTGCTTTTGTAGTGGTTTGTCAATTAATTAGATGTCATTAAAGCTAAATTATGGTATTTTAAAATGTGATAGTCGAAATAGCTTAAGAAATGTAAAGAAGTGGTAGAATATGAACATAGGTCATGAGTGAGCTTGATTATGTTGCTGTCTATTATTATTGAACTATTTTAATAAATTTATTATAATAGTTCAATTATAATCTAAGTAGATTATACTCAGTTTTTCATTATTCCAATTTTAATAATGCAGATGCCTCTCCGAATTTCAGAAGCATAGGAAATTTATACAATGAATTATTGAGAGAATTAGATAAAGATGAAATGGTACCAATGTGGATAGTCTGTGACCCTACAGAAGAAAATAGACCTTTATTGCTCACAGCCCAGTCATATAAGGATTATTTTGCAAGAGGAATTGTTACATATGATGGATATATTAATTATGAAGACATTGATGTTGATAAACTCATACAAAAATTTGCTACAAGGGAAAGGATAGAAGAAACAGATGTAAGTCCTAAAATGTAACTAGTTGGAAATTATTTGTGACTATCTTTTATTTTCGAATTACTAAAACTCAAAATATTACGAATATTCAGGTAAACATCATGCCTACCTAAGAATCAGAAATTTATTAAAAATTTCATTTACTCTTATTTTAAAATAGTATATATTTTAAATACTAGTTGTGCCCCGTGGTTTCACCCATGTGGTGATGGAAAATTGTGATAATGATGATAGAAAGTGTTTTATTTTTTTGTCAATTTTTCAATGTTTTTCTATTATTTTGCTATTCGGGACGGAGACAAATTCAAGAAATTAAAAATGTAAATCAGTCCAGCTATTCTCCAGTTATAAGTGTTCGAACAATTATATTGTGTAATGTATGTGTGGCGTATCCGGACTCCGTGTGTCGCGACGCTGTGAAGAATAATAAAGTTTGACAAGACAGAAATGTCATGACACAGACGTTTACGATAATGTCTTTGACTTCTCGTAGATGCGTTTGGTCTAATTGTGCGATGACATAATTATATTTTGTCAAATCTGCCGTTATTCCGGCGTTCATAAACTGACCTTCGACTTGAGCAAACCATATTATAGGTTCTTCAGGCCAAAACGGTGGAATTTTTGTAGTAAGTCGACAAACTTCGTTAGACGTGCCGGGCGAGGCAATGAAATCAGATCCGGCATCTTCATTGTTTTGTGTTCTTGGCATTTTAATAAAATATTTATATTTTGTTATCTGTATATTTTAGCGATCATGTCGGGGTCACCAGTTTTAGGTAAAAATGCGGAAGAAAAACACCAAACAGTTTGTGTCAACCTCGGTGTGGCACTGTACATACTACATAAATTGATAAACACGTACACAACATTTTGTTTAACTAAAATAATTATAATCTGGTCTTGATAAAGATAAAGTAATTAAATATGAAAACACAAAAATATAGTTCGCGTAAACGTCTGTGTCATGACATTTCTGTCTTGTCAAACTTTATTATTCTTCACAGCGTCGCGACACACGGAGTCCGGATACGCCACAGTATGTAAATTGGAACTAAATGTTTTTTATGATGATCTCACTAATTTGTTTTATAGGTATTATAAATGCTACAGTTTGTAAGGATAGATAGGTGTGGAAGTATATGATGATTGATGGTAATGCAAAAGTTATAGGTGGCTGGCTACTTCAATATACTCCTATAAACTATGTTAAACTATTTATTTCGATCTGTATGAACATGCAGATTTTGCGATTTAGAAACGTGAGCAAGCCACATAGAGCTGGTCATGGGAAAAATATTGCGTGATCAAATGTATGCCTACTACCTTTATGGTCTGACCCTGCCGCCGGACCGCACCATAATATCGTGCACTCACTTGTCTATCGTCATATATATCGCAAAAATTACTGAATGGATTTTGATGACACTACAATAATATATAGCTTACACATCAGAATAACACATCTATACTAATATTATAAATGCGAAAGTTTGTAAGTATGGATGGATGTTTGTTGGTCTTTCACGCAAAGACTACTGAATGGATTTTGATGACACTGTACAATAATATATAGCTTACACATCAGAATAACACCTAAGCTATAATTTATAAAGATATAGTGTCAATTATCCAAAATATAACGATAAGTGTCAAAAAAGTAGGAAAAAAATCTGTCATCTGCAAGCTATACTGGCGTGCGCCGCAAAAACCATTGGAATTACACAGATGTACTTATGTATAATAGAAATGCTTATCTCAAATAGTCCTATAAAAAAGCCCGTGACAGCATATATTTATCTTTTATGTGTAAGCCATTATCGCCAAAATAGTGAACCATAAATATAATAATAATTGATAATTTATTTCGAACGCACATTTGGTAGTAACAAATTGATCCTTATTTCAAAATAAATACTTTTATCGCATCTGGTGTTTAAAGTAGATAAACTTTGTCTTTTACACTACATCATTTGGACAAATATTTGAATAGTTATGATGATAGACAAGCGAGTGCGCGATATTATGGTGCGGCGCGGTGGCAGGGTCAGACCATAAAGGTAGCAGGCATACATTTGAGTATGCAATGTTTTTCCCACGGCCAGCTCTATGTGGCTTGCTCACGCGTTTCTAAATCGCAAAATCTGCATGTCTGTACAGACCAAAATAAATCGTTTAACATAGTTTATAGGAGTATATTGCAGTAGCCACCTATAACTTTTGCATTACCATCAATCATCATATACTTCCGTACCTATCTATCCTTACAAACTATAGCGTTTATAATACCTATAATACATATTAGTGAGATCATCATAAAAAATACTTAGTTCCAATTTACATACATTACACAACACTTAAACTGGAAAATAGCTGGACCGATTTTCATTTTAATTAACAGTAATGTTATATGTAAACTGAAATGTATAAAAAATCAGTAGGTATGGATTATGTTTATCTTCTAACAATTTTTAAGCTGTTGCTTTATATTGCTTTAAAAAATATCAGCTATTTAAATGAAATAGCTACGAATATATAGGGGCTGTGGTTATATCATCAATGTGTAATAAATTGGTCCTATAAAAAAATTTCCATATGAACAAGATGAAAGAATAAATTTTATACCTACGCGGGCGGAGTCGCGGGCAAAAGCTAGTCTGAAATAAGAAAATAATCTTTAAGCTAATCCAGGTCATATCCTACCTATTTGCTTAATATTGCAATCCACTTAACCATTAATTGTGTAAAAGTAACAAACATACCAAGTAACTCATAAATTTTCATTTTTATAATATTATTGTGCTTTCATAACTTGTTATTTTATTGCTCTACTAAAATACCTATATGTCTTGTAGACATATGTTTTACTAGTATAAACATTAATTACAGGTGAATATTGAAGTAGACTGCAAATATATCTTGTCAGGTGTTTCTTATGAATGTGGCAAAAATACTGAAGAATTATTAAATGTACCACACACAGCATGCACAACCTTAACATGTAACTGGACAACAAAGACTATACAAACACCATTGATGTCTTGCAAAGTCAACTTGGTAAATAACAATCAACTTTCAATAAAATGTTACACAAAACTGATTTTTATATTTATGAATTCCAAAAATGAACAATTAATGCAGAATGCAAATAATATAAGTTGGATTTACATTGAGACGATTTAGTCAATCATCATGTTAATCTTCGGTTAATGTAAATAATTGCATAATACATGCCTTTTTTATTTTAGGAACAAGAAATAATTGTAGGTCACTTACAAAGTCCAAGTAACAATATTTGGAAATCTGTTTGTGCATTGTACAGCATTAACCAGTTATTAGTAGACATGACGGCAGCTGGTTATGCAGCATATGATTTGAGCAATGTTCCGATTAGGTATGACTTTTTGACAGCATTATATAAAATTATAATTTTTAATATTCATTGATATTATGAAGGCTTATGAATAAAGGTTAATTCATTTTTCTTTACGGATGATTAATATTGTTAGTACATAAAATAATTTCATATTTAACTGATTGAACTATGTTTAGTATAAACAATTAAATTTAGTTATTAATTTTGTATCATGGGTAGCTTAATAGAGAATAAAGTAAATTAGTTGGCTACAGATTGTCATTTGTGTTTGTGAAGCAATTTGTTGCATTATAAATATTTATTTTAACCCTGTTTTCAGAAGAAACATGTTGACAAATACACCTTATCCAGATAACACAAAGCGACTCACAGAACTTCTAAATGAAGTAGAAACATATACATATACGGCGCAATGTCAAAAAGGTGGATTTATATGCTACACAGAAGAAACAGTTTCTTTGAAACAATGCTTAGATGCTATGGAAGTTAATGGCTCCAGTAATGACTTTACATATAGGCTATGGGACATTTTGAAAGGTGATTCATCATTTGTATAAAATATGAAATGGAAATTCTAATGTAATGAATGTTATGATGAAATTTTAAAAATTGTAAAATATCATTATATTCTTACAATATAGTTTCTGTGTCGATCTGTCAATAATTATTGCATCAAACAATTCTTTATATTTTTCACATAATTTGTTCTAGACATATGAAAGGTATAACAAAAGCTTCTCTTACCTTTTGTCCCAAAAATCTATTTATTAATAAGCATATAACCATAGACATCTTTATCAAAATTGAATATGCTATTAAATTCTTGAACTACAAAATAAATTTTGTTGTTTTTGTAGTTTTTAATGCTTACACTAAAATACAATTTTTACAAAATTACTTTAGTATCTGTCTGCCTGTCTTGTTTGGCATAAAAAAATTTAAATTCACTACTAAGATATTAATCTAGGGCACAATTAGATCATTGTACCTTTTAAATTACATGAGGAGCTATCATATAAATATCTATATTAATGTTATATAAATAGTAATATATTAGCTGTTATAAGAATATTATTAGTATTGAGTATATTCTCTATATTGCTCTTAGTTCTTAGTGACCAGTCATTAGTGTCAAATTTTTAGACACTTCTTTGAAATTTTATCAGTTCATACAAAGTGTTATAAAGGATGACAAAAGCAAAAAAAAAAGAATGTATTATATATCATTATTTTATTTACAGAAAGGAATTGATAATACATACTTTTGAGAATGGAACTGCACTTGCATTCCTTTTACCTATTAGGTAATTTAGTGTCACTCTATTTCTTTACAGATAGTGAATCAGCAGAAGAAGTAATAACGTTACTACTTCAAGCACTAAAAGTCATATCTTCAGGCAAAATGAAACCATTTGTAAGTTTTTCATCAAAATCTAAATTTTTTGATGCTCACTTATCAAAATCATAATTATTATAATATTGGTCTATAAACTGTTGGTTTCTATTTCTATATGTATATAGATAGTAAGTCAACTTTAATAATTAGCTCATAATTTATAATGAAAATGTAATCAATTAACAATATAATTGTGTAAGCATCTATGTCTTGAATCTGTAAGCACATGCCAAGCTTATATAAAAACTCTTTCCATTTGATTTGAATTTTCTTATATTGATTATGTACAAATTTAACTTTCTTTTTGCATTTAAGTCCTTGAGTTAAAGTTTAACTTGTAGTATTAAACAAGAGTAAAATGTAATAAAAATATTTGAAAAACTTCATATACATGCACACTTTACAGATAGATGCGAGCAATAAAACTTATCTTGCTAAATTAGTATTAAAGTTGTCACGTGGACATTCACAAACCGGTAAAGTGCTGAAAAATCTTCGTTCCAATCCCCCCCAAACGTTGTCCTTGATTGGGCAGGTTGCTGTGGAGAAAACCATGTGGGAGTACACACAACTCATGTCATTGATTGAGCATTCCTTCTACATCACTGGTATTTGGGCGAACGAAGCAAGGTAACTTATATGTGATTAATTGAAATAAAAAGCTATTAACCTTACACATATATTTTCTATACAATGAAAAAAAATCTAAAACATTTGTAGAAATGAACGAAAATTTTAGTGAGTCCTATAGTTCAATTTTACTATGAATTTGATTTTATTTTATTTACTTCTGTTTTTCTTTATTTTTTTTTGTTTTCAAGGTCTCATGAATCAATAGAACAGATTAATCAAACTATTCACGATATGACCATGGGCGGTGGAGATTTCACACTCAATCCTTTTGAAAGCAAATTGAATGAGAATTCAATAAGATTTGATTCAGAATCATTTTATGAAGATGACCCCAATGAACTGTCCGTCAACGAATTTGTATCATTAAAAAAACATGGCTTGGTGCCACATGATAAGAAAGTTACAAATGAAGTGCCACTAATAGCTGATGAAATAGATATAAGTAACTGGAAGAATTTGTTAACGAAGTTTGCTCAAGTCCATTTATGCTTAGAGCACTTGATCAGAGCCCAGTCTTGTTTGGGGACTGATTTTGGTGTGTATAATATTTTTATATGCTTCATTTTTATTACTATTTTGGAATAATAAAAAACGAAAAATATTCAACACAGTTTCATCAAATTAATAAAACTTAACGCATTACTTATGCAAACACCTATTTATATCATTAGTGAAAAATAAGCTTAGAAATACATATTATTTTCCATAACATAAATCTTAGAGTAAAAAAGTTGATGAAATTAAATATTTAAATAAGAAAGTTACCTTGAAAATAAATTAATTTACATTTAAATAGTTTAAATTCATAATTATCAATTTTGTTATTAAAATTTAAACAATACATTTCTTATTATTTCACAACTTACATAATCTTTATTTGATCAAGATTGCCTAACTTATGTAAGAAAAACATTGAAATGACACTTTTGTAGCTGACTAAAAGTTTCCAAGTTTTGAAAGTTGAAGTTGGAAATGTTGCAGAAGTTAACAGTCGTAAAAGTGTGGGAATAGCCTATTGTAATAGTTTGTACAAATCTCAAAAATAAAAAAACTACTGGGCATAATATTTTTTTGCATAATTTTTAAGTTCGTGAAGTACTAAGTAACCAATTGTACGTGCCCGGAAGCTCTGAGCAATTAGTCCAATAAAATCTCCAATTAAATATGATCTCACCAGTTTTGGCGCAATATGTAAAAATATGTTCATAATTACACAAATAATGATAAATTAAAAGAAATTTTAATTTAAATTGACGGGAAAGGGATAAAAAAAACAAAAAAGGGTTGAAAACGCGTTTTTTCAAAATAACTCGATAATGGTGAGAAATATAAAAAAAAGTTTCAAGTAAAAGTTGTGGGAAAACAAATTCTACACAAAAAAGGTCCTTTTCAATTTTTCATTATCTGCTTTAGTTTTGTTGCAAATAATTAAAAACAAAATTGTCTCGTTGTGAACTATTTGTATAATTACATATTTTTTTATACTATTTATGTATTTAAATAAATAGTTCGATCCGATCCGCCCGTATGTCTGTATGACGTCTCACGCATGTTCCCCGCTCCGCGTCTATCAGTTGTCTTTTGTCTATGGGAGATAAACTATTATATTAAAGGAAGTAAAATGGTGTAAACACCAATCTAAACAATAATATATTTCATTAAATCCTTCATTTTCGAATTTGATTTGAATTGCACAATTTTAAGAGGAGAATCATGAATATTAGGCTGATTATTGCATCTTTAAATAAACTTAACTATAATATAACTTTTAAACCAAAATTAATTTGCATGTTTTTCTATTGTTATTAAACGTTTTCTCTATATTTCACCAATATACATGTTTGTACTGCTAGGTGTGCTGAGAGAAATTAAAAATGTTTAAGAATCTATATGATCTGTATTTTGTAATAGTTTTGTTTCATCCATTTTGTTATTCTGACTCTTTTTCCTAATGATTAATTTATATGTTTATATTTGTTTTAGTAAGTTTGAAACCGCTGGCCTCGAGATTCCGCGAATTCTATGTATCAGACAAATCTCCTATCAAAACAGTAGGCCAATTAATGAATGAACCAATACAAAACATCTCTATACCAATAACAAACAGTTTGATCAAGGATGAACTGAAGTAAGTTGCAGCTCTGATGTTATATTTTGTTGTAGGGTTTGGTAACTCTATTCCTTAGGTTTTATACCTTTACACACCAGTTGTTCTTATAATAGCACATGCGTAGGCGCGTTTATAATATACTGTTCAAATAGCTGTGATATTAGTTAGTAGACCACCAAGAAAGTGATCAGTACAGTGATAAAATGTATGCAAGAACCAATCTGTTGAATATTTATTTTTAGTTACTAAAAAATATGATATGTTTATGCTTGGTTTATTCCTGTACAATCTATTATCAGAATGTGCTTAGTTTTATTAAATCCAATTATCATATAGTTATCTATGATGTTAAAATTATTGGATTTTTAATATTCATATGATGTGCTTGCCACCCGGAACATTGCCTATGTAGAAAAAAAAATGATATTCAATCCCTTTTTATAGGCTTGATATCCGAACCACATTGTGACCCTCATCGTGTACCCGATTCCAACTGCAATCCTAATCCCAATGTCACTCCAAGTGCGATATGATACTTATTGTTATCCCAATGTTGCTCTCGATTATTTACATAATATAGCACATGCTACATATATAATCTGTAATATTATGGTTGATTGGAATCAAACCCTTAAATATTCAATGATTGTACAAATACCATCCCAAATGGTTTTTACAAGCACCTTTTTTACCCAACTGCCAAGAACGCATATTGTTTTTCGCGCGAATTTTGTGTTTGTTTGTAAATTTCTTTATTGCCACCTATCTTCCAAACGGCTCGATGGATTTTGACAATTAAGGTATCATTTAATTCGTTTCAAAACCCAAGTGTCCTTAGATAGGTATTTAAAAAGAAACAAAATGGCGCATTTTGGCGCCAAATTGTAAGTAGTTCAAAATTTTTTTAACCAAACATATCGAGTAGGGTATCAAAATAAAGGGAATCAAAAGGAGATTACAAAAATATACATATATCATGTATTTAAATTTAATTATGAATAATTACAACCATTTGAATTCATTAATTCAAAGAAATTCGTAACAATGCATTCAAATGGTCATATTTTGGCTTTAAATCGGCCAAGTGTGTATTGGATATCGTATTACGCATTCTTTTTACCCGGTATAGTCAATTGAAACGCTTACGTCAATTATACCGGGTAAAAAGAATTAAAGTAATCAAAAAATTAAAAACCTGACTGCAAAACATCAACAGATAAGCAACACATTAAAAAACTGAAATAAGATTGAGGAAACAAACTACTAAAACCTAATAAACTCTACTTTGGTTTAACAGACTACATTATAAGCTGAAAGCCTAAGTTAAAAAAATTACATTATGTTTGGTAGCAAGAGGCACCCATTAATTTTCTTATAGTTTGCAAATAGGTGTCGCCTAAAACTAATAATCAATTGTAGGAATATATTATTGACATTCTGTTGACCATCACACCAAAACTACTGCGGCGTCATCTATTAAAATTTCATTAGTTTAAGTTGAAGTTGTGTCTCAAGTCCTATGCAATCTCAACTGAAAAAAATCACAATATTACGAAAAATATGTTAATCATGTTGTAGTTAGATGGTAATTTTATTTAAATTAGCGCCGTAATACGGTAAATTGTTTTATTTTAATTATCATTGGTGAAATAATTATATAAATTACCAGTGCAATTGTAAGATAAAATAATTAGTGTATTGTGGCATATGTGCTGTTATAAAGAGATTGACCTGTTTCTCGGGCCTTACTCAGCTGATTAGAATCAAATTTATCACAGTATACTAATTTTATTTTATAAATACTTTTAGAGGGTCTTTCACCATCTCCTTTTAAACGGACTTTTAACAAAAAGTCCCTTTTAAAATAAAATCTGTGACTCACGTCTATTTTTCAACATGTTTTAGTCAGAACAACCATTAAAAGGAGAATGTGGAATGGAAAATTTATTTTAAATTTTAATTATATTGATAAATATAATATAAATATTTTGTTAAATATCAGCTTAAAAGGAGATGGTGGAAAAGCCCCTTAAACTGCTACATACCTCTAAACTCTATTAAATAATTGACTAGTTCTCAGAAAAAAACAAAAATGGTGTCCATTCTCATTTATATATGCTATTAATTATATGTCATAAGTCTAATATTTTCTTACGAGAATTATACCACTGTAGCTATTTGTACCATGTATAATTTTATTCATTTTATTTGAAGATAAAGAATGGAAGTTTACTGAATACCCTGAACATCATTCACTTATCGTGTCCCACGCTCAATATTACAATGATACTCTATCATTAATTCATGTTTGCAATGAAAACGTCCCAGCGCACTCCGAAGTATACACGGCATGAACATACTATCTTATTTTAGTCCATATAGTTCGTATAGGTGAGTTTCGAACTCGTTAAGTAATATACAGAAAACATCACCTTTTCGGTGTGATTTATGATAAAAATGTACATAATAGAATCGTTTGTACATATAGATATATTTTGTAAATAAAGACATGAGTTTGTATGAGTTTTACTTCCGAAATGCATCGAACACGTATGCACTTTAGTACCTCGGTAATCCTTTAGAGAGGTGATCACGTGACATAAACATCAGCGGCTCTCACGACGGTAGGGCCGCCCATCGATGATGGTAGTTGTTCACGAGCGCCAAATAGCGTACGGTGGCAGATACTCTTAGCGGACGGACGTGTGGTCCCGATGCTCTGGACAACCTCGGCTCCCGCGAGTGCGATCGATATCGCGAACACCTCCGGCAATTAATAATGCCGTCGAGGACGCGCCCGATGCCCACGTGGGCTAACGCAGGCCGCCCTGCGTGCGTGAGTGCTGCCGAACACGCGCGCCGCGCCCCAGATCGACCTGCGTCAATACGCAGGGTAGTATCAATATACTACCCTTAATTTTTGAGATTCTCGGAACTACATTGTACTAAAGCCCATGTCGCCGCATCTTTAATTATTAAAATGCAGGCGACACGGCACCGCGGCTGCCACGGACGTGCGAAACAGACTGGTGCGGCCGCCCTCTGCGCTCAACGGACGCTGAATGTGGCCGACGCTGCGCGCCTACCACGCTGCAGACGGCGAGGCGCCTGCCCGGACGTCGTGGGAACGATTTCTTTGAATTGCGAACGGACGCTTCGGGATGCTCCTCGCCGACTGGACTGACCACCCTGACGAGGGCCTAGAATCCTAAGAAACCGAATTCACCTGTCGTGTACGTGAACGCCGAACAACATGAAGGACACCGAGACGAAGCGAGAGGTATGGAGGCAGCGGCTCGCTGACGCGTGTTGCTTTGACTGCTGCTGTTGGATGCATGGATAGCCTGATCAGCGGTCGGCGGTGCGCTCGCTTAGATCTACGCGGAGCGGGTCACCGATGCGTGCTGCCTTGACCTGCGGTCAGCGGTCCATTGACGTCCGACGGGCGGCGGTCGGCTGCGTGCGCGGCTTGAGCCGTATGGAGCGGACCACTGTGCGCGGTACTAGCCGTATCTGGGCGGCAGACGATGTGCTCAACCGGGTCTGCTCCCACCCCCCAATCGTCGATTATTGCTCCTCATGCCGGGTGCCCCTTCCACCTGCCGGTTGTGCGCATGCGCGATGACGCACGCGCGCTCGCGGGTGGCTCTGTAGCGGCACCTGCGAACGAAACCATCACGAAATAACCACGAACACAAATAAATCCCGGATTAAAATAAGTGAAGAAGAATAAGAAAAAGATGAATCCTAAATAGACAAAACAACCATGAGAGTGAAGACGTCTTGATCGTCGTCGTTTCATCGAGACACCACGGACAGATATCCGAACGCCTGCTACATGGACATGGACAGCCGACTCGACACACACACACACACACACGCACGGTGTGATTGACCGCACCCTACTCTCTATAGAACGACACAACCGCTAAGAGCACCTGACGGCGCGCGATCACATCAACCACGCATGCCTGTCGGCTCCCGCAGCTCACCAAAATGGCAGACTGTCAGTCGCCTTATCAAGACCCGTGAGGGCAGTGTCCCTCGCGAGAAGATGCCCGGGTACGAGCCATAGGCTCACATCCGTAGCAGGGTGTAGAAGACCCGCGGCGGCGGCGGCGGTGCCAAATGTTCGTTACGGTACAGCTCTGGATCGATGTCAGAAAATAGCATAGCTGTCCCGATGGTAGGTACAGCTTCCGGTTGAGGGCAGATTTTGAGAGCCGATCCCGGCTGTTTCGATTTAATTGGTCTAAATTCGGCCCATGTAATTGGTCGCTCTGATGGACGAATAGAATAGTGAAATATAGTATAAGAATGCAATTATACGCTACATTCTGCCTGTACTTGCCTGCACCGGTTCGGCACTGCACCTGCACCTTGCACCGCTGTACCTAGTCTACAGTTTACTATAGTACATAGCATACGTGTCGGCATATCAGAAGTGAAGCTCTGCACCTCTATAGACACCTTGTGTTCAGAGGTATTATTTCGACGACCTAAGTTGACGAAGCGCCGCTTCTGCCAAATAGTCAAGCGATCAGCAAAACCAAAAGCGGGCCGTTAAGCGCACCATACGCGTGCGCCCGGCCCATCACAATCCATATTGTTTTGAATATTTATTGAATTTCATTCATTACTTTAGAAATACTGTTATTTACAGTAAATATTCCTTTATTAAATACAGAGATGAAAAACATTTTAAAATCAATTTTTTATCAAGGCCTAAAAAAAAAACAATTCCCTCACGTTTTGTAAACACTTGGCTAGTACTTCGGAATTCGAATATGTGTTGCCGCGCTTATAAATTATCAACAATTGGCAACACACTCAACGTAGAGATATTAGCATTGATGTGCTCAATGTGAAATGGTTAGTTGAAGCTTAATGATCTTCAATTAACCATTCCGTTACTTAAAATTTAAATAAAGTAATTATTTTATCTTATAATAATTTTTATGTTTTTTACACGTTTTGTGGAGTAGAAAATTTATATTAAAAAATAAATGAAAGTGAGGTTATCTACGACCACTTTTTGTAGGTTGTGTTTGATTTTATCATACCTTCATTAAAATTATTAACAAGGGAACGAGTATCAATGAGGGAATGATGAATGATTTTTATATTTTAATTGTAGTCACAGTCACATAAAAAAACTGCAGAATTTCATCTTTTTCATGGTATTATTCTGAATCTGGTCATGGTAAAGGGGGGTGTGGCACCTTCAAAAGAACTGCTGATAGAACTGTAGCTGAGGGCAAAGATATAAAAAACTTGATTAATATTTTGTAGTTGAGACATCCTAATGTTCTTTGAAATTACAACAAATGATATTTTACAAATAGATAAATTAAAAAAAATTCAAAAAGTTGGCTACATTTATAAGAATAGTTCAGAGGCAAATGAGCAGGCGAGCTATCAGAAAGTAGATGGTTAATGCCGCCCATGGACACTCGTAACCGCAGAGGAGTCAGAAATGCGTTGCCGGCCTCTTAAGAAGGAACAAAATATCGAATGTAGAGGGATCCGGAGGGTAGAGAGGGAAATCCAACAGAGAAAGCTGCTACTTCATGTCTATTCTGAGATAGTGTGGTATTTATTATTTTTGTTCTGTAGCCCAATTAACCACAGTATGGCTCTACCACAGTAAAGTACATTAAGAGCACTCAGAATATATGTCAATTATATTTTTCAATAATAAATCATATTTTAGAGGACTTTTCATTCAGAAATTTACACAGATTTTTTTAATAATACTTCAAAATTTTTCAACCGACGACTTTTACTCTAGAATATTTTTTATTCTCCAGAAACTACGACAAATGGTAAAAGAAAATTAAAATCGAAATATACTTGCCTAAAAATATTGCAGTTTGAAAGTTTAAAAAAAAATGGTTTTTAACACAATTTTAACCACATTTTTTTTGACATACCATAAAAAATAATCCTACTAACCAATTTTTAACTTTTACCCATTTATATCGAAAATCGCAGTTTAAAAATTTCCAAAACAATATTATTCTAGAATAATCAAATTTAAAGCTCAAAAATACATACCAATAATAATTTCAAATTCAAAAATTGGTTGCCTGTAAAGTCGGTATACGGGCGAAAGTTTTACGTGACAACGACTTTGAGTGGTAAAATCATTTTAATGTGAATATTCATTCGTATAGTAGGAAGAAGGATGAAATAATAGTAACAATTTAAAACATTTATTTATACAAAGAATTATATTTAAAACATTAATTTATACAAAGAATCTCGCACTGAATTTCATATTAACAAAATTTTATTTTTACTTACACATACATACGTATTTATATACAAATATACATACAATAACTTGCAATACATTTGCGTACAATGAAACAGCGTTTACTACAACTTAACTTGTTCCTATCTGAGTGGAAGGGACGCGTGCCTCTCACCTCTCTCATTGTGAGCGCATAACGTGAGCGGAGCGTAACGCAGTTTCTTGAAGTGTCACCCGGCAAAACCAATTTATAAGACGTTGTCACGTCAAAAACTAAAAAAAATTAAGTTCTTATTTTTATAAATAATTTAACTTTTAAATTAAATAGTATCAAGACCACTAAAATTCAACCGTTCATTTGAATAAGATGATCTAATTTTTTACTGTATTCTGATTTTGTTTAAGATAAACTAAACAGTTCCATTAATTTTCTTCAATATTGAAAAATTTTGAAAACCTTTCTACAGTTTCTCAATAATATCTGCAGTCAGCTTACAAAATGCTTAAAATAAAAATGAACATGCAACACAATAACACAATAAAAAGAAACGAAAATTAATTTAAATAACAATAAAGTACATTTAAAAATAATTACGAAACATTAATGAAAATTCAATGAATCGTAAATTATTTCACAAATATTCAAAATACTTATTAAGAAATCATTTACTTCATTATATGCTTGTGATGAAATTTACTAATTGTTTACTACTACTCTAATATTATATATTCAAGGATATTTTGATATATATATTCTAATAACATTTGTTTTCATAATTTTTTTAGGTAACAATATAATAAAGAATTCAAATGGAAAATTCCACTTCAATTTTCAAAATTATCCGAAAACATACTTAGGCATTTCATAGTAAATTATAAATTGTTTTTATTTATATTTATTTTCAACACATTTCATAATAAAAACGAATTGTGTTAATATAATAAAATTTACCAATTCTTTGACTGTTTAATGTAAGGCCCAGTCCGCACTGCGATCTTTCGCCACGTAATTTTTTCTCGCCATTTTATAACACATTGAATATTATGGGAGTAGCCACACTAGCAATTAAAAATTCGTGCGGGAAAAAATCTGTGATTTGATACAAATTGAAGCTCGATGCGGTGCGGAGTTATTTCTGCGCGAATTTTATTTCGCAGTGTGGAAATATATTCTAATAACAATTGTATCCATTATTTTTTTTTTCGTAACAATTAATGTAATAAAGAATTCAAATAGGAAATTCCACTAAAATTTTCAAAATTATCCGAAAACATACATAGACATTTCGTAGTAAATTATGAATTATTATTATTTTTGTGCATCTATTCAACACATTTAATAAAAAAATTAATTACATTAATATAGTAATATTTACCAATTCTTTGACTACTTAATCTAAGGCCCTGTTCGCAGTGCGGACAGGGCCTTATAAGGCCGAAATAAAATTCGCCCTGAAATAATCCCCCCTCCTCCCTTCGCTCTTCAATTTGTAATAAATCACAAATTTTTTTCCGTGGGAATTTCTAATCGCTAGTGCGGCTACTCCCATAAGATTCAATGACGTACAGAATTGCGAGAAAAAATCGCGTGCTGAAAATCGCGGTGCGGACAGGGTCTTTTTTTATATCATTACAATTTTAAATTTTCATACAATATGAAACTGGAACAAATAAAGATTTTCCACTAATTATCAAAATTATTATTAAAGATAAATTAATAGTAATAAAATCGTATATTATTATATTTTTATGTAACTATTCAACATACTTATACAACATAACATACATATACAACATACAACATTAGTACTGACTAATTATTCTTATTACAAATTATTCTTTTTTTTTATAACTCGAAACAAGCTGGAAGAGCTCCAATATTTATGATTGGTATATTTTCGAGCGTTTTCAGCTCGGAAATAGCAAGAAGTTTCAAGGTTGGCCTATAGGGACAACAGCATTTCTATTTTTTTTTATTGAAGTCATTTCACAATTTTCTGAGACTAGTCATTTTTTGCGGATGTGATAAAGAAATAGATGAATGGACTACATCAAGGATTATAAAAGAAATATACGTTATAAAATATGTTTTAAAAAAATATTCTTTTTTTTTATCCTCGGGCAACCATGGGTAATAAACTGTTTTATAATAGCAGAAGAGTAGGTAATAATACCATTTCAATAAATGTTAGTGAAAATGTGAATCAATCAGTTAGTTAAACAATACTATCTTGTAGTTCACACTGCGGGCTAGTCCTGTTGTATATTCAGTGAGAAGAAATAAATTATATGAATAAAGAGCCTAAAAACTTGATAATACGACACGTATTCTGATACAAGTCGCGTGCCGTCATTCGACATCGTGACGTCACTTACACGCATTTCGTTGTAGCAACCTTTGACGCTGCTGATATTTAATTAACATGTCATTTTGTATTGAAATACTGGAAGGTGCATGCGTGTAGTTTGTCACATTCAATGAATTGTTATCAATGATTTATTGTTTTTTATAACTTGTCTTCTAAATGTAAAGTTACATTGTGAATGTAACATGTTAATTTTTTTTAAATAATATCGCCTTCATTTTAACTTTATTTTTGACAGTAATATGTACTAAATTACTTGTAATTCATAACTTGTTTGAAAGAATATGAATATATAAATGAAAAGCGTAATGGCGCAAATGTATTATATTAATGTTGATTTATTGTTTTAATTTTACAAATCCGTTATGTACCTCACGAAGAAGTTTTTATCTCCTTTATATCTTTGCTTACATAATTTATTTCCTCTCACTAAATGCACTTTATAATAGCAATCGTATCAATATCTCGACTATTGATGCTTTCCAATCAGCGGCAGCGATGTATAGGCTATTTGTTTTTCAATAGTTGTTATACTTAGTTGAAGACGATTGGCTATAAAAGATTTTGAAATATCTATTGCTTAAGTAGGTACTCTACGTCTAATAAAATTAATGCTATTAAACATGAATTATTGTTATTTGTTCGAAAGAGGAGAGTGATATATTGTACGATATCATTTGTAGTAACATGTATTACTAAAGAAAAAGTGACGTTATATACAAACGCGCTGCCTCATGGCACGTCACGCTCTTGTTAGTTAGAAAAAGTTAGGTATAACGCAGTTTGTTTGTAGTTCCCTAACTTTCTCGGTCTGATGTGATGGCAGTCTTAAATATTCAAACTCAAACCGTAATTGAAAAATACCTTTATATTTTTAATTTACGTTACAGAAAGCTAATTACTAGGAAACAGAAAAGAGATTAACTCAATGCCAATTTCAAATGTATTTATAATAATAATTATGTATAATTAGTTTTAATTTCGTACTAATTTACAAATGCTCCTAGTGTGTACAGCAATTAGTTTCAAATAATAGTTGAATTGCTCATTTAACATTGAAAATAGATATCTATGAAAAAGCTTATATTAATAATCTTTTAACCAAATCTGATCCCAAAATTCTAGTCGCTCCTTTAAGGGAAAGGTCTTTTCTTGAACATCAAAGTTGATGGCGAGATAATTCATCCTGTCAGGATCTAATGGATTCCAATATATTTGACTGGAGGAAGTTGGCTCGCTGGAAACAATTGCGATATTAAGTTAAAACCATAAATTCATTTTTAGTAAATAAACATACTTCAATGAAATTCATTAAAAATATCACATTTCAACGTCTTCGGATACATATCTACTATATTCTTTAACTTTTATTTTTATTTAAACTAGATTTTTATAATAACATTTCAAACAGTTTTATTAAGAAAGTTACTTAGCTGAATCAATGTCGGGCAGAAAAATACAAATAATACTTAATGCTTATGTTCAAATTTTCCCTCTAAGTAATAAAGCAAAAAAGCTATTATTAAGTTCAGTTCCTAACTTCATTTTATATAATACATGAAATTAATACACTTACCCAAATTTAATGAAATTAGCCCACATGTCTATCAAACGATGTTGTACTATCAAATCATTATCACTGTAAATTGTACCTTGACGATCAAGAATAATATTTGTCTGTGCGCAATGTGTAGCACCTAAATTTGGGCCATTTGTCTGCGTCGCAGAAGTAACGTACGAATATTCGTACAAGTAAACAGGTAAAGCATTCTGGGCATGTTTTTTCGCCGATTTCGTGATCCAATATGAAAAGTGACTATCCGTAAAATAATTTGTATAATTCTTAACTGACTCTTCGTTTATAATTTTCCCTTCGAAATAAAACGATTTTATTAGCTCAGTCGCATAATCTTCGTCTACGTCGGAATGATAAAAAAAGTTGGGTGGTAGACGACTGTTAAAATTGTCGTTCATTTCAGCGTATATACTTTCTCTCGACAAATAAAACAAAAGTCCCTCTCCATCTGTATAACCGGTTAATAGAGGAACATTATTGTATTCTCCTCTTATCAAAATATTATATGGCAATTCTGTAATTATAGGTTGTGCTGTACCGTTTTCAATACAGGGACACATTTTGAGTTCCGTACTTTCACTTGGTACTAAATCGATAATTTGTTCGTAACTCAAGGATAAATAATAATCATTGAGCATTGTTATATTTTCTGTATAACTCGCACCATTTTTCAATGCTAGATTTTGAGCCAATTCCAAAGCTCCTGGATTGACAGCCCAAGAAGCTACACCTGAACCACTCTCGAGTATCACCTTATTGAATAGACCTTGTGCCGCTGGTAGAAGCATCATCAACTCGGCTGAAGCTGCACCGACACTATATCCGGCTACCGTCACATCATCCGGATTGCCACCAAAAGCCTGAATATTCTCTTTGATCCATGTCAAAGCAGCTATCTGATCCTTTAGCCCTGCGTTACCAGGAATGTCTTCTGTGTTCAAACACAAGAAACCATGCACTCCTACTCTATAATTAAATGTTACGGCAACTATATCACGTTCGACTAAATTATAGGGAAGAGCTCTGTTCCCGTACCCAGTAACAAATGCTCCACCGTGTATGTAAACCAGTACTGGTTTTAATATGTCGCTTATCTCTGGAACAAATATGTTGGCAACCAGACAATCCTCTCTGTACTCTATGTCATTTCTTTGTGGACATATTATATTTTTGTCCACTGCATCAAATGTGCCTTCCCAGACTGGAGCAGGTAAAGGTGCCTGCAGAAAAAGCAAATGTGGTTTTATGTACACTAATAAAGAGGTAAAATTTGTTTATTTTTGTGTATGTGGGGAACCAATTCTACATTTTTTTTTTTTGTTTACTTATAAATAGCTACATCATCCCTGAGTATTGAAAGCGATATGTTATTTTGATTTTTCATATTTGCCAAGTATTCTTACAATTAATCCATTAAATATTGTCAGCATTTAGTGTTAATAAAATTTTGTGAATCTCTGTCATCTCTGATGATATTTTATCTATTTTTATATATAAAACAAACTCTAACCTTGGACTTGAAAGCCGAAACATGTTAAAAAGCTTGTTCTTTGGCAGCCATTTGTTGATTTCACATGCACTAAATATTTTAATCAATATGATCCTGTTAATACATTACTGGGAGCGATTTGACTTTTATGCAATATCCTTTTAACTTTTTGACATTTTATAAATGAGATATGTTAAATAAAAACTACCTGTCATAGAAAAGTTTGATAATATAACAGTTTAATAATATTTTGTATCACATACCTTGAATTTATCAACCCCGTTTGGAGCAGTAGCATATGGTATGCCATGAAATTCGTACAGATTGCGGCTAGTATGTCTGTAACCTTTCACTACTCCTTGTCCGATGCTCACATAAATTTCTTCTGCTTTAATGAAGATAAAACATAAATTAACTATAAAATAGGTAAAAGATTTCATTGCAAAAATTGTTTATAAGTTTTGATCGAAATGAATTGAAACAATGAAATTCTTCAATTTTATATCATACAATATGTACTAAGGAATCATTTTAGGGATCACTTGTGTTGTCTTGAAACATATCAAGTTTTGTCAAACTATTTTATGTTATCTCTGAACAAAGCATGAATTTTGTTAATTCCGCACGTTAATCAGGTGGAATTGTAAATATAAAGATTCTCATGTAACTACTTGAAAATAAGCATATGTTATCTTTAATGCATATTACAATATTGCCTTAAGATATTCCAGTGTGCTATTGTGTGTCGGTGAAGCATTTTTGTTTTCTATAGTTCAGTCGAATGGTAAACGAGCACGCGAACCATCAAAGAATAGATGGTCACCGCCACCCATGAACACTCGCAACCCCAGAGGAGTCACTACTCCGTTGCCGGTCTCTTGGGAGGTAATAAGATATCTTATGGAGGGGATCCTATTGATGGAAGGGAGGGAATGGGCCACAAGAACTCTCATTGGCCGAAATGAAACAGCAAAAACTACTAGTTCACGTCCGTACTCTCTTAAAGTATAGTCACCAGTCTAGCCAGCCCATCTATGTCCTGCAGGCAAGTTAGCAATAATATCTCTCTACTACAGTTTTCAGCTTTTAAAGGTTTTAAAATGAAAATCATATGGGAATTCCTTCTGCTACTAATTTATTTAATTGATTCCAAAATTATAAAACAAAACACATATAAATGCGTTCGCGTAGTATCTGATTGTGGTATCAACTATTCTATAGTGTACCTACTCAAACATTAATCACACTTTAATTGACACAGTTAGCAGTGAAAA
Organism: Eumeta japonica; assembly: GCA_005406025.1. Lineage (NCBI taxonomy): Eukaryota > Metazoa > Arthropoda > Insecta > Lepidoptera > Psychidae > Eumeta > Eumeta japonica. Next base: position 17,561 of record BGZK01001111.1, on the reverse strand, counting down.
TTTGTAACATTACAATGAATATTTACAGTTATACTGTATATTGTATAACTATAAATCATTACTCTACGGAACCAAAACAATTTAATAACTTTGAGTTTCTTTCCCTTCACCGTTTATCTTATATCGTGTACATAACACAGATAATGTGCTATCCGCGAGATTATTTTTACCAGATGTTTTATCTTCGTATATTGTAAAGTTTTGTTGTTTGCGTTATCTTTGATCACATATTCACAAAAATAATATTGTTACGAACTGCGCTCCCAAGCTAAAAATAGAACTACAAAATAATTTCCATATAAAAAAAATAGTAAAAGGGTTGACCCTAAAAGCTATCTCTGCAACTTCCCGTTAACTTTAAATGATCACATAAAATTTCGGAGTAATAAAAAAAAATTTTTTTTCAAAATTTTTTGTTAACGATATCTTACGAATGAATCAACCGATTTTAACCGGACTGACAGAGATCGAAGCAGAATTTTAACTTCTATAAAAGAAATCAAAACATGCATTCGATCAGATATGAAATTTTGGAGTAATTAAATTTTTTTTTTTTATTTTCGTTAACGATATCTGATGAATGAATCAAATTATTTTGACCGGATAGGCGGTGGTCGACGTGGATTTTGATGTCAAGAGCCGATTAGTTTTAAAATAGATCGGTAAATCCGTTTAAAAGGTATTCGAAAAACAATTTTCAAATTATTTATGTTTGAGATTTCTAAAAATCTACTGCTCTGAGTCAGTTTCAATTTATAGGAAATCTAAGTTTGGTGAAACACTTTGGAACGCCACTTGTTTGGTTACAATTGGTCAAACCGTTTAAAAGTTATTAGAGGTTTACATACGCACATGCACCCGCATCCGCGCCCGCACACGTATACACACACACACACACACACACACACACACACACACACACACACACATGCAAAGACACACACCCCGATGCAAAAAAAAAACTTTTCTGCAGGAGACAAAGTTATGAATTTTATTGATGTTATGCTCAATGAAAAATCCAACTGCTTGTAATTTAACCTGCAATATTAGCTGAAAAGTTTCTCATTATTATTCAGATGTATTTCAATTGAAACATTGTATGTCCTTCTGTATTTCTCGTTTAAAGATTTTATTTATTGGTTTCCTTTTATATAATGAATTCGCTATACTTTATTTTTATTATTATAAATGCATTAGAAGTATAGCGTCTTCTTCTTCTTTTCCTTGAAAGAATGTAACCGTCTTTATTGCTAATTTTAATGCGTGATATATCTACATACCCTATAAATCACGACTAGTTCCTGGTTCATTGCAGCTGCAGCATTGAACGTAGCGCGTTGCCCTCTTCAGCGTGCTTCAAGAACTAAAAGCAGCACAGAGTACTTATAAAAGCCCGTACCGCATCCTTTCCTTTGAGATGCGAAGGCTGCTATTTATGTGTCCGAGTATCAAAAGAAACAAACATCTATCATTCAATATGGTTTATTGTTTTCAAAATATTCGCCATGATGATCGATGCACTTGCATGCATACTTTTGCATACATTGTTTCGGCCGACGTGTGACAGCTAGCATTGTCATGATAGTCGTTGTCGGTTGTTCTTTCTTATTCCTTTGAAGACTTCTGGCAAACAAATGGTCGTACCACTCGAATTCACGGTTTTACGATTCTCTAGCGGTACTATAATGACATGTCCATTTATACAAAAAAGAGTAACCATTTCCTTCCAAAGTGCTTTTGACACGAATCACTTTTTATTTTTTAATTTTTTTCATTGGGTTCGACTCATCTTGGAACTCCCACACCGTTGACTGTTATTTAGTTTCGAAGTCATACGTAGCTTTAGACACACCATGATTGTATTTTTTTTATCGTTTTTTTTTTGCACTAATGAACACGCGCCTGTTTTTGATCAATACTCAAGTTGTAGGTACTTTAAATCACACTAACGTTCAGGGTATTTACATATCTTGAAGCTATTGTGCCATCTCAAACGAAATAGTATATACATATTTTAATTTGATCGTTGCGTGAAATTTAAAGCCGAAGACTACACGTTTTTCAAATGAGATATATGTTTATTGCCTAGAATAGTGTATCAGGGTAAATGCAGGGTTTATGCTTTTATAAAATGGCTATAGGCTATGATTTACAGATGAATAGGCTAATAGGATATATGTCCTTAGCTGACTAGATAACCCTGAAATTGAAACAAAATTTCTTTGGGAAGGATTACTTTAAAAAATGTTGTTACTTCGAGAAAAATATTGTTTTGTATTATAAAATATATGAACTTTATCTCGACATCGCTTTCAAGAGCTGCCATCAAAACTCTGCGGGGATTTGAATTCTTATCGCATTCGTAACATTTGACGCTTTGTTGACATGTGCCGCTATGATATAGCGCCATTACCACTGCAATGTCAGCACATTTTATGAATTTCTAGTATTATGGATGGGCGTATGAAAAGACTATAGGTTTGTATTCTTTTGTTTGTTGTAACCATTTATATTATTATTCTATAATACCCCATTAATTAATCCATTAATCCTTCGTGCATTTTTCAATATCAAATTCTACCACCATTTTGCGCAGTGTGACTGCATATTACTCTACAATCTCCTGATGGTACGACAGAACAGAGAGGTTGAATCATAATGCCGCCTGGCTGTGGCGAATGTAGCGTCCATCGATGCACTGCGAACGCCCGAATATAAGCACTAAACCCTCAACGAATTCCAAAATAATAGTTTTGTCAAGACAAACCGCAGCGACGCAGCATGGCCGTCGCATCTATGTTTTCTTGGATTTAGTACCTAATCATTTCTATGTAATCTATCTATGTTCAGAATGGAATCGATTATACATCTTTTCGCAAATATTCGTAATCTCCTTCTTTTTTAGAACAACTTTGCCAAAATAACTTTAACAAAAATATATCATTGAAAATATACTTTTAAATCATATATAGACACAGCCCTATTAAATTCTCGGCCAGTCTTAAACGCAATTACCTTGCCAGGCGACCGCGCACCTCGCGACTCGTAGCGTGCCCGAGCACGTGACTAACTCGAATTCTGCCCTCGCGCTCGAGCTATGCGTTCCATTATTTTTAAAATTTATCTAGTCATCTACAAATGACACTTAATATTGTCAGCGATATTAAGGTCGCTGAACATATTATTACGTTTGTGTCTGATTTTCTACGTGTTCCACTTACCTCTAAATAAACAAGACAACTAAGGAAAATTATCGCTTAAACGATACGCACCACGCAATATTTCTTGCCGCCTCGCAGGTTATTAACTGTCAAAATAAGTTTAACAGTAAAGTTTTAGAGCCGCAACAAATTCTTCTTTGAAAACTCCCCAACAATAAATCATGTTTGTATATTCGATAGCAGGGAAAGGCGTTGTTATTAAAGACTTCAATATTAATCACATACAATCACACAATTAGTTTCAAAAAAGTTAATATTATAAACGTAACAAAATACCTAAACATCCTTAGAAGTTCAACGACCGACGCAGGCACGCGCTAGGCCCTTAGCTAGGGAGATGTAACGTCAAGTGCGAGCGCCAGCACAAGACTGACCACACTTCTTGAACGCAAGCTAGATGGACACGGCCGGACACGACCTGTGAAGTCGCAAGGTTGAAACATCGTAAATTTTAAAGAATGCACTTAATTTTGTATGAGACAAGATCGAATATGAAAAAAAAATTTACAATATTACTGGAAAATATTCAAAATGTTTATTTAGTGTTGTATTTGAACTTTGGTATCTTTGTAACGGTTGATCTGAGGAATTTTGTGCTCAGGAACTTTTTGTAGAGCGTATAATTTTCTTCAAATCCCTTTTTTTTTTTTTTTTTCTACGATGAACAAAAGCTAGTTAATAAATAAAAATAATAAATGAAAATATCTATATCGTTACACGCTGCATTTGAAACACCATGAAAGTAACATTCTAAAACTCGTGTTTATATTATATGGTACAATATAATACATATGATAAATTTTAACGGTCTATACTTGAGTTCAATTGTTATTTAAAATAATCCATGTTATCTTTATACAATGGGTACCTATATACATAAATGTCACATGCGGGTTGTATGTTGACACAACTCATATTTGCTGCGAGCTTCAAGCAGTTTTTTCGTCATCCTTCAAGCAAAAATTGGATTGCTTAAGTATTACTTTCAGTCGCTAATAATAGAGCTGGTTGGATAAGCAAGAGTCGCAACAATCACGAGTTTTTTTTTTTATATATATAAACTACTTTCTATCGTTTGCTTAGAGAGATGTGGTTCTATTTTTAACCTAGAGAATTATAACTCCATTTTTAAAACTTCCACGTTCCCTATATCCTAACCCGAGTTACATACTGATTAACAGCTTTTTAAAGCTACCAGAAGTTTTTTTTTTTAATTTAAGTAGTATATTTAAATTATAAAATCACTTGCTGTGAGAGAAAAGAGAACTCGTCGTACATTCCGATAGTCGTGTTTCTAGTATTATACGAAACCGTCATTATATTTATATAATTTGGGACATCCATTGTGAGACGTTGGTAATCGAGTGGTCAAGATTTTCGTATCAACGGGGTTCGAATTGACTTGACGAATTTACTGCGAATTAAATGAATCACAACTGAAAGTGCTCCGTGCTTCCGAAAACTCGTGAATGAAATATCACGTTTGTGACAACGGCCGGAACCGGCCCCGACCCACACCGAGATCAAAGTACAAACCCTGAACCCTACAACAAGTCTGAAATGTAAAGATTGTGTGACAGTATCCCTTAGCAGTAGATTGATAAAAAACTTATACGATAATAGAATTTTTAACTTTCACTGTAAGAGGTTTAGAAAGGATATATCAGGTTTTAAATATTTTTTGCATAAACTCATCTTTCATGCAGGTTGTTCGGCGCTTCTTAGGCCTCACGTCACCATTCTATTATTATCATAAGTCAGTTAGGGATTGTTAAAATCGCGGAGTATTTCACATTATTAAGATGTAATGCAACAGGCTTATTGAAACAAAACATTGACGTCGTCTCTTGAAAATTTGCATTTAAATTAGAAAGGGTTAATCTTAATAATACGGAATCTAAATACGACGTATAGCTCCTAAGAAAGGTGCCCACAATCGCAACTCCTTTTGGATCTCGACTTGGCGAGAATACTAATTGTCTTGAAGAAATCGGCTAAGTGCATTTTGGGCTACGTACAGTGTAGAGTTCCGTTGTTGACCGTCACAATATACGAACTTAGAAAGGGCTTTTTGGTATTATGAATACTTTAATTAAGTTCACGATTTAATGCCTAACAGCTTCATCTAAGTAATTTTCAAAAGATTTTGTATGAAATTTTGCTTTCTATTTCTTCGAGTACATTTTATAAGTTGGTGCACTATTGCTTGCTAGCTTATAAAGCCTACTTGGCTGTGATAGTTTTCCTTATAAATTCGTTATATATACTATTGCTGAGAATTATTTCAAAATATCCAAAAACAGCCATTTAACTGACAGTAAGGAGGAATTCTTGACTCTAGCAAAAATCAGCATTTTAAAGCTTAATATTTAGCATACAGATGCCTAAATCCAAAAATCAATTGCACAAACCTATCGTGTTTAGAATGAGCTATCCTGAGACACGCCATATCATAGGATAGACGAGAAAAAAGATTTCATTCACAGTTTACATGTCGGATAGATAACTAAAAAAAATCAAAGCAAAAATTACATTTTACCACTTTGTCGGCGTTGTTAATATGTATACTCGTACCAAATTAAAGCATTCTAGTACTCTGATATGTTACTTGGTTTTTAGAAGCGTGAACAGAAAAACAAACGGACGGTCATGATAAAACTATAAAAGGTTCTTCTTGATTAAGAAACCCTAAAACATACGAGACCCGATTTTTAAAATAGTCAAAATATAAAAATAGCTAATGCGATTCAATATTAAATATATGTGGTATGTACACTTTACTATCATTGGCTTATAGACGTTAAAAAATCTTATTGTTAATGAGTTTTTGACTTTTAAAAATCTGCTACGTTTTTGAAAATAAAACGCCAACTATTAAAGATAGCGAGAATTAAAAAAATTAATGAAATTCGTGAAAATTTGCAATATGAATGATTTCCTTGGGCTTTATCTTCATTGTGTATAAGGATTGAGAAATTTACTTGAGGTGAGGATTGAAATTAGAGAGGGTCACTTGGACAAACGGCTGCCAATCCAATTTTCGATAAAAAATACATGGACGTAAAACAAATATTTTTTTTATAACTACTGATAAGAAGAATAGACGTAATTATGTAATAATAGCTTGATTGTTGTTATTACATAATTGTGGTATATAGTAATAAGTTATAAAAAAAACACTCAACATAGTTGTAGTAAAGAGAAATACAAGTATTTATTGAAATATACTACGTAAACTCATATTCTACTGTTTTCTATCATTTAAAATTGATATATTTTTATGAATAAAAAACTTTTCTACCATCGTCAAATATTAATCAGTTATGAAAAAAATATGGTATAGATTTTATTTAAACCAGTTACAGTAATTATGATCATAGTAGGCTTTTAACTGCTGACAAAGGCCTAGATTAATCAAATATTCCAATACTGTACACTCAACATTTTACCTGTAATTACATTTATTTTTTTACTTTTCTTTTTTTAAATAAGCGTAATTTTGATAAAGCACTTTGGTTTTGTCATGGTAAAACCGCATCTAATGTAATATAACAGCTCGTTAGTATTTTATAAAGGTATATTTTACTTGAGTTTGACAAAATATATTATTATAAAGGTATTTGTGTCTTAATTTTTCAGAAAGGCCGCTTTTTGGTATCGAGTGACATTAATTAAGAAAGAAAATTGTACAAGCGGCCTGAAGAGGGATGTCAAGGTGACGCACGCTTTTACTCAACAGCCTGTGTTCCCTCCTTCCGTGTGGCAACCGCTAGGTAAATTGTATTTTCTCCTTAACTCTTCGAGGAACATAATTATCTTGATTATTTTTACATATAATACATGGGATACATTGAATGTTTTATCTCCTGTCACAATGTCATACACGGCATTTGAACATCCATGATCGTACTTTAAAAATATTTCTTTTACCAATCGACTCTGATCCGTCTATGTTCGAGGGTGAGTTCGTGAGTTTTATAACTTTTAAATGTTGTAAGATTTTTGAACTTGGCTCATACCAATAACCAAATGTCTTCAAATTTTCTCATAGGGGATACGCTGGTTTTCTTCAATTAACTGCCAGTAGCCACATTTTCCTCAGTGAACGCAGTTGAGGGCCGACCTTACGAATTTCATCATGGTGAGAATCACGGCCACGAACAAATTCTGCATACCATCGCCTTACAGTACTCACAGGAGTTGCTTTCCTCCCAAAGCATTTTGAAGACTAGCAATGCAGTCTTGTGAATACAGTGAACTTTAAAATCATAAAAATCATTGCCCTAAAATCTTTTCACATTAATTCCATTTTTGCTACGGACGATGAACTTCAAACTTGTGTTAAAAACAATTGACACGCGACTTCCCGCCAAAAGATATTTTAACCAATGAATGAGTTTATTATGTTTTAAAAAATATAACATTCTAAATTCAAACATTTATGAATGATCAGGAGTGCAGAACTTTCAGTGTGCTCTGTGTGAAACAGTTGAGAGAAAAAATTGTGTACATTAAAGATGTTTGAAAAAAAACTGCTCTGAAGGGCATTAAAGAAACAATGACAACGTATGTTTTAATGGTTTTTAGAATTCCTGTTTGTCTATGAATTTGTTCGTAAACGTTGCAAAAATTTCTTGAAAGAGTAAATGAAATTTAGTATGGTAATAGTTTAAACCTAAGAATAACAATTGATCATATATGGATGACGCTAGTAGTACACGCGGTTCCGTTTGCATGGAATTGCTTTTTAAATACATATAAATTCTTCGAGAGCAGGACCAAGGTCGAAGTCACGGTGGACACAACGTTATCAAACAATATAAAAGATGTAGGAATTTATTCTATTTTCACGCGAGCAGAACTACGAGCGAAATCTAGTTAAAAATAAATATGACACTCCTTGACATATTTAATATTTAGTATACAATTAGACTTTACATCATAAATTTCTGTTTATTTATTTTCTTGACTCGACCCGATACTAAAACTTAACCACACCCTTACCTACTTTAACATTTTTTTCATGCTTCTTTTAATTTTTTGATATTCGTCAATAATGGCATCCATCAAGTTTGTTGGTTTTGGGTACCGAAAATTTGACCATTTCTTAATATATTAATAATTTGATCAGCATAAGGAAAAAATGCCTTTTATGTAATTATACTTACAAATATATCATCTGTTTATTATTTTTGAAGTGAAACTTTCGTGATTTGAAACACGATGAAACGAAAATGAATCACGACAGAAACAAACACATAAATATATAGGATTAAGCTAGCGAGAGAATGAGATAGAAGACATATGTAGCCTCCCCGCTCTCGTCTACTATGCATTATATTTTTATGTGCACCTGTACATTGCCAATTTAATAGAAAACTGTACTTTAATATTTCCTAATCAAAAATTTCTTATTTCTCACTGCTCATTGACCTAATTTATGGCCTCATTAAAATGTAAAATAACTTTTAAACTTAGTATGAAAATTATAAATTACCTTGCAATTATTCTGCCTAATAGTCTCATGCTCTTGTAGGTCACTTTTCTGAAATATCACTTCTACCGTGTGTGAATTACACACACAGTTTTTAGACCTCTATTTTGATTAATATTTTCTTTACTTACAGAACCACGTAGTGACGAGATTGAAATAACTACCCTAGAGCCAGTGTTAAAGTATCACTCAACGACTTACAACTTCATTGGGAATCAGTTTGCTACAACTTTGCATTTATAGTTGTTTTATATTTTTGAAGTTCTGTATAGAGTTATTAACTCTACATATTTAAAAATAAACATATTTTTATATACATATTAAATAAACAAATATAAGTGTAATTTTAATAAAACCTATTTCTTCCAATTGATGTTGAAAATATTTCACGCTGCCCTTGAAATTTATTTTCCTCAAATGGTTTGTAATGTCAACGAATATAAGTTGAAAAGACATCTAAATATTCAATGTCAATATATTTGTGTAAATAAAAGAAATCCAATTACATATATCAATTGTGTTTTATAATTTTGTATAGTGTATTAACACATAAGGGATTCAAATTTATAAATAGTTTCATGCCCATATGTATTATAAGACAACATTTCTCTGTCTATCCTTTTTTTATTTTTCTGTATACAGAGAGTACGCAACATTAGCTTTATGGTCGAAATATTGTCATGATCACGCCTTTGCTATCCTAAAAGTGAGCTAGTAACCCAAGTCAACACGAATTTGGTGCCTGAGTTCTGTATACCCAATTTTGATTTTAATACCTAATCAATAAAAGGAATAATATTTCTGTCTCACAAAGTTTGTTTTAGCTATCAGATGGAATTTTCAAATTTTGAACTAAATCGCTTTTCTTTCTTCAGTTATATATGAAAAGATAACCATTGATTTATTTACATCACTTTTAGTTACTAAAGACAGTTAAAACTTTATAAATACAAAAAGATAATAAACTTTTAAAAGTGGATATTTTTAGTATTTCATTTGTGTACAGATGAACTCCCGAATCAACCCCCAAATGTAATCTATCATCATGTTTTCAATGAAAACATTGTATTGAACCTGATATTGCTGCTTGAAATCCATTACAGTTTGACGAAAGCGCTCCTCTTGCTCCTTTGAAAATGCTTCCAAGTTGTTTTTAAATTGATCTAAGTGAGCATGTAACATATGTAGCTTTAGGGATATTCTGCAACCTATGATTTTAAATGTATCCGTATTAGAAATAAGATCTTTCTAATCTTCGGTTTTTTTTATTATCACCACGCCCGTTTTTCATATGCTTTCAATAACTAGGAATTTTTCACATGCCAGTAATTTTTTTATTCGTGGACCGACGAAAATACCAGCTTTAATATCAGTTTATGACAATTTAGAGAAAAGTATTTTAAATTTCACTGTTTTAGCCGTGAAGCTAATATTTCGACTTTAATTTTAGGCAGGTTTAAATTCTCACCAAGTCGTTAATTTCTGTTCAATTAGTAAGATATGGTTCTACTGAAGTTGATTTAACTACGAAGTCGCTACCTGCGCTATAGGTAGACTTTTAGATAGGTGTGATGTTTCTTAAGCCCTGAAGTAGAGGCCGAGGAAATTATTCACTTGGAGCCACTCCAATACCCGTAGTGAATAATTCTGCCTTCTCCTTCAGGGCTTAAGAAACATCACACTTGTCACGAAACGTTGATGGGAGATCTGGGTATAGAATGTTTTGGCATTCTTGCCAACCCGGCGCTTACGTACATTAACTGTAGCAATAATTGAGGTGATCAGTGGGCTCTCTCTATATCTTGGTTCCTGCAAATTTCATACTTTTTTATCCTGACTTCGAATAGGAAGTTTAAAATAGGCTTGACAAAGTCTTTTATTAGACATTTTAACGCTCAGACACAAAACGTATCGTGTCTCTAAAAAGTGCAAACGCACGCTGTGACTGCTTTGCCGCTTCCCGTTCCAAATCCGAAATCCCTCCGTACCCTCTTACTTATAAGAGCAGTCGTCCTTAAGTATTTGGTAAAAATCGCATATTTTTATTTATTATCGTATAAAGTACAAACTTTAATTGTTGTAAATTGAATTTTTGGTAATTTTTCGATGTAAACAATCGGACAATAGCCATTAAATAACAGACACAAAAAGGTTTTTTGTTTTGGTTGACTTGAATCTTCCCTGCAGAACGACTTAAATTTCTTAGAAGTCGGAGAAGATCGTATTTTCTAAGTCATAAACTGTAATTTTATTTCTGGATCGCAACGGTGAAGCCACGTTTCATCCATGGTTATAAATCGAGCCAAAAAACTCGGCATCTTGTAATAGCTTCAAAGAAGCTCAAGAAATGTTCAGCTCGGTTTGTTTTTGTGCGTCGGTAAGCATTCTGGGTACCCAGCGCGCGGATACGTTTTTCATCCCCAAACATTCGTGTATAATGTTATGCTCACTGCTAGTCGAAATTTTGTTTCTTCAGCTATAAAACGCGCCATAACGCGACAATCTGCTATAACGATTTTTCGACATTTTTGCTATTTTTCGGTCACTACCGTTGTTGGGCGACCTGAGCGAGGGTCATCTTTGGTGGATATTCTTCCACTTTCGGCGCACCCATGAGCAACTGTAGAATACAGTGGAGCATTTGGTCCTAAACTATCCTGTAAGTCTTGATCAACCTGTTCTGCAATGAAATTTTTCAAGCACAGATAGTTGCTTTCACGCGATTCAATTTTTCCATTTTCAACAACACGTTATGACAGACTGCAAATAAAAACTTCCATTAAAAAAAACTAAAGTTTCTAAATTCTATTCATTTAAAAATCTAATCAACATTCCAGATTTATCAGCTAGTATTTAGTTTTTTGGATGCAAAGTGTTTGTACCTCATTCTCACTTTACAGTGAACGCCTCGTAAGTAGAAAATATATATTCTAATAAAAATCTTTTGGTTGCAAAATAAAATAACTCGAAAATCATTTTTAAATTTATTTTGTCGTTCATTTTATTAATTGCTCGTTTTACTCGTAGAGAAAAGATTTGAAATAGATAGGAGAAGAACGAGGAAGATCGAATGAGAGGTAAGGCGAGAAAGATATCAACAGAGAGAGCAAGAGGGATTTAAATCGGGAATAGAATCAAGATCGAAAATTGTTATAGGACCTAGATTGAAGTTTTAATAAAGATAAATCTCGATCAACATGTTTTGTCTCTGCGGGAGAAGCTGTAGATAAAAGCTATATTTATAAATCTTATGCGCATACAAGCACATAAAACCTGCGCCTATAAAACATATCTATGCAATTTTTTTGACATAGTTGGAGTAAATATCGAAGGCGTTGTTATAAAATTGTTTAAACTCTAGAAAAGATTATAATTATTAACAATTTGTAATTGATTTCCTTTCCAAAGTGGAAAGTGACAGAAATATAAATATGTGATTACTATTTCCTTCTATATGTTAATATATTGCACGATTGTGAACATATGCATATAGAGCAGTCCTTAAAAACAATTTAGCATGGAAAAGCTAAAATTACAAAATCTTTTGAATTTGATTTTTAAACACCATCAACAATACAAAACAATTAAAACTGTTCTAGAAAATCAATAGATACAGGTTTTCAAGAAAAATCACTCTCATCGAATGCAATATCAGAAATGTGCAGTGCTGTGCGCGCATGTAAGACATTATCCATAGCCATTATCACGTTTTTCACCTTTGTGCTGTATCAAGCAGTTTTGTGCCGTATGCCTACAAATAAGTCCGTAAATGTACCTGTTCGCATGTACTGTTTTAAATCTGAGTTTTGCCCGGTTTACCAAATATACTGTTAACTCATTAATAACAACAGTCTCTTGGGAGCACATCTTCCCAGTATATACTCACAATCACAATATCGATCTATATGCACGTAGCTAGTGATCGTTGTCTTTTGCTCCGAAACCGAAGCGTTGATCATTCGATAACCATTGTTCTCTTTCCTATAATTATTATCATCCCACCAGCGTTTGCTGTTTTATCATATTTGTCTTCCAACTTTGTAACAATGTAATACATTAAAATAAACTATTTTAATATATATTAAATATTTGTTTACTAGTCTTCTATGCATCTACGTATCGTTCATCCGACTACAATGAAATTTAATGAATTGTGCCCGGGTTAGTTTCTGACAAAAAAAAATATATTTTTTTTTATTTAGAGCGAGACCGAGATCGAAACGGAGAGTAGAACCGAAATCGAATTCGAGAGCAAGACCAGGATCGAGCTAACGATTGAAAAAGTGAGCGCTCGATATAAAACATGAAATTTATTCTACATGCACTCTGGCGAGTCCTAAAAGACATGTAATACGGTATATTTTACTTCGACAAATAGATGTCGTTAAAGACATTTGTTTTTGAAAGACCTTAAGATTTAAACTGTACCTACCTAAGGTTATTGTTTTTGAAAACAACTTCAGCGGTATACCACTCGCTGTGGGGGCCCTTATTCACGTTAAGTTCATTTTGCATTTCGTGAGGAAAAACTTAAAAAATACAAAATTTTCTTAAGAAAATAGCTTTTATACTCTCGAATTATGGTAATAGAGCGTAAAGGGATTGTTGTATCTACTTACAGAATGTAACGTACGTACAAAATATTGTTACGAAATGACCCTCTTGGAGGGTCGCAGGTTGAGATTTAATGAACAGCAGAAGTTGTATATTCAGAAATACAGAATCACAATAGATCGCTGCGGAACCAGTTTGTCATCGCAAGAATAAAACTCGTATTCCGGCACGCCGCACTTCTCTACTTAAGTTGCCAACTGGCCTCGAGAAAGCTCTCGAATCATATAATAAATAAGGCGTGAACATGTCACGTCCGACATAAACAAATAAGATGTATTGCTTCTCTGAAATTGCACCCACAAAATAAATCCATTTAAAAATAAGATTTAAATAATCATCAAAGGCGCCGACTGACACTAAGTACGGCGCGTGGGGCTTGTTTTTTACAGAATTTCTCTCGGATATATTTTATAAGAGAATTAGTTTGCTGTTCTATTTTTAATTTTCGAACGCAGTTAAGCAATATAATTGGGGTCCTGACACTGAGCTTAGTTCTGGATAATACTTCGCAAGTGAAGTGAGACTAAACAACTTACAACTAAAATTATATTTTTATATAGAACATTTTGAATTGAGATGAGTTTTAACTTAAATTGCACGCTCTATGCCCTGAAGAACATAATAAGGCGACAGCTCTTAATGTTGTCACCGCATTGGAGATGGACGGAAGTTGACCAGCTCCCAACCCTCATTGAGCCAATGTGGAGAACTGAAGGTCTAAGCTCCTCAATTCGAAATTAAAAAAAAATCTTGACCGTATGCAGGGGGTGAGTAAATCTGACACAACAAATTAAACGAGTTAAAATTTGATAGTTTCACTGGTAGCCATAAAAAATCATTAGTTACTCTTCGACTTCACAGTCACTGACCGTGATCGTCTCAAAGTCACGTCTTTGTTCTTTGAAAAATTGTTCGACATCGATTAATCGTTTTATGCTAGTTCGTCGATTTCAGATACTTCTTTAATACGTCTCTAATATGAACTTAATTTGAACTGCGTGTAATTTTGTAATGCATCTTTTAGCGAGTTGTCTCTCATTCGCGTTCGCTCGTGTGCGCATGACAAAGCTGCGACTAAAGAAATTAATCCAAGTCGGTGGGTTTATTCCGCAGCGATTGAGAGGTTTCATTGTCATACGTGTGAAGTAATCGGCCAAAATTACAAGCTGATTAATAATTGTTTTTAACACAAAATTAAACGAGTCTAATTGTAGTTGTCTCGGAGTGACAAGCAAGTTTTAATGGAAATCGTCCATCAAAATTTGCGAATTCATAGCCAACGTCCTAAATCGGTTTCGGTTTAAAGAAATTTACATCTCAAAGAATACACATATACAATTCACTTATAGATAAAATAAATACTAAATTATTACAGTATTATAACATGACCCTGAAGTTTCCGAAAATTTTAGTATCCAGTTATGATTATACGTCCTTTATGTTAACGATATTTAATAAATGCAGTAGGACAGAACGAAAAATTATGTTTAAATACAAATTAAATACCACTTTATATGAATTGTATTTCAAATATCTTGTCTCTTCGATCGCTGTTGAAACATTTATTAAAAAAATATAAATAAATATATAAAAATATATTTGATAATTCAGAACGAAAAATGTACACATTAACACCAAATGCCGAATATTCGACATGCGAACCCAAACACCTCAATGATTTCTTCCATTTTAATATAAAACGTTAAAGAGAAAGCACTTAAATACGTTAGGAGCGATTATACTAACATTCAATTCAGTTTTCAAAGTAAACGAATCCAATAAAAACTGTAGTAAGCACGAAACGTTTATTTTTCCACGTTCACTCGATTTACTCTAAAGAAAACCAATAAACGTGTCTTTCAGAGCCCCAATTTCTGGAGATCTAAGAAAACCTCACGCGCGATCGTTTGATCCGACCCGACCGAGGAATTAATAAGCTATACGCGTGTACATTGCAAATATTGACTTCGCCCGTGCGGGTTTCAGGTCAGAAGCCCTGTGTAAACCGAGGTAAGTTAATTATATATGTTCGCACCTTGTAATACCTACTACTTACGACATTGAATCACTAGTTCGTTTTGTATTGGGGCGGTTTTGTGCCTATCATACTCGTTCACCGTGAAAATTTGAATTTACTTCCAATTAAAAAAGAAATCTCAGTCTAAATTTAGTCTGAAGACTATAATTTAACTAGCGTGTACATCTGCAACGATGTCTGAATGTTTTAATAATGCCTGACCGTACACAGCACTAGTGCTACATGGACTCAGTAGCTTTACGTTTTTAATGAGAATATGGAAAAAGAAGCTAGTACTATAACTAAGGCTTACCTTACTTCATAACTAGCATTTGCATCTTCCTATGTGACTACGTCAAAGTGCATCATAGTTGTCTTTCACAACAACCAGCATGCGAGAACGCATCTGAAACATCTGGCTTGTGAAGAAAAAATTCCCAAATTTCCAAAAATATCATATTTATAGTAACAAATGTATACGTAGAGTTTAAGATGAAACTCGCGGCATAAACAATGGAAGTTGTGGCCCGCTATCGGAATACTGTTATTTCTGTGCGATGTGTCGAGAGACAATACGCGCCTACTGGCACCTACTCGTAATAGAACCAACCAAACAAGTAGAAATAATTAGAATTGATTGATGTCTAATTGTAGAAATAATTAGACATCAATCAAGATGTCTTCTTTACAATCGACACTGCGAACGCAAACCTACGCTCCTAAGTAAAAATAAACATTTAAATTCAATAAAATATAAGTTATTTTAAGGTTTTCTGTTTAAAAACGTTACTTTTTTATTTATATCTCTTTATAAAGTTATCTTATCGTATGTTTTTCTTTTCAAAATACTGAATCATATCTTAAGTAACTTAATTTTAAATCTATAATAATCATATAAACTCAGGCATGGTTACTACCTTTATTGATGAATGTTATGTCACGTGAAGTAGATTCAATACTTCAATGCGTGGTCAATGCGTGGACCTTCAGACTGTCATTTTATTGTTTCAATTTACTATGTTACCAATGAGTTTTCGCGTATTTTACATGCGTACGATTTTACAGTAATCTATATATTTGTATAAATCTAACAAAGACGATGAAATCTTTGAAAAAATTGGCTATTTATTTGGGACAAGATGGCCAATTCTGGCAGAGAACTTAAAATTTTATTTTCCAAAATATGTTTTATGTTCGTGTTAATTTCTTTGTATTTTTTCATTTTGCTTTTTTTTTTGAAATTCCTAGTTGCGCACCATTTGACTGTCACAGTTTTGGTTTGATCAATAAAGATTTTATAAATAATCATAGTACATTTATCGAAGTTTTTTTTTATAAAACTGTGTATGAAGTCTTTCGTTTTGAGCAATAAAATATATTAACAACCTAATACTCACCCATTTTCTTTCAAGAAAAAGTTAAATTTTTCATGATACGATTAGGTAGGCACACATCAAAAACAGTAGCTTTCAAAGCGATGTACACATTTACATAGTGCCAGTACACCGAGCGGGCTGACCCGTTGAACTAAATTGATTCAGAAGTTGATAGATCATTCACTCTATGATTTACTATTTAGTCCGCTTGTACAGACGCGAACGAAGTTTGATAGGTGAGTTTTGGAAATACTACGATACCTAAAAATTTATAAATAACGAGAGATAACATAACGATTTTATTGAAATCAGAAATTATTGTACATATGACATATGGAGCGTATGTCTGTGAATGATAATTCTTTTCAATTAGACATTTGCCTTGTCTTGGTGAATATAGTATTTCCGCGAAATAATACCGTATATTATACAATAGAACCTTCTGAATTATCTTACAGTTAATTTTAACTTCATAGTAAAAATGTCCAACATGACGCTTTCGTTTCGGTGTCTCGATCCGAAAATATGTCAATCGAATTAATTCTTACTCAGGCTCAAAATACATGGTCGGTAATTTGTAATATCGGGTCAATATCGGATCTGCGATTAGATGTGGAAAAACTTTGACATCCTAATATTTAGCTTAATCGTCAATTATGACCGACAGACATATTTGTAGGCATATCGCCATATTGAAGCAGTACTTTATTTCAGTTCACTAATGAGGTGCATTTTTGTTTTAATGTTTTTCTATGTCATCGTCGGCATACAAAAATATTAGTTCTGCTCTCTGAAAGTGCATTTGCTTCAAGTTTTATTCACGTCACCGCTGAGGTATC